>CAOLHI010001528.1:0-367117 GCA_948474755.1 Ctenosaura bakeri
TGACTGGAAGAGAGCTTGACATAATGTGGATTTGTTATGGCACATCCCCCATGATTGGCACGGTTTAATTGGTAACTGTTATTTAATTGGCACTGTTAACTGGAGTTGATATAAACTGGAGTTAATGGGGTGGTCAGGCTAGAAGAGGAATAATACTGACTGTAAATTGAAAGGCAGGTTAGCACCACCTACCTTTAGGCAGGAGCCAAGTCATTTACAGACTAACAGTGTGGACCCTCTTGAGACAATAGGCTTAAAAGATTGTAAGCTGGACTTTTCAGAGCTGAAAGGGGAAATTCCCACCAAACTGTGATTGTCTTAACTCTGACCCCAAACACCTCAATATTTCCCTATTGTTTCCCCACCTCTCTACCATACAGGGTTATTACAACAGCCATTATCCTTTTGTCTTTAGCAGATCATTAGCTCTGTCCAGACACCATTGTTTGTGTTGCAGCTCCCATTGTCTGCTTGGCTGGAAGAGTGATTCACATTCATACTCACAGGATACTTTTCAAGTATAAATACACCTGATTTCAAGCTGTCCAATGCGGTCTCTTGCCTTTCTGAATGGCATGCCGTCCATTTCATTCCCAAACAAGAACTGTCCTTAGGTGCCTACCTAAGCCATGTTGCTGCTTGGCTTGCTGGTCTCCAGACCAGTAATTATAGTCTCACCCCTGAAAATCCTCTATCACACCTTCCTCCCTTTTCCTTCAGATAGTGCTTGTATGCTTGTGTGAGTGCTTGGATTTTTGTGTGCTTGTGTGAATTTCTTCCAAGAAAACATATTTTTTAGTTTACAACTGAAACTTTCTGGCTGGTTCTTTTCTTCAAGGACCCCATAAATATAGGTGGAAGGATCTTGTTAAGATATCATCCCTCACAGGCCTCCTGACTTTGAGTTAATTATTCCCTACTTTAGAATGAGGTACTGACATTGCTGGTGGGCCCTCGTGGCACCTGTGTTTGGGGGTAACAGATTGCACCAGTAATTCACTATACACTTATAAAGGGTAAATGCGGTGATGAAGAAATGAGTCCAAAGCTGTATAGGTCCTGGACCCCAAAACACGTTCAGAATGCTAGTCTAGAATATTACAAATGAGAAAAATGTGCACAGAACTTGCCAACAAACAGCTACGTAGAAGCCATGTTGTTCCCATCACAAAGATTATCTATTTCATTCAGCCATGTAGCCAAGCTTGGTATTTTCTGTTATCTACTTTCTCACTTTTCTTGTTGAGACATGTGAAAGACAATGGTGCATCTCACAAGCAGAGTAATCTGTATTCACAAGAGGTGAGCAAACCAGTTCTCCACCCACCTAGGGTCTAGCAAAGAAATAAAGCTAGCTTAGTGTTGGTAAAACATGAGATAGGTTTACTTACAGTTTTTGTAACATCACAAGATAAGAGGTTTTCTAACATGCGTTCTTCAAACATGGAGAAAAGAAAAAGAACTGCAGCCTAAAAAATCTTGGCGACTAACAAACTCAGACCAATTATAGGCTAACTGAGGCACAAAGAAAATGTGGTTGGACCAACAAACAGGAAATGATATGAATACATGCTTTGCATAAACTGTTAGAGAGATATGCAAACTAGCAACTACTGAACTGTTGTTATTGTATGCCTTTGAGTTATTTCCAACTTATGGTAAGTCCCAGGTGAAGCAAGTAATTAATTAAAGACCCAATCAGAGGGTTTCCGACTTATGGCAACCCTAAAGTGAATCTATCCCTAAGTGAATCTAAGGCCCTTTTCGCACGGGCTTTCTGTCGCGCGACAGCCCCGTGAGCCTCGCGGGAGTGGGAGCATCGCTCTGCACGATGCACTCCCACTTCCGCCGCGCTCACGGGGCTGCAGTGGTGTGATTGCAGGTTTTTTTATTTTCGCCTCAAAGCAAAAATCACCCGCGCTCGTGCAACGCTCCCGGCGCCCACGCGCACTTACCTCCTGTGCGGAGCGTCGGGGAGGTGGCCAGGTCGCGCTTCCTTCCCTCCGTCCCATGGAAGGAAGGGGCAGGGTGGGGCGCTAGCTCAACAGACGTGACAGCCTCCTGCTTCGCATGAGCAGGGGGGGACGAACGCGACAGCCTCCTGCTTCGCACGAGTGGGGGGACGGACGCGACAACCTCCTGCTTCGCACGAGTGGGGGGACGGACGCGACAACCTCCTGTTTCGCGTGAGCAGGGGGGCGGCTCACGCGAGGCTGCCGCTTCCCCACTCGTTCCTTCACCTGCGAAAGGAATGAGGGGGAAGCGGCACCCTCCCAGAGGAGCCTTCTCGCGCGAGCCACCCTCCCCCGCTCGCACGAGAAGCCTCAATGCGAAAAGGGCCTAACCCTAAACTGAATCTATCACAGGGTTTCTGGGTCTGAAAGTGTGTGATGCTCCAAAAGTCATCCCATGGATTTCCATGGCCAAGCAGGGAATCCAACCCTGGTCCTCAGGATTATAGTCCACTGCACAGAGTAGGTAGCATAGTAGCTCAGTAGCTCTGTACACTTTCATTTTTTAGACAACCTGGAAAGGTCTTCCTAAACTGCTAGCCCCATTCAAGATCTGGGGATGCCTTCTGGTGATGTCATAGGAAGTGGGCATAAGGATGGCATTTTAAGCATCAACCAACATTGTCCAGGGCATGTCATTCAACTAAAAACACAAAGTCTAATGAAGGAGAAGAAAGTTCTCCAGGTAGAAATTAAGTTTTTCAAGCTCTACCTTGAACAGAAAGCTCAGAGTTTCTCTAGTTCTCTTTTTGACAATTTCCCAAACCTTCTTTTTAAGAAGTGCCTCTCCTTATTATGTGCCTGCCAGAGGAATGAAGGCCCCTTGAAGATGTTTCTCCTGTATCCCACCAGAAAGGTCCATACACTGTGTTGGACATGGGAGAGGGCCTTATCTACTGTGGCACCACAATTGTGGAATACCTTCCCCAACTGGCAGCCATCCTGATATCATTTAGAAGCCAACTGAACATTTAGAAGCCCTTAGGCTTCACTGATGGATTCATCTCAAATATTGATCTGTGTAGGGTTTTTTTTCCAAATCTTTTTAAATCTGTTTTAGCTGGTTTAATATGTTTTTAGTGTATATTTAGTATGTTTAGGTATATTTTAAATTACTGTCATTGTTTTAAACTGTTTGAACCTGTTTGTTTTTAATTTTACTTGTGAGCCATCATAAGATTTTTTGATATAGAATAAGGTAAAAATATTTTGATGGATAAATAAATATGTACACAAATGGGATATGTAGTGTCTCTAGGACTTAACTGCTGCCTGGAGAGAGGAACTGCATGGAAAAGTTAACACTCAGCACCATCCAGTGCAGGATCTTGGTTACTGAAGAGTGGATACTTGAGGGATGAGGCACTAAGAGAAGTCCATTTGTGTGCAAGTCATCATACAGAAGGGAATGTGTTCAGAAATATATGTCTCCATAGCAGTAAAAAATAATAGTGATTCCTAGCCTGACCTTTGAAATATAAGTTTAAGCAGGGAAAACATAGAGGATGTTTCTCCTGCTTTTACACGTAGTTTGGTAAGTGAGAGAAATATCTTCCCTTTCATCTCTGCCCCATGCTGCTTTTTGTTTCTGCCTGCCTAGAAAGTAGTTATGCCTTCACATGGTGGGATAAAATGGATGGTATAACAAACACTAGGGATGGGCCAATCAAATCCTTGAATCCTTGAATCTTTGGCAGGGATTCGAGATTTAAGAATCCAGATCCCTGTGCCAAAACAGGCAAATGGAATCTTTCAAATCCACCACTCAAACAGTTTGTTGGAGACTGAGACGCCTGAAAACCTGGGAGACCGGGACAACTGAAAATTTGGGAGACCGGGATGCATCAAAACCTGGGAGACAGGGATGCCTGAAAACTCGGGACCAGGATGGGATCCTGCTCCTCACGTGTTTCCCCACCCAAGGTGGGCACAGGTGATTGGCCGGCAGACCAGCATATAGCTTCACACGCCCTGGGGGCCGCCATTTCTCCCTCCTGCTGCCTGTGTCCCTAGTGCTGCCTCTCCCTGCTGCTGCCTCCCTCTGCAAGATAATTTTGGGATAGGGATTGGGAGCTGAGGGACAGAGGAGCAAAACTGAGTTTGTGGGAGGATCTAGGAGCTTGTGAGAATGTCTCAGGGGTTTCCAAAGACTGCAAAAAGGGGTTCAGGGGTTCCATGCATGCCAGCCATACTTTCCCTTTCGCCAGCTTGCTTTGGTCAATTCTGGGACTAAGATTGCCATGATGCCACTTCCTCTCTCAGTTTCTGTGTCTTGAATACATGAATACTTCAGTTAACCTGTTTTGAAGCTCCCTTTTAGAAAGTCTTTTTATGCTTCTCCACTCCTTTTCCTCTTTTTCCTCTGTCTAGCTGCAAGTCTATAAGCAGCATTGCCATTGGGAGGGTTGCAAATGAGAGCAGGAGAAACACAGACTTTTGGTTTTGTGTTGCAGCAGCATATCTGTGGTAAACAATGAATGCCAAAAAAACCTGAGCTGGGAAAGAATGGGATTCTACTATAGCTGATTCTATAGGAGGAGTGCGTGTTGCCTACAACAAACGAGGTGAACAGTAGCTGCCTTCAGAATCATTTAATGAGCATGCATTAATCTGTATTATTTTTTTATTTGAGACTGGAGGGTAGGGATAGGGAATTGTTGAGACAGGTCTAGAGATTTGACTTGAGTGTCCCTTGCAGGACTTGAAGGTAAAGAATTGACTGGACTAGAGGCTTGTTTGTGTGTGTGTGTGTGCGTGTGTGTGTGTGTGCGTGTGTGCTTAAGTGCTTTCTTTGTTGCAGGACTTGAGACTTGACTCTTGAGACTGCAGGGTGCAGAACTGAGATTGGACTAGAGGCTGTTTGTTTGTTTGTGTGTTTTAAGTGCCTTCCTTGTTGCAGGACTTGAGACTTGACTGGAAGGTACAGTCTTCTTGAGATTTCAAGGACAGCTGAACATTTCTTTGCATCGCTCCCTTGCAAAACTCTTCAGACACAATTCTAGGGCTTGGAGTTTTACAAGGGGCTGCAGCCTTCTCTGCCAAAGTGTGCTGGCGTATCATCGAACTACAATCCCCAGGATGCCAGAAGGAGTTATGCAAAGAAAAACTAGCTTTGACCCTGAATTATCTCTGTACTGTAGTATGTGGCCCTGTTTACACAGGCAGGAAAATGTGGCATTAATCCACATTTTCCTGCCTGTGTAGAAGAGGCCTTCATGTCCTTTAAAATCTGGGGAGATCCTGAGGCAAAACTATGACAATTGTCCTGGCCAGATTTCTTCAGAGGCAGGTTTGCCTTTGCCTAGGCTTTTGCTAAGGCTGAGAGAGTGTGTCTTGCACAAGATTATCCTTTTTCCCTTGCTTTTTAAACTCTTTTTTAAAAAAAAGATTTGAAAGATTCGAGATTTGTGAGATTCATGGATTCCCAGAACCTTCCAGGGATTTGGATCCGGATTTAGATTAGGAAAATTCTGAATTCATCCCGTCCCTAATAAGCACTATCATACTGCTTGTGCACACATTTCCTCCTGAACTGGTAGAATGACCCCAGCCCTCAAAGCAGCAGGAGAAAGAGAGCAAGGAACGTGGAAAGGAGCATTTTGTGCTTACCTTGGCTAAGGGACCAAAGGCCAGAGTTGCCAGGATTTCTTACAATGGAAGACTTGCCTTCATGTGTAAAATGTATACAAAGTCAGAAAGTCAGCAAATTGGTATCACTGTATCTCTGTTTTAAGAAAACACCGTCTAAGCCTGGCATACAAGATACAATTTTCTATAGGACTCTGGTCTGTATTAACCCTCCGTTCCAATTTTAGATGTAGAATACATTCTCACTTATGTATTCTCCTCATATATTCTATAAGGTCACAGGAAATACATTCAAATATCTGTCTGGCCAAGCAGGCTGCTATTATCCATCTGGCAATTTTAATGAATTTCTTCTGTTCCTTGTTCCTTCTTGCTTTTATTATTCTTTGAATAAATGTGGCCTTTATCTTTCGAAGTCATATTGTCCCCTTAAATATAAGCCTTTTTCTTTTTTTTGCCTTGGCTGTGTCAACAATACAGCCTTTATTTAGATTTCCTTTATGTCTCAATTCTTTTATAAATATAAAATGATACAGTGTATAGAAAGTTTTTCATTGTACTGAACTGCCTTTTCTTACTACAGTTCCCCTCTCTTTGTTTCCTGCAAACTGAAATAAACACACATTTTGTATATCCACTTATGCTCAGTATTTTATTTGTAGGAAAAGAGAAGAGTTTGTCTGATGATGATATAAAAAACACTGATGTTCAAAATGAACATTTCAAAAGCACAATTTGATTCCTATTTCATTCTTAGGGGTAGCTTAAATAGGGCTAGTTAATAACATTTGTACTTTCTCTCTCTGTATGGGAGTAAAGCTGTTTTTTCCCCCAGAACTCCAGTAGTCCCATTATTTATATATATATAGTCCCATTTTATATATATATAGACTTACCAAGGCCATTTCTGTACTACACTATTATAGTGTTATTATTTCACTTTCAGCATTCAATCCTGGGCTTTGCAGTTTAGGGAGGGGCTTTTAGAATTCTCAGCCAGAGAGTTCTTTGGCCTCAGTGAACTACAAACCTCAGAATTCTGTTACCCTGTATGTTGGAGGTCCCGGGAGGGGCGCCCAAATAACCAAATAAAAACACAAGATGGGGAAATTAAGCTCGAGCACTCTCTTAAGCTAACGAGAGGCAGGGTAACTTAGCTAGGATCTTTCACCCTATGTATACAGCGTCAGGTCAGAGAACAGCCAGACAAGGTTTTAAAGTAACAAATAATATTTTATTGAGTACAAGAACCATGAAAGACAAGACATACACTAACTAACTGAGAAACAGAACTGGAAGGCTTTGGGGAATGGGTAATACGACACCTGGGCCCTTTTCACACGGGCTTTCTGTCGCGCGAGAGCCCCCTGAGCCTCGTGGGAGTGGAAGCGTCGCTCTGCACAACGCACTCCCACTTCCGCCACGCTCACGGGGCTGCAGTGGTGCGATAGCGGGTTTTTTGATTTTCGCCTCAAAGCGAAAATCACCTGCCCTCGCGCAATGCTCCCGGCGCCCACGCGCACTTACCTCCTGTGCAGAGCGTTGGGGAGGCGGCCGGCTCGCACTTCCTTCCCTCCACCCCTGCGGAAGGAAGGGGTGGGGCGGGGCGCTAGCGCGACGGATGCGACAGCCTCCTGCTTCGCACGAGCGGGGGGGCTGGCTCGCGCGAGCCGCCTCCTCCGGGAGGCTGCCGCTTCCCCTTCATTCCTTCACCTGCGGAAGGAACGAGGGGGAAGCGGCAGCCTCCTGGGGGAGGCGGCTCGCGTGAGCCGCCTCAATGCGAAAAGGGCCCTGGTCTCATAGTCCTGGAGAGAAGATGAGGTTGCAGGGATGGAAGCTCAGCGCGGTTCACTGAGGGGAGTTCACTGGACAAACCGACAGCAAGGCGGGATGGAAGTCCAAAGTGTTCCACGAAGGGAGGCAGACTCAGTTATTGGAAACTGAGAGGACAGCTCACCAAACACAGAGGCAGCAAGGCTGGATAGAATTCAGGAGCGATTCGAGGAGGACTAGAAAATGGGGACCTTTTATAGGGTGGATTTTACCTACAGGCCATGCCATGTTCGGTGAGAACAAAGAGAATTTGTAGCTGGACAAAGGAGTTGGAAAAGGTCAGGTTTTACATGATGGGCTTAGCGCTGGATGACAACAGTATGGCCAGTATGCAAATGGCCCAATATAAAGGAATGGCTCGGCTCTTGGCCGTGCGTCTTTGTAAAGAGTCATGCTGAGTAAAGCCGGTTTGCAAGAAGGATTTTCCCTAAAGCATCGGAGAGACTTAAGTTGCCTGCCTGAATGAGGTTTGGAATGTACAATCATTAACGGCCGCGCCCAATACGTGTTTGTCTGGTGGACCTCTGTAAACACGTGGGGTAGGGTGGCAGAGAAAGGTCAAGCAAAGGCCAAATTATTTGATATCAAAAGGATATCTAGTGCTCTCACCCGACATATCATAACCATGATAACAATTCCACAGGATGTTGAAGTGGAATAATAGCACTATAACAGTGTAGTACAAAAATGGCCCAAGTTTCCATTAATTCAAAGGTTTTACTTTAGCTGGAAACACTTAGATTGGGGATATGTGCCTATGTTTGTGTATCTATATATTTATATTAATATCTCCCAAATTTAATTGTTATTCCCAACTAGAGTAGGACCCCCCCCCAATTTTAATATTGTTTTTCACCAAATGTTTCCAAAAATGTGTGGAAAACATATGAAAATCACCATGCAAAAGAATTAAAATACTCAGACAGTCCCAAGCATACAAACATAAAGCACTGTAATGAAACAGCAAGTTGGAGAAGTAATCTTTGGCTAGCAAGACAGATGAAAAATAAATTTGTTAAATTTGTATTACATGTGGGTATGGTAATTTCACATTCCCACTACTACTAATGGAACAGAACATATCTTGTCCCACAAAATGTGTACATCTGTAAGCTTGTGTTGCATTTCAAATTGAAAAAAAAAATAATATGCACAAAACCATATGGGCAATTTCAAATCTGTGCAGAATTAAAAATGTGTACATTTGAAAAAAATGTGTACAAATATGCTTTAGGAAATATGCAAGTGGCTAATTAAAGGGATGAGTACAACACATGGGCACATTTTGAAATATCCACATTGGGCAAAGGGAAGGTGCAACCTTGCAACTTGGAGCAGAAAAAGATAGATAGAGACTGCTGGCAGTAACTTGAGGACATCAGGGAGAAAGCAGCTAAGCAATATATATTTATTAGTGACAGTAAATTCAAAAGACAATATTGTTTTCATTTGCTTCCTGCACATTAAGCCTTCTATTTGGTTATAGGAACTTAGGAAACTCCCTTATTCTATTTCAGATTCTTGGTCCATCAAGTCCGACATTGTCTGTTCTTGCAATGAACTCGTCTTTCACATCACTGTTCACTGCAGAAAAAAATAATCATTTTCCAACAGAAGTCCAACAAATGCTTTTGTGAATTTTTGTTTGTATCCATGCCATAGATCACTTCACAGTGAACCCAGAGCACAGTCAACCCAGTGAAAGATTTGTATAGCTGGACTGAAAGGAAGCACTGGAGCACTAACCTTCCAGTCCATACAGGCATCCATTTATGCCAACTTTTCCATGAAGGAAGGGGTGGTCTGCCACCTCATCTAAGACCCTGTGTTAGGAATCATAGAATCATAGAGTTGGAAGAGACCCCAGGGGCCATCGAGTCCGACCCCCTGCTATGCAGGAACACACATCAAAGCATCCCAAACAGATGGCCATCCAGCCTCTGCTTAAAAACCTCCAAAGAATGAGACTCTACCACACCCTGAGGCAGCATATTCCACTGCCAGACGGCTCTGACCATCAGGAAGTTCTTCCTGAGGTTCAAGTGGAATCTCCTTTCCTCCAGCTTGAATCCATTGCTCCTTGTCCTAGTCTCTAGAGCAGAAAAAACAAGCCCGCTCCCTCCCGGATAGGACATCCCTTCAAATATTTAAAAACAGCTATCATGTTCCCTCTTAACCTTCTCTTCTGCAGACTAAACATACCCAGCTCTGTAAGCCATTCCTCATAGGGCATGGCTTCCAGACCCTTCACCATTTTGGTTGCCCTCCTCTGGACACATTCCACCTTGTTCCTTCTGTAATTGAGGTGCCCAGAAATGGACACAGTATTCCAAATGACGCCTAACCAATGCAGAATAGAGTGGTACCATTACCTCCCTTGATCTAGACACCATACTCCTATTGATGCAACCAAGGATCGCGTTGACTTTCTTGGCTGCCGCATCACACTGCTGACTCATGTTCAACTTGTGATCTACCAAGACTCCTAGATCCCTTTCACATATACTGCTACCCAGCCACACATCACCCATCCTATATTTGTGCATTCCATTTTTTCTGCCAAAGTGTAGGATCTTACATTTCTCTCTGTTGAAATTCATTTTGTTAGCTTTGGCCCAGCTCTCCAATCTATCAAGGTCATTTTGAAATTTTATCCTGTCTTTTAGGGTATTAGCAACCCCTCGCAATTTGGTGTCATCTGCAAATTTGATCAGCATGCCCTCCACTCCTTCATTCGAGTCATTGATGAAGATGTTGAATAGCACTGGGCCCAGGACAGAACCCTGTGGCAGCCCACAAGCCACTTCTCTCCAGGATGAAAAGCACCCATTGGTGAGCACCCTTTGGGTTCAGTCGGTCAACCAATTACTAATCCACTTAACAGCAGCCCTTTCTAGTCTGCATTTCACTAGCTTCTTTGCAAGAATGTCATGGGGAACTTTGTCAAAGGCCTTACTGAAGTCAAGATAGGCTACGTCTACAACATTCCCTTCATCTATCAAGCTTGTAACCCTATCATAAAAAGAGATAAGATTAGTCTGGCATGACTTATTTCTGAGAAATCCATGTTGAGGTGTATTGTAATGTCCTACCCAGGTGAAAGTACAATACATTTCCCCTTCCTGCAGAGCTCACAACTTTCCTATGAGGGCCCCACCTCCATGACCATTGAGTGGCCAGGAAAGAGCAGGAGGTTTCAGACAAGCATCTGGTTATGTGCCTCTGAGCAGATGCACAATGATGACATCATATTCCAAGGACATTCAGAGGGCCCCCAGAAGGTCCAAAGGATACATTTATCACTATACATCTCACTGCAGGAATACAGCAAGATGCTTCTGCCATGGCCCCCTACTCTCCATCAGCCACTAAATGACCATGGAGAGCAGGAAAAAGAAGAGTGGTGGGGCTGAATTACTCCCTCTTTCATGTAAAAAAAAAAAAAATCAATATGTAGTGTATACATGTATTAGTGTTTTGGGATTTAGTGTCACCAATATGCTTCACCGGCTACCTGTTTGTTTCCTGGCACAATTTAAAGTGATGGTTATGACCTATAAAGCCCTATACAGCTTAGGTCCAGGCAATTTGAAAGGCTGTATCTCCCTCGATAAGCCTGCTATCGTCTTAAGATCTGCAGAAGAAGGTTTTCTCTCAGTTCCGCCACTGTCCCAGACTCGTCTAGTGAGGACATGGGGGAGAGCCTTCTCAGTGGCTGCTCCCACCCTGTGGAACTCTCTTCCGCAGGAAGCTAGGCATGCTCCCTCCCTGCTCTCCTTTCACCAAAGACAAAAGCATTTCTCTTTAAACAAACTTCTATGTGAGCTGGGGAGCCACTTATTTATATGTTTGTTTGTTTGTTTGTTTGTTTGTTTGTTTGTTTGAAAATTGTACATTGTTTTAGGTTTGTATATTTTAGAGATTTTTAATGTTTTAATTGTTTGTTTTAAATGTTTTTAATTGTTTTAAATGTTTTGATGTTTTTAACTTGTTTTTGGAAGTCACCTTGGGTCTCATTCTGGGAGAAAAGGCGGGACACAAATGAAATGAAATAAGATAAAATAAAATATAATTAGTGTATGTAACTAGCAAGGTACCAGACCTTCTTTTGCATCCAAGCAGGAACTTCTAGGAAGGAAGCTCTGAAAGCATGGTCCAGGAGACATTCTTCCTAGAACCACAGCCATGTAAATGCTTCCCATGGTTCTCCTGAGAACCAAGCTGGATTCTGGTAATTGTAATCCAAATAATATAAATTTTCCAAGCTCTGCTCCAGCCAGAGTGGCTGCCCCATACTGCTGAGGAGAACTTGCTTCCTGTGCGGTTGTGGTTTCTTTTTCTCCTGCCTATCCAAAGAATGGAAAAGAGATTCAAGGAACTAGACCTCTGGGGTGAAATGTCAAGTTCTTTTAAAAAGCAGCGTGACTACTGCACACACACACACACTTTCATCTTAGTGGTAATCAACCTCCCATGACAGAGAGATTGAGGAGAGAACTGAAATGCTGCCTTTTCTTAATAGTCAATATTAAGAGCTATTTTCCCCACTGACTGGAACTTTTCTGAGGAGAGAGATAATTTATCTATCTCCTTTTATTTGATGTTCTTTGCTGTCAGGATTGCAGCTCTCTTACTGAGATTACAGGATCAAACTCCACCTAGAATTATGTTTGCACAATGCCAAAAAGTTCAGTTCATGCTAATTTATTCTGCACCTGTCTACCTACTCTGGGCCATTTTACCATTTAAAAAAACAGTGCAAACTTTTGTGATAATAAAAAGGCCATTTTCATGCCACTCACCTTTTGTAATGTCTCCTCAATTACTTGCTACCTCAGGTGACCCCTCTTTCCTACCGTTCATTAATTTCAGTTATTCCATTTTTTTCTGTCTAAGCTTCTATATCATTTACTCAGATAGATTAAAATGCCTGCTCTCTTTCTTTCCTTCTTTCTTTTACAGTATGATTCACACTTTTCTTTCCTCCTTGGCAACATCTTTGAGAACGCAGTAAGAAGGATTCTCCGGCTCTTTATACATTAGTTTGAACTGATTGTGGTGAGTTGTTAACTTTTGACAATAAAAAGAAAAAAAGAAAACTTAAATTTAAAGAAAGATATGTAGACTATAAGCTGAGTTTGGTGGCTATTGCAAAACATATGAACAAACCAAAAAGTTTCATGCTATAATCCTATACAAAGAATGTACTATGAAAAAGTAAAGGAACTAAACCCACAGCTGAGTATATAGAGGAATGCCTTAATTTACTAAGCAGGTTTCTCAAAGGAGGCTGAATTACACCTATTTTACATACAAATTGACATTACAGCATGAAAGACTCCCCAGACAGTCCATCCAGAACTCATAAGGCTGTACCAAAGTCAATAACTTCAGCATCCATTCATCAAGGGTCATGAACTTCAAAGTTTCAAAGAGTTATAGGGGGATTCTGTATAGAAATATCTCTTGTGAATCAGAAAAGCAGGCATCAGCCACACATTAGACTGATCCACAAGCATCTGGTATATAGCAAAGTGGCCTATATGAGCGTATGTACCTTCAAGCTGCCTGCTGACAGCATGAATTTCATAGGTTTTCTTAGACAAGGAATGCTCACAGGTGGCCTTGCCAGTTCCTTCCTTTCTGAAATATAGCCTACAGCACCTGGTATTCATTGGCGGTGTCCCATCCAGGTATTAACCAGGACCAACCCTGCTTAGCTTCCAAGATCAGATAGGATCTGGTATCTTTAGGGCATGCCGAATGAGAATGTGGGCCTTTCTGTGTGTCCCTATGTGGTGAGTATAACTGGTACACACTCTTCCTGTTCTGCTGACTGCTCCTGCTCTCATTCTTTCACAATAGCTGCTAGACTTCCCTTTGTGAGATTTATATTGTTTTGGGGTTTCTGTGAGATTTGAGATCTCATGGGAGCCCAGAGATCTTTCTCTTCTGAAACCTGAGGCAGTCCTATTTAAGCTTGCCTCACATATGCTCAGTCAGTCTTGCTCTGTTTGGTAAGAAGCTGGGGTAGCTTTTGATTTTCTTAGCAGACAACCGTAATCTCTGGAGATGGTCTACTCAATACAGGTGCTTTTGGACTCAATAGTCTCACTCATCCATTGTATTTCCTGACACAGTTTTCCACCTGCCAGGAAATATATGTATTGAGGGGGAAAGGGATAATTCCAAATATTCTGTCTACTTGCAGAGTGCACAGTATTATTATTTATGAGTGAAAAAAGAAATGTATAATGTCTGCCCAGAAAAGTCACTGAAACAGGGTAGAAAAAAATCTGATAAAAGAACAGCATGTAGTTATAACAGCAACAGTAAAAGCACATTAAAATATTAAAATAACCCTGCAACCATTCTTCTACCTGACAGAGAGCCCAACCAAATAAGCAAGTTAAACAAGGGGGAATTCGGTGTGCCATTTTATATGAGACATTTCTTCATTATCAATGATTCCCTGTTGTCAACAATTAGTTTTATTGGAGGAACTGTGGAATTGTGAGGAACTATGCCAGGTTGGCAGCATAGGGCCTTGCCAATTTCCTCCCTAAAACTGCCAGTAAATCCCATGGCCACTACCAGCCTGAAAAAAAAGGAACAAACAATTGGGTATTCTTTGTTTAAAAAAATTGACCTTAAGACCACCTCTTGCTGACCCCCTCACTGTGTATGTGTTTGTATGCATATGCACACACAACTGTAACCATCACCACCATCACCACCATCATCATCATCATCATCATCATCATCATCATGTTTTTTCTAGTCCCTGTGAAACCTCACATTTCTTCTTTCTTCTGACTGAACTGTTATGGTATCACCAATCTTTAAAAAAATGTTGCAAATATTCCAGTTGTCAAAGGGAAATGGAAGCAACTGAGTGCAGACAATCGGTTTCAGTCTACGAATGGACTGGAACCAGATTTAATCATAATGAGGATGAATCCACTGAAATGAATGGACTTAAGTGAGCTGACTGTATGAGTGGAGCCCAGCTACTTCCTATTTTTGTTTAACAGAGGTATGAAGTTCTTTTATAGCTTTCTGACTACACTGTCTTCTAGACCTTCCTTGACATCTGTTTAAGAACAGATAGATACTGGGATGAAGAGTGAGGCCCTTTCCACATGGGGGTATTAAAACAGTGTAGCGCGACCTCTGATGGAGGTTGTCTTCACTGTAAAATGGATTGAGGCGGATTACTTTAGTGTAATTCCACACCCCAATCCGCGCTAGGGTGACCGGAAGTGGCGGCACCGCGTGCTTTTTAAAAACCACTTTTCCTGTGGCTTTTAAAAGGCACGGGGCGTGCAGCTGTGTGTAGCCGCATTGCAGCGCTCGGTGTAGATTTGCAGATGCACACAAGGGCGTGCCTGCAGATCTGCCGGGGGCGGGCTTTCTGACTGGCGAGCTTCTCCGGTTGGTGGAGAGCCTCCACCAGCCAGCAGCCGCCATTTTGGATGCCGCAGGACGCCTCAGGATGCTGACGAGTGTGGAGCAGCGAAAACGCGCTGCTCCACGCGGCGACGGACTTACCTGGATGCAGGTAAGGTCTGTCCTAGCGTGTTTTCGCCCGTTTTTTCCTCTGCGTGTGGAAAGGGCCAGAGTTGTTACAAGCATAGAAACAGAACTGCCTAATGGGAGGGAGGTAGCCAGCATGATGTAATAGTTTAAACACTGGACTGCAACCCTGGAGACTAGAGTTTGATTCCCAGCTTGATCATATAAACCCACTGTGACCTTGGTGTGTCACACCCTTTTGGACCTAGAAAAGCCCATGATAGATCCATCGTAAGTTGGAAATGATTTAAAAGTATTCAAAAACAATGGAGAAGAGCTTAGTCTAGTAACAGAATGCATCCTTTGCATGCAGAAGTCTTCAGAATAAGTTCCCTGCATCACTAAAGCTACTCCCAGCAAAAGGGCTGGAAATAATCTTTTCTGCTGCACAGTGGAGAGAATGACTGCCACAGAGAAGACACAAAAGCTATGTTGAATAGACCAATAGCTTAGTATGAAGTTGCTTCCTGTCTTAGTGTGTGCCACACTTGATCCTGAACATGATTCTGATCATAATTGGGAGTACCTCGTGAGACAAAAGATCAAAGGATTTTCGAGAGAAGCCAAAGGGGTTTCAGTAGAACTAATTACATTATTTACTATGGGCTTGAAATGAACTAGCATCTGTTGCTGGATAATGGTGCTTTTTTCTCCAAGATTCTATAGTTCTGGATTTCATGGAGTCTTCCTGGAGTTCCCTACTACAATGAACATTTCCAAAATGTTTTGACAGCCTGATTTCTCTGCGGACATCCAGAAAGCAGTTAGATACAACTCACTTTTCTTCTCTAGACATCTACAAAAACATGTACAGTGACACTACCCAAATCGTAACAATCATCTACAGAGTTCCTCTTCTTGAATGGAATTAACTCCCTAGAGAGAATTCTATGCCACTAAATGTTGTATCTTTTTTTCTTCTTGACATCACATAAAGACATTTCTATTTTCTCAGTGCTTCCAACATGTCACCTGAATGATTTTTGACTGGCAGATTTTTATGGATTTTACTGACTATCACTTCGATCTGTTTTTATTGTTCTGTTGAGTTAATTTTATGTATCACTGGTTTTATTTTGTGTTTATTTTATTAGTTATTTCTTGGTTCTCTTGGGAGTTTTGAAAACTAAAGGGAAGCATGTAAATGTAAAAGGAAAACTAATGCAGGGATAACTATAAACTGATTGCTACAGCCACAAGGACTACATTAGTCAGGAGAAGTTGATTATGACATTTGGAGAGATGTCTGATCACTCAGAAGAGCTGAACCCTGCTAAATTTCAGGCAGCTAGACCTAAAGAGTTTTGTGCTACCTACCTTTAAATTATACTTTTGAAAAGGTCATGACTTTGTTCTGGGTTTTTTTCTCCTTTTTAAACTCATATGCAAACATCAGGCTTTGAGATGTGATAGCACTCTTCAAGGGCAGTTGTTTTGCTAGATTTGGAAGAAATGGGTCCAGCATTTTTGTGCTATCCACCTTTAAATACTGATATTAGGGATGTATTTCTTTGCTAATTATGTTCTTGAAAGAAGCAATAGCTAATCTTAGCAATTTTCTTTTACTATAAAAATAACTATTTAAAAAACAGGCAGGTTTTGAAGACTATTTGCAGTTCAGGACTTACTCTGTTGCAAAATTCACACATGGCATTTTTGCACAGAAAACAGTATTTCCTGCATAGACAACAGTTTTTCTCTTTCATCACAAAACTGCTTTTTGCTCTGCAGAAAATACTATTTTCTGCACAAAAATGCCACATATGAATTTTGCACAGAATAAATCCTGAACTGTAAAGATTCTCATAAGAACATGATTCTTCTTGTCAGAGTTCCCTGATGTTTAAGAAACTCTCTCTCACACACATTTTTTTTAAATATTTTCTAATATTCTTTCCATCCCTAACTTTGGTATAATACAAACTCTGCAAATATAGCTCCTTTCAAACTGGATTAAAATAAAAGTTGAGTAAAAGGTGAGGCAGAGTAAGCTCTCTTCCATGTCCACTCTTTTTACGTGGAGACAAACAGTCTTAAAAGGAGACTGTACACTAGAGTGGAGTGGAGAAACCATGGAGGGAACTGTAAACATATGATGCTGTTGTTGTGTACATTCAAGTTGCTTCCAATTTATAGCGATCCTAAAGTGAACCTATCACAGGGTTTTTCTGAGGGCTGAGAGTATGTGATGCACCCAAAGTCACCCTTTGGTTTTCCATGGTCGAGCATGGAATCGAACCCTGGTTTCCAGGGTTGTACTCCAAGGCTGAAACCACTATGCCATACTGGTTCTTTTGTGATACTATGCTCCCTTATTTACTTTAAACCCTTTTTTGGTATATTTATTTTGAGTCAGTAAACAAACAAATATAATTGAACTTAAATCCAAGGCTTTTTAAAAAGGGCCAAAATGGGGAGAAAGGGAATAGATAAGTGAAGTGCCATTGCCTAGTCAAATGACTACTAAAATCCCTGAGGCTGACATGCACACAGATACACAAATAAACTACATGTATAAAGAGTAATGAAAGATAGTTCAGTGGTCTGAGTGTTGGATTAGGACTGTGGCCGTTTCTGCCCTACACTGTTATAGTGCTATTATTCCACTTTCAACATCCTATGGAATCCTGGGCTTTGCAGTTTAGGGAGGGGCCTTTAGAATTCTCAGCCAGAGAGCTCTTCGGCCTCAGGAAACTACAAACTCCAGAATTCACAGGATGTTGAAAGTGGAATAATAGCACAATAACAGTGTAGAGTGGAAATGACCTAGGACTCTGAAGGACTAGGGTTTGAATCTCTGCTCAGCCATGGAAATCCACTGGATAACCTTAGGCAAATTATAATTTCTCTGCCTCAGAGGAAGGCAAGGGCAAACCTCCTCTAAACAAATCTGGCTAGGAAAAACCCTCAAAAGGTTCATTTTAGGGTTACCATAAATCACAAATGATTTGAAAGCACACAGGAACTGCAAAGGAATGGTGTATCTGGGTTGGGAAAGAGTTAGTAATTGAAATTTAAATACCGGTAGAATGAAGAAAGGAGAAGCACAAGCTGCAGTAAACAAAAAACAACTACCAAATACCTACAAAGCTCTTTTGTGGTGAAAAAACCCTCTTTCTAAAAAAGAACTAGGAGAAGAGTAATACATTCCTTCTCCTAGCCCCCACTCCCATATTGTCATTGGAAAGTGTTGCTAAGATTTTGACCCCCTAGGGGAAGCCAGAACCACCAGAAATTGAATTCCAGCTTCCCTCTTCTATCTTTCCATCTTCCCCCTCCTGGTATGCTTTGTAGAATTTTGGAATCACAATCTCTGCCTTTTATGGTGCAGAGCAAATAAATCAAACTGAACTGATGCATACTAATGTGGACTTCTTTATCCCAATTCATCAGTTTCAGGATTTGGACAAATTGTTTGCACAGCCAGTGTGGGATAGTGGTTTGAACACTGGACTACAACTCTGGAAACCACGGTTTGAATCCCCACTTAACTATGGCAATTCACTGGGTGATCCTGGGCAAGTCGCACTCTCTCAGCCTTAGGCCATTTCCGCACAGGTTAAAAAAAATGGTGCAGTGACTCCTCCACGGAGGACGTCTGCACCTTTGAGTGGACTGGGTCTGGACTACTTAGCATAGGTCTGCACCTCAGTCCACTCCAGAGGGACCCCAAGTGGTCCTCCAGCATGTTTTTGAAAAACCTGATTTTTCAGGTTTTTCAAAATGCTGGCGCACACCATTGCGTGCCTGCTCTTCAATGCAGATTCACAAGCTCACACCAATGCGAGCCTGTGATCTGCAGAGGGCGGGCTTTAGGCTGGCGAGCTTCAGCGGTTGGTCGTGATCCACGACCAACCAGAAGCCGCCATTTTGGACACGCACTGCTCCTCCTTGCCCCGGACCAGACTGGACCCAAAGAAGATCCGGTGAGTAGCAGCAGGGAACGATTCCCTCACTGCATGTGGAAATGGCCTTAGAGGAAGGCAATGGCAAATGCCCTCTGAACACATCTAGCCAAGAAAATCCCATGATATTTTTTCCTTAAAGTTACCACACATCAGAAATGACTTGAATGTGCATATAGAAGCAGAAGCAGCAACAATAACAATGTATTTTCATCCTCTGTGCTGTTACACTTATGTTTTATATGGAAGATTCACCTTATTATGCATCATTGCTAATATTACATTTTGCATTTAATATTGATGTCATCACAAGATTAACGCATTCTTTTCTTTTATTGTATGTGTGTTTAGCAACATTTGAAAATGATAATGTATAGCAACTGAAAGCATTTGTATTCTCTAGAGTCACAAGACTCAACCGTAATCCATATGTAGCCACAGAAGTGATAGCATACTTTATTTTGCAAGCTTCTGCCAAGGATACATATCCAAAGATCTCTGTTTAGCTTCAAAGCCTTAAAGAAAATTGAAACACACTGTTTTGAGGTTTTGTTCCAATATGAAAGAATTAAGATGAAACAAAGTTATTATAGGATCTTTCTTTGTCACTATAGTAACTTGCTTTCTCAGAATTTTCAAGGAAAACATGAGCTCATCTGCATAACAGAAAATGTTATTTGATTCCATCGATGGATCCTAATACGCACATACCAGGCAAAAGTGATCTATCACATGTGTATGATTCCCTTGCTTCAGGGAGCTCAGGATAATTTTCTTTTTCTTCTCACAACAATCCTAGAAGGTAGTTTAGACAGAGAGATATTGATTGGCTATTGGCTAAGAGATACTGACATCACAGCCCTGAATGAATTTTCTGTTACCTCTTGAACTGAAGTCTGGAAGAGCCACACGTTACCCAAGGTTTTCAGGGAGCCACATGGAATCCTGTTAATAAATCATCATCAACAGCACATATATTGGAACCAAGTCAAAAGGGCATTTGAGGTTCGGCTATGGGGCAAGAAAAAGTTGGGAATTATTTGCTTGGCTCAACACATTCTCTGTGCATCTTCTAGGATTTTCCTTCCAATAGTCCTTTGATGTCACCAGACTGTGCTGCGATGTATAAGGAAGAGGGATTTATTCAACAGAAGAACTGGAAAGAACCAATGGGGCTTCCTAGAAGCATTTAACTGCTGCCAGATTGAATTTCTTCTTGCTTTGCTTACAGTGTCAAGGTTTGCTGCTATTACCTTCATTTTCTTCATCTTCATTTGTTTGATTAAAGTGATCCTTTGAGACCCTTGCTCAGTACTTCCTTGGTGCTATTCCATTGCTCTGCCCTCCCATCCCCTCACTGAAAAGCTGTGCAAAAGAAAAGAAAGGTTTGTGGCATTGTAATGACCTCTCTTATTTTCTTTGCCTTGAAGGAGAAAGCATGCTGACAGAAGTTAAAGCTTCCAGTCGGAATCTGTAGCTTCTTAGAAACCTCCACAGCCTGCCTTGAATAAAGCAAGAGCCCACTTTTAATCACCTTTTTAATCATAAGGAATTATTAAGCATTTTCCTCCTCCTCTTGCTGTTCATTCAAGTTTTACAGTTGTATCTTCCTGATAAATTTTGCTTCCAGTGCCTCTGTGAGGTTAAAATTCTCCCTCTCCCCAATTTTTCCATCATGAGAAAGTGGACAGCAGCTTGTACAAATGGAAATCTATAATGAGACAGGTGGAATATGGCTCATGACTCTCATTTTTCCCCCACTTAAGAGTCATAATTTTCCAGTGTTACAGACTGAATGACTGTACTTTTTTAGAATAGCGGCTTTGCTTCTGGAATTATTGATGTGCACAAACTGTATTAGTTTTTTTTCTTTTCTTTTCTTTTTTTAAATTTCTCATGGAAATGTATGGTGTGGTCTGCCTGCATTGGTCTGGTTCATGGAGGAACTGAAATCACATGTGGCTTGTATTGCTTAACACTGTGGCATATATACATTGTCTGAACAGAGTTCCTTGTATATAGATGGCCAACCATGTTCCTAGCTCTACATTTGGTCATACTCAGGTGCCAGAACTTTTCAAATCAAAAGCTGGTGTTCTGGCCAAGAAGAACAATTCTGGCCAAGAAGAACAATTCCCACTATCAATAATCCATTATAGGATTTTGTCTGAGTACAGAATAACCATCAGGAAATTGTTCTTTTGCCTTTGGTTGTGAAAGGAACAGGAACTTTCACCTTTTATGCCCATGTTTTCTGCTTGAGCTTCTAGTTCTGTCCTCCAAACTTTCCACCCTAATTTAGCTTCTTGGTTCTCCTTGAGACTTCTATCTTCTTCTTTCTCTTCCTCCCAGCCCCTTTTCAGCATTTCCTCAGTAAGACATAGACCAAGAAGAATAGAGCCAAGTCTCCTATGTCAAGACTTGAAAACATGTAGGTGGACCCTAGAGCCTTTTCACACTACACAATTATAGCACTATGATTCCATTTCAGCTGTTATGCTCCCACCCTCAGAATCCTGAGATTGGCAGCTTAAGGAAAGGCATTTAGAATTCCCAGCCAGAGGGCGCATCAACCTGCAAGCCCTAGGATTCCATAGGGTGTTGCTATGGCAGTTAAAATGGAAGCATAGCAGTATAACTGTACTGTTTGAAAGAGCCAAGGGAGGAGATGGTTGTTTAATTGATAATTACTTGGCCTTTTGGCTAAAATTATATGCAGTGTAAATGAAGCAAGCAAACAACAACAAGGCCACTTCTAACACCTTCAGTTTTGAATTAAATCAGTTTTTATTATGGATTTTTATTTGTTCTAGATTGTTGGTGTCTCTTCTTCCCAGAGAAAGAAAAGCAGAGACTGGAAGTTCATGTTGAGGAAAAGGATTGGTACAAATGAGCCACCCTAGTCCAGTGCCTTGCAGATATTTTGAACAAAACCACCCATAAGTGCCAGCCAGCACAGCCATGAAGATTGGTGCAGAATGGTCTTCTGAAAACAGCATCTATATTGGCTTGTTGATTCTCCCCTTCATATTCAGCCCCTTGCCTTGGGCAGCTTGAAGAGAAGGACGAAGTGGCAGCTAAAACTCTGACTTTAGAACAAGTGGTTCCATGAGCTCTGCAAGTCTTAGGGAAGTAATGGGAGAAGCTTCTAACGGATGATAACAACAACAACAACAACAACATAGTGGAGGCACAGGAATATGTTGTCAGGTTCTTGTCATTGGAAGACTGAGAATGTTGAATTCTCCTTTTCTCTTTGTAAATGTAGAACTTGTTATTGTTGTGTGCCTTTAAGTTCTTTTCAACTTATGGTGACTCACAGGGTGAACTTACCATGTGATTTTCTTGGTAAGATTTGTCCAGAGGGATTTTGCCTTTGCCTTTCTCTGAGGCCGAGACAGCACAAGTTGCCCAAGGTGACCCAGTAGTTTTCCATGGCTACTCTCCAGAGGGCTAATCCAACATTCAAACCATGCTGGCTCTCTACTAGGGTAGATCTACCATAGTACAATTGTGTATATTTTAAAAATGCACAAAAAAGTTGGTTAACAAGGGGAAAAACTCATTAAAACTCATACATTAAGAAAAGTGCCTAAAATGCATACATTGGGGATCCTGTGTACCAAACTATGCATTAATTTCACTGCAAGAAGAATATAAAAGTTTTGTGAATTCTGGTGCAGAATTCAGAGGGGATGAGAATGCTGTTGAAATTCCTACAAATACAGCTGTAATGATAGTGACAGGTCTGCACATCCCTCCTAATGATCCAACTTCAGCTTTGAGAGAAAAGCAGATGGTAAACACAGGCAGCTCTCTATAGAAAGTGCTGCGCATTTTTAAAACAGCAAGGTTTCATTTTTTAAAAAAGGAAGTGTTACCCTGATTTCTGGGGTCCCTTGGGGGATACCTCAATGTGCTCCACATTATGGGGAATGGAAACTAGCCAAAGCACAAGCAATAGCCATGCGAGAGGCAGGGTAACCTAGCGGGGTCTTTTTAACCAGTGTTTACGGGGTCAGGCCAAGCCAAAAACCAAACAAAATTGTCCAATAAATGATTTTATTGAAGGAAAGTCTCAAGCAGCAACACAATTACTCGCACACTCACTCAAGACCTATTAAGAAGCAAAAGAGTGGAGACTGCATAGGTGAATATTGAAGGGGTGTAGCTGAGGTGATACTGCACCTTTGTCCTGAAGTCCTTTGTCCATGAAAAACAGCAGAGAGGTGGGGCTCAACATGGAGAGGGCTGAGGGAATTACTCAATGGATGGAGCAACGGTCTGCTGGGATGACTGGGAGTGATCCAAAGAACTGCTCAAAAACTGGGACTGTTTGTAGGGGAAAAGGTACCTGGAAGACTAATCCTTTCCCTGGGAGAACAATGGGTGTTGCAGTGGGCACAAAGTTCTACACTTGTAATTTCTTTTGTGTGATGGGATTGCAAGTGTTGCCAAAGTCTCAGGATCTTCAGCCGTGTTAGTTTGTGGTGTGACTTCATGTAAATGGTCCTTGCCTGATGGAATATTCACTCAACTTGGGGGAAACATGCTACCCCCCCCCCAAGTCAGCTTCTCAGGGGCTGAGGACCTTTTGTTTATTGTGAGTTTGCACAGCTTGAGGTCTCCTGGGGTTATGTGACTGGGGATTTTACTGGCCTGACCTGGTTTTCGATCTTTGACCATTGCTGCCTACGTGCCCCTTCGGGGGACCTCTCTGACACACAGAATCATATTTTAATATCAAAATTGTGGACCCCAGGATAGGGTTTGTCTCTTGAAGTAACGGAAGGAAGGAAGGAAGGAAGGAAGGAAGGAAGGAAGGAAGGAAGGAAGGAAGGAAGGAATCATAGGCCATTTCCACATGACATTGATGTCACGTTATGGGGATGTGTAGGCAACAGTCCACAAGTTGAGCTATCTCATGTCATTGTGGCCCTGCTGCCAATGCACCCCCACCCATTGCAATTGTGGGATATTCACTTAACAAAAAAAATCCCTTAAGCATCCATGATTGGGCAATGCTCCCATCACCACTGGCCATGAGGAAGGGGCAGAAGTGGAATCACATGCTTCCCTCTGCAGCACAGAATGAAAAAGAGGCTGGCTGCACTGTGGAAGGAAGGAAGGAAGGAAGGAAGGAAGGAAGGAAGGAAGGAAGGAAGGAAGGAAGGAAGGAAGGAAGGAAGGAGCATGTAATTTGCCCCCCTTTCATACAGAGCTGATTGAGTGTGGAGGGAAATGTTTGCATCCCACTGCCTTCCTGGAAAAGATGCTGCTGGGACTGCTAGGAGAAGACAATGGAAGGAGGCACGCTGTGGAAATGGCCATAGAATTTATTCTGTTTAATGGAGAAATAGAAATTCCTGAAGAAGTCTGAGATTTGAAGCACTCAGTGATAGCAGCATTTTTACTTTTTTATTACATTCTGTAGAACATTTATTTAAGATGTTGAAGGAAAATCCTCCTCATTTTAATACAGCAAAGCAGTGATCAGAGCCATTAAAGGCCATTCTGTTCTTTATTATTATTATTTAGAAATTAAATAATAGAATATGATAATGGTATATTAAGAGAATAGAGCTAGGTTACAATCATACAAGGACAAGATAATTCTGCAGAAGTGAGTTATCCACAAGCCACTATGATTCACTGGATGCCCTTATATTATGGAAATATTATAACAATGGTCTTTGCATAGAAAACAGATTTGAAACCATGGATATATGAAATGAGAGACTAATCTAATTCATCAGCCACTTTGTACATTGTTAAATTGATCATAACCAGGAGCCTTGTCTTACAAAGAACTCAAAATATTCCAAGGTGAGAGAAATCTCTTTCCCTCCTCTGTCTCTGACCATTTCCTCCCTAGACTGTTATAGTGCTATTATTCCAGTTTCAACATCCTGTGAAATCCTGGACTTTGCAGTTTAGAGAGGGGCCTTTGAGACCAGCAAACTCCAGGATTCCATAGGATGTTGAAAGTGGAATAATAGCACTAGAATAGTCCAGTGTCTCTCTCACACATAGAGTGGAATAAGAGAATCCAGTAAAAGGAGAGGTTGCTTTTCTCTTCCCACTGCAGACCCCTCAAGTATGTCCTAAAAACTAGGTCTTGATGGCTGCCCCCTCACCTGCCTCCACTGGTATTTGGGCACCTCTGAGACTAGAGGTGAGGGAAAGGGAAAGAAAGAAGGTCTGTTGTGATGGTACTGCACTGCTAGGTTGACAATGGATTTAGACCACAATACATGCTAGCGTTTTGTTTCTCATGGTCCCAAGGCATTAATAAGAAGATGATAAGAGGTGCTTTCACACTACAGAATTATAACACTATTATTCTACTTTAACTGCCATGGTTGCATCCCGTGAGATCCTGGGATCTGAAGTATAGGGATGGGCACTTTGGCCCTTTCCACATGTGTGTGGGGGAAATGGGAGAAAATGCCCAAAAATGGAGTTTACCAGCAGCCAGGCGAGTCCATCGCCATGCGGAGCAGTGCAAGCTCGCAGCTCCACACTTGTCCAGCATCCCAAATGGCAGCTTTCGGTTGGTGGAGGCTCTCCACCAACCGGAGAAGCTCGCCAGCTGGAAGTCCGCCTCTGGCAGATCTGCAGGCACGCACTTGCGCACGCCTGCAAATCTGCTTCTGAGCTGGGCGATGGAGCGGCACCGGGTTGCGCGCTCCCTGGTTTTTAAAAACCTCTGAAAAGAGGTTTTTAAAAACCACGCTGCACGACCAGCTCCAGTCGCTCCTGTGTGTATTGAGGTGTGGAACTACAAAAAGTAGTCCACGCCAGTCCACGCTATGGTGCAGAAGACCTCCGTTGGAGGTCGCTCTGCACCATTTTAAAATGCTAATGTGGAAATGGCCTTTGAATTCTTAGCCAAGGAGCTGATCTAGTGTCCCTGAGCAAACTACACATTACCCAGGATTGCATAGAATGCAGCTATGGCAGTCATCAGTGAAAGTATAATGCTATAATTCTGTGATGAAAAGGATCCCAGGTCACTCAGGTTACTGCATAGTGATGCTATTATCTTTATGAACTTCAGACCATTTATTTTGTAAGCATCTACAGAAGCATTTACTTTTCTTTTTCTTTATAAACATCTGTTGAGTGGCACTGGGCAATACTAATTAGTGTCCATTTTAAATGGATAATCACTTTAAGGCAAGAGTAAGCCACACAGTGGGCTTCAAATGTTTTAGAAAACAGCTATAATGTAAAGTGTTGGATTAAAGGTAAACTAATTACACATATTATTATCATTATCATTATTATCTTTATTACTATCCCACTTTTCTCCTTGAGAGAACTCAAATTGGCTTACAAAGGTTAAAAGAGAACATAGGCAGGCATTTGTGGAATGTGGCCCAAAATACCAGGAGGACTTCAGATTATTTATTCCCTTTCGAAGGTCTTCCATGAAGAAGATTGATAAATATTAATTAAATGCAGGAAAACTAGAGCTGCCTCAAAACTCCGTATTATAATCTGTTAGGGAAAAATAGAAATCCCTGTATAGCACGTACAATACATATGGAAAGTCTGCATCTTCTTTCGAACAGGATGAAAAGACCAAGGCTTCTGCTGTGAAGACAGAAAGAGATTGAGGCTCTTTTCGCACCTTACCTCGTTCTGGTGTCGTCACAAGGGGATCACATGATAAGCCTCTTGCGAAAGGCACTCGCTTCCCCTCCGCTTCCCCTCTGCACCAGCTCCGTGCTAGCTGGAAGGAAGCATGAGGGCTCTACCCCTTCCTTCCGCAGTGCCAGCCGGGTACTTTCCCAGGCTGTGCTGGGGGAGGAAGCATGATGGCCTTGCATCTGGAGGCTCCGCACACAAGGTAAGTGCGGGCGGTGCACAAGAGGGACGCGTGATCGCACATCATTTTCTGCAATGAGGCAAAAATTTTATACTGTGCAATCGCTGTGGAATGGCCTTGGGAGCTTGATTGCGAGGACATCATGTGGAACAGTCTTCATAATCCTGCAGCACTCCCGAGGCCATTTCGCAACATGACTGGCATGCAAAAAGGGCCTGAGCAAGAAGGGATCACATACAAAACAAATCAGCACACTTTTTCTGAAATGCAGTGTGAAGGCAAGGTGTAGACAAAAATGAAACTGCCCAAGTTTGGTTGACCAAACTTAAGAAATCCAAGCAATTTGCACTATTCTTATGTTAGCCTGCATCACAAGTTACTTTAAAACTCCCCTCCATTATAATGCCATCATTCCATGGTATACAGAGATCTCCTTTTGGAGAAAAAAAATCAAATACTTCATTAAGTGAGAGGAGTTAGCTGTGCAGTTTTCTGTATCTGTAATATGTTCGCCTCCAAGGTTTGTGCTTTGCTTCCAAGAAAGTAGTCTACTGTGAGACAAGAATGACAAAAGCATAATCATGAGTCATCTATTATGTGGCATTAACCTGCACTGTATGTATATCAGGGCTCCTAGATGTGGCAGTTCAACACGGTATCATACTTCCAAAATAAATTGTACTTTTTTAAAAAAAAGAAAAAAGAAAAGATATCAGCTTTGCTTCTTGTACAAACCTTAGCACAGAGCTTTCCAAGCTTTTTACGCTGGTGACACACTTTTTTGAGATGCATCATTTGGCAACACGGTAATTCAGCTTTACTAGCAGACCAGAGGTACCCAGAGGCATATCTAGGGTGGGGAAAGGCAGCCTCCTCCCACCCGGTCTTTACCCACTGCCATCGCTCTTGCCCAGGAAAGGTCCCAGCAAGAGCAACGGCAGCAGGCCAGGCTCACTTGTGGGGGGGGGGGTTCTCAACCAGAGAGGAGACATGCCAACACACTACAGGCGACACACTAATGTGTTGCAACACACTGTTTGGAAAGCCCTGCCTTAGGAGGTAGCATTCATTTCTATGTAATGCAAACGTGCTGTTTCCCCTGAAGGGATTCAAACTGAGATAGAGGGTCAGACTCATGAGAACTGAATCTGTAAGGAAACATCACCAAACACACTACACCAACACAGAAAGACAGCATGTGTTTTCTTCTTAACAGATTTTCAATAGAGGCAGGCATTCATGGGAAAAATGTTCTGAGCAGTGAGCAAACAACTTGGACCTATATCTTATCTAAAGAAAGAAACGTGGATGCCATTAATTACTTCAGCAAAAAAGTCAATTGGAAAAGTGCTTCTTGTTAGCTATCTTCTGAGGCTCAACTTAATGGCTCATTTGTTGTAAGTAAACAGTTGGTCTGGTATTTTTTATATAGCCGTGTGAAACATCTTGTGAAATAGGCCATTTCCACATCAGCATTTTAAAATGGTGCAGAGCAACCTCCAAAGGAGGTCTTCTGCACTATAGCGTGGACTACTTTTTGTAGTTCCACACCTCAATCCATGCAGGAGTGACCAGAGCTGGTCGTGCAGCGTGGTTTTTAAAAACCTCTTTTCAGAGGTTTTTAAAACCAGGGAGCACGCAACTTGGTGCCGCTCCATTGCCCGACTCAGAAGCAGATTTGCAGGCGCGCGCAAGTACGTGCCTGCAGATCTGCCAGGGGCAGACTTCCAGCTGGTGAGCTTCTCCAGTTGGTGGAGAGTCTCCACCAACTGGAAGCCGCCATTTGGGATGTCAGAGGAGTGTGGAGCTGCGAGCTCGTGCAGCGCTGCGTGGCGATGGACTCGCCCAGCTGCTGGTAAGCTCGTTTTCAGGCATTTTCTCCTGTTCCCCCCCATGTGGAAAGGACCATAGTAACATAAACTGAAAACTATTTGCCTGTTCCTTGATTTCTGTATACATCTGTGTATTTTTCCCTTTCTGTACAAAAAATCCTGATATCCACCACCGAACAGAGGTTCTACAGGAAAAAGGGATGGATGACCTTATATTGGAGAAGGAATAAGTGCTGGAAAGCATGTGTATTAAATCAGAAGAAGAAAGAAAGGAGATTAGGCTTCACTTGCTTATGGATGATCCAAGTTTATTCTTTAAAAAGACCAATGCGTTCTTCACTGCATATCAGTCCCGCTCATAAAGAGAGTTGTTACCTTGATTTCTGGGGTCCCGTGAGGGACACCTCAATGTGCTCCAGTATTGGGGAATGGGAATTAGCAAGAGCACAGGCTATAGCAATGCGAGAGGCAGGGCAACCTAGCGAGATCTTGGACCCAATGTTTACAGGGTCAGGCCGAGTCAATAATCAAGCAAAAGTAAATAATAATTGTTTTCTTTATTTTGAAATACAGTCAATATGTATGTATGCATTCACTCACACAGGCCTAAGAAGATAAAGATAGGAGATTCGATAGAGGATTTTAAGAGGGATTTTTCAGGGGAAATACTGCACCTGATCCTGTAGCCCGGGTAGACAGAAGAAAAGTCAGTTGGAGCGGAGATTCTCAGCACGTGGAAGCTGAGGGGAAGGCTTGGCAAACAGAGCGGCAGCAAGGTGGGATGGAAGCCAGGAGCGATCCGAAGAAGCACTCAAAATCAGGGGGTCTTATAGGGGAAAATGTACCTGTAGGCTAGTCCGTTCCCAGGGAAAACAATGGGT
This sequence comes from Ctenosaura bakeri, assembly GCA_948474755.1. Taxonomy (NCBI): domain Eukaryota; kingdom Metazoa; phylum Chordata; class Lepidosauria; order Squamata; family Iguanidae; genus Ctenosaura; species Ctenosaura bakeri. The sequence continues at coordinate 29,461 of CAOLHI010001528.1, forward strand.
TTCAGGCAGGAGACAAAGCCTCAGAAAGGTCAGTATTTAGCATGATTGAATTATGACAGAGTTGTCAATAGCGCAGACAGTATGCAAACGAGGAGTGCTTGACAGTTGGCTATTTAGCTCACCAAGCTGCCTGCTTGGGGCAGGGAATCTTTTGTACACTGCATGCATACATAATATGGTTTTAAAGTGTACTTGCCTAGAGGTCTCCTGAAGCTGCATTCCAACAATTACTGGCCTGTCTGGATTTTATCTTTTATTTTTCAGCTATTTTTGCCCGTGTCTGTTTGTGAGCTCGTCCAGGGGCCTCGCAAGCGTGTGGTGAGGAATGGTTTGTGATGGCAAATTTCTTGATATCAAGTGATATTTAGTAGACCACAGGCCCGGACTAGAAACTACAGTAACAGAGTACAGCAGCAACTCCAGAAATTCCTATTATAGATTGGATTTATGTTCCCAAAGAGGGCCAAATAATTTATAAACAGGCTAAAATGCATTGGGCTTTTCAAAGAATAAACTTGGACCATCCATAAGCATGTGGAGCCTGGACTCCTTTTTTTCTGCTGTCCTTATATTGGGTCACATTATTTGTCCATTTGTTATCATTTGTCCGTCCGTGTCACTATTCTGACCTATCTGAACCTCTCAACTGTTCCAAGATGAGGCCCTACACATTTCATCCCTACCCTGCTTGATCCTTTTAAACAACCTGGTTGAGATAAAACATGGAACTTGCTGTGTGTAAGTCATGATCCTTTCTAATGGGCTAAGGCAGTGTTGCCCAAACTCTAATCATCCAGGTGTTTTGGACTTCAACTCCCAAAATCACTGATCACTGGCCAAGGCAGCTGGGACTTCTGGGAATTGAAGTCCAAATCACCTGGAAGACTAGAGTTTGGGAATCACTGGGCTAAGGTCCCAGACTGAAATAACAGCAACAGCCAATTATTATGTGGCTGGCACACTCAGATAAGAGGATGGACAGCCTTCTATTTGAAGAATGGGCAAGAGGTGCGCACTGTTAAATATTTGAAAGAATCTTGCTTTGAAACTTTGCCCAGCCAGTGAGCATAATAAATACACAATACATAATTAAAAAATACCATTTAAAAAAAATTGTCCTCCTAAATTGTCCTCCTGTCCTTTTGGGATCTGGCTGGTCATTGTGGGAAAAGAATGCTGGACTAAAAGCAGGGATGATGTCTTTGCTAATTTTGTTCCTGAAGGAAGCAATAAGTGATTTTTACAAATTTCTTGCTGCAATAAAATTTTCAGAACCTGCACAGTTTTATTTGCCATTCAGGATTTATTCTTCAGAAACATGCCAAGTGTTACTTTTCTTTCTTTTTTTGTAGGGAGAGGGTACAGAAAACAGCATTTTCTGTAATAGTAAACATGATATTATGCACAGAAAATAATTATATTTTTTTTTGTGCAGAAAAATGCTACTTTATGTGTAAAAAATCTGTGATTTTGTGCATAATCTTGGACTGTGAAAGGTCTGAGTCGAAGATTTTTAGTTTTAATCTTTTAATCTTTTTATTACTTTATGGTTTAATAGTTAGTGGCTACTGCTAGATTGTTATTTGCTAATGGCAGCAAAGGTGGGAACCATTTTTAGTTATGTGTAGTTAGTTTAATAGTTTGTGTGTAGTTTATAGTACTTCATTGTAATTGCTTTTTGTTAGTTTTTCTTTTGTCTGATTGAACTATTTATACATGCTTCTTGTATTTTTGTTTCCCTTTTATTACTGAATAAAAATTATTAATAAAATATATTTTTGATTTTTTTCTCCAAATATTTTTGAATATTACTTCCATTCTTGATGGAAAGGTTCTGGTCTGATTCTATTGGCTCTTTTTATGTTGTTTCATTGTTATTGGTTCATTGTTAAGTTTATGGCTTCATCTGTTCTCCTTTTTAAGGGATGAATCCCCTTTCCAGTCAGATGTCTGGATGAAAGGGCAGGTTGGGATTCTTGAACAGGGACATTTGGTGGCCTGAAAGCTTCATGTTCAAAGGCTAGGTGTACCTGGATGCTACTAAGAGTGTGCTTATGATAGCATGGCAAGTGAAAGCAGATTTACTGATGTCCCTTACATTACAAGATTGGGTCCATGCAATAAGCAGGCAATAAAATCCGTTAGAGAGCCAGTGTGGTTGTAGTGGTTTGAACATTGGACTGTGACTCTGGAAACCGGGGTTCAATTTCTTGCTCAGCCATGGAAAACCACTGGTTGATCTTGGCCAAATCATACACTCTCAATCCCAGAAAACCTCATGACAGGTCCACTTTAGGGTCACAAGTTAGAAATTTCTTGGAGGCAAACAACAACAAAAGAAGGATCCATTAAACACATTCTTCTGTTCTGTGGATTCTACAAACAGGTTCAACAATGTTTGATCAGCCCATTATTGACTAAGCTGCTGGGACAACCAACCTGACTTGCCTAAAAGAGTCTCTTTTACTAGAAGATAAGAATTCCAGCATGGCCTTGGTTGATACCAAGTTTTTGTCTGAGACTGTCCAGGTTAGAGAATGGGTTAACTTCTGTATTAGTAATAGATACTTGAAATGGATACGGCTTGTATGGCTTGACTATTTCAGGAACTGCGTCTCCTAATGGTGACTGTGACTTTAATTTATTTTCCAGGTTGTCAGTTTGTGCTTGTTTGGTCTATGGACTGTAGTAAAAAAATGTGCTTTAAGTAAAAGCAGCAGTTAGTTTTCCTGGATCCCTAATGCTCATAGTAAGGTTATTAATAATAGAGACATAAGGTGTATGCATTTAAGAAGAAAGAACTATGTATAGATTAAGTGTTATTATTAATAATGTAGCCATTAGAATGATGTCTGTAACATACTCTTGCACTTACAAAAATCAAACCAAAACAAAGATAGCTGTATTTTCAAACTACAGTCCCCAAACAGCCCAGTATTAAGGCAACATTTGATATGCTAGCCTGTTTTCTGTGTGTGCCAGATGACCCCTATTGTGTTAACACTGAACAAGTACTACAATTTTCCAGGTGGGCAACTTTGATTAGGCATCACTGTGGGTTTCCTTCTTCTATAGACTGATGTTGCTTAAGAGTACAATACACTAAATGGAAATAAAATAGACTACTGCCTGATGCAATGCACCAAATCTGAAATAATAAGGTAATATCTCTTTGTAAGTTATTGTCTGTTCCGCAGATAAACTGGAAGATATTTCACACTCAGTCTGTTACAGAACCAGCCTTAACTTGAAACCATGATTGGTCATTTTGGTAACCATCTTCCCTTTAGTTGAGAAAAGAATTTGGATTCTATAGCTGACTAGAAAGCCAGTCCTTGTTTCTGTTCCCCCTCCTCTTTTGTTTATTGCAAGAAATTATTCATGTGCATTGGGAAGAGTAGTACTCCATGAGACATTCTTGTGTGCATGCATGTGTGATGCATGCATGCACACACAGAGTGAGTGAGAGAGAGAGAGACGGGGGGAGGGCATCTAAATGGTGAACAAGAGAGCAATATGCCTAAACTTTGTGGTTTAAAGCAAGATATTTTGCTGTAAAACATTATTGCTGAAAAATGTCATAAAACACAACTGGGGATAAATCAGCAAATGGATTTAAGGCATTACTGAAGGTTTCTAGGGCCCTTCTATACTTTGGCTCAGTCATAAATCAAAATGGACACTGTAGTTAAGACTTCAGATGATTAGGACTTGGAAGGACAGTTGTGAAGGAACTAGATAAGATTGTCAAGTGCAAAGACATATCATTGAATGCCAAAGTCACATCACCTATGCCATAGTATTACTGTTTTCTATGTATGGATGTGAAAGCTAGACAGTGAAGAAGGCTATCAGGAAAAAAACAAAACCTCATTTGAAGTGTGGTACTGGATGAGAATTCTGTGGCTACCATGGACTTCCAAAATGACATATGAACAAGTCCAACAACAAATCAAGCTTGAAATCTCACAGGAAGCCCAAATACTTGAACTCTCACAGGAAGCCCAAACACTAAATTGAGGCCATAGTACTTTAGATATATTATGAGACAACATGACTATTTATTTCTTTAATATCTCACTTTTCTCTTGATATGAGACCCTTTTGCACTTTTCATGGAAAGAGATGACAATGCTCAATGCAGCAGAAGGCAGACAGAAAAGAGGAAGCCCAGCTTACAGATGGATTGATTTTGAATCATGTTGATGAAAGGGGATCCTGGTGGTCTCTTATTCATAGGCTCACCATTAGTTGAAGATAACTTGACGGCACATAAACACAAGGGCCCTTAAAACTGAACATGCATATATACTTACAGTAGGAATGTGGGGGTGGGAGGATGATTTGCCCTGTGCGGCAATGTTTCTGGGGCATCCCAGCCCATAGTCATGCCCCTGTGCACCCTGACCATGCCTCTGCATGCCCTGGCCATGCCCTCACACAACATAGGTATGCCTCCTGCACAGTGGCCACACCCCTCGTGCTGTAGCCCCCCTCCCACCCCCACACACTCCAAGCTCCACCACTGTATACTGAACACACATATATGTAGTCAGGGAAGTGCACCAAGTATTGCACCTATATGTTTTCTTTTAAAGGGTGGTGCTGAGAAATGGGAGAATATAATGGTTCAAAAATTTCTCCCTACTTTCTAATTTTTATTTCCCCACATCTTTTTTTTATCCACATTGTTAACATAATCTTCAGTTTTTTCATTGTACCAGTTCAGCTTTTACTGAAATTTCAGCAAAATAGGCAGCTGTTTGAATTTTGTAATATGGCCATAGAATCCTATTATTTTGCCTCTGTATCGTAAATAGAAATACCTAACATGCTGGCATAAAAACAGATTTAAAAAAAAAAACCAAACAAACTCAGACAAATCCCTGGAAGTTGGAGCCTGATTTTGCATTTGGTGAAATATTTGCAGATTAGGTATGTGCTTAGTTATGTTATTATTAAGTTATTAAGTTATGGTCACCCTAAGCAGGTAGGACAACTACTTAGAACTAAATAGGAATTAGAATAATCAATGTATATTTTAGCTGAAAAATTGGTTTTAATGAGGAACTCATACTGTGTAAAAAAGAAAGAAAGAAAAGATGAGAACCAGATATAAGGATAAATATTTAGATAGAAGTACCATGAGATGTTTGCAACTGGATTTGGGAAAGCAAATAAATAAATATAAATATAAATATAAATATAAATATAAATATAAATATAAATATAAATATAAATATAAATGTATATGTATATGTATGTGTATATATATATATATCGTTGCTATCTGACTCCAGTTATATTCCACAGGACCTGTCCAAGGGTTAAATGATAATTGTTGGATTTGTAGTCATCCTACTGCTAGTGCATACTGAGTTTTGCAATGGTATGCTAAGGGAGGCTGTGGCAATTTCTATGACTCTGAGGTTGTATTTGGGGGCAGTGGGGAAGGGGAGTCAAACAGATCAATGGGTCCAAAAGCCCAAATATCAAGGGAGAAGTAAAGAGTGCAACCCTGTTGGTTCTCTTTGATATCACTATGATTTCTGATATCATTGGTCATGGCTTTCTTTTGAAAAGACAGAGTGATTTGAGAGTGGAGAGCACTGGATTACAGTGTTTCCAACCCAACTTGGCTGGGCAGCTCTAGGAAACAATGCTGGGGAGTTTTTGCTCATATCACAGAGTCTCCAGTCTGAGGTTCCCCATGTCTTTTTCCTCCATGCCATTTGACTTTCACATGAAGCCACTGAGAGTGCTTATTTAACATTTTAAAATCTTCTGTTTTCTGTACACTGGTGACATGCAGTTCTATTTCTTATTTTCATGTTCAGCCAATGAAGAAGTGAACATGGTGAGTAAGTGTGTGGCCATAACAATGGGCTGGATGAGGGCCAATAAACTGAGGCTCAATGTAGACAAGACTAAGGTGCTGTTGCTGAATAGTTCTTCTGGCGGGATGAGTGATGCTCAACCTGTTCTACATGGGGTTGTATATCACCTGAAGGAGTGTACATTCTGACAAAAAGAGGTAGAATTTGATTCCACACCCTTCAACATTTGACAGATGAAAACCAACATGTGTGGCCAAGAAAGATCAGAGTATAGTCTAAATAGTATTGCTTGGCAACAACAGGGGAAAACTTATTAACTGAGGAAAAACACACAAAACTACTATTTTAAGCACAGAAATACTGGAATTGACGTACTCAGTTTATAAAAGCTTGGAAAAGGAAAATAAACTCCAAGTCGATAAATACAATATTATGTGAGTATTCACGCAGTATGATTATACATATATATATATATATATATATATAGTTGTGCCTTATGCCAGCCCTGAAGTGAAACTGTCATAGGGTTTCTTGGTAGAAATTGCTCAGAGGGGATTAGTCCCTATATTTTCCTGAGGTTGAAAGAGTGTGATTTTCCCAAGGTCACCCAGTGGGTTTCCACGGCAGAACAGAGATTGAAATCAAGTTGCTGAGATGTGTATATGCATGCATCTATGTGCCCTCAAATCAATTATCAACTTGTGGTAACCCCATGAGTTTCACAGGAATACTCAGAGGTGGTTTTGCCATTGCCTTCCTATGAAATAATAGCCTACAGCACCTGCTGTTTGTTGGCTGTCTCCCATCCAAGTACTGACCAGGGCTGCACCTGCTTAGCTCCTAAAATTAGACATACTCTGGCGTCTTTACGGTATTTAGGCCCTCCCTGTTGATGAGGTAGAGAGCTACAATAGAAAGGAAAGGGGAGTACTAGAGGAAAGAAATGGAGATTGCCTTATCTAATTTTAAAAACTACTTATTTATCCACTCCCTTAAACACTTACACATTTATCAACTGGTTTTTTTAAAAAAACAAAAAACGGAGAGGTTTCATTTTCTTTGATGTTAGGTTACAGGCAGTGCAAGTTTGTGGTTTGCGCTGGAATGTCAGGTAGAGTCTCCATGAGTCATGGTCCTGAAAGAACATCATACCTCTAGTCTTGCATCCTTGGCACTGCCACCCTTCGTGCTGCCCCTATTCTTAAATAAAAGGCCCAAACTTCGCCAATGCACAAAGGGTCTTCATAGGTCCTGTAGGCTAGACTCGGTATGGTATCATACTTTCGTCTTCAGAGAGCTTGGTAACTTTACTGGTTTTTGGACAATAGTTACCTGAGTCCACCAGCCATGTTCACTGGATTATGTCAGTTGTACTTCAAAAAAGATGATTTTTCTAATTTCTGGGACGGTGGCCCAGGGTTCCAAAGCATTGCCCACCACTAGAGATGCCTAAGGGTGGGAAAAGCCTTTTGCAAATTTTGATACAGACTGATCTTATCCACAACTCACAGATCAATGCGGACAGTTCAATGTGCAACCTGGAATTGAGGGCCTTTCCATGCTATACTACTATAGTGTTCTTATTCCACTTTCAACATCCTATGGAATCCTAGGATTTGCAGTTTAGGGAGGGACATTTAGAATTCTCAGCCAGAGAGCTCTTTGGCCTTAGTAAACTATGAACTCCAGAATTCCACAGGATGTTGAAAGTGGAATAATGGCACTAGAACAGTGTAGTGTGGAAACCAACTGAGTAATCAAATGGCTTTGAACTGGCATTCATATTTCCCGTACTATCTGACACAGTTCATAGATAAAACTGTATCAAAATGTTTTCTAAACTGCGTATGAGCAGAGAAAGTATATTTTAAGTTCAATTTTTCATCCATTTTTTTTTAAATCTCATAGGTTCCTGTTGAAATGGGAGACAACGCTCTTAGAGAAAACAGATGGGAAAGTGTCACAGAAGTGGAAACAGACTGATTCATCCATCCCTAGCCAACAATTCCCTCAGTACCCTCCCTTGGGGAAAGTTTCCATGGGCCCTCCAAATACAGTGTTGAAGTCACAATAAACTACCCATTATCTGCTTGCATAGATGACAAGATATATAGCAATAATGTTAGGAAAATGTTTATTGCTCATACTTTTGTGAAACTACAGAAATGTGTTGTTCTTTATATTCTCTCCTACTCTATTGTCACATCTCAGTAAAGTTGAAGTTCTAAGACTCCAATATACTTCTGGCCAAGGTACAAGGAGAGGGAGGTGAGAATATTGCCCTCCAAAGAAGATTTCTGCCCTTGGGGACTTCTAGGTTAGAAATCATTCCATGTGGCAAATCTCTTTAGTGAGTCCTACTAAGGGGATGTTGTATGTCAGTCTGAAATTTAGAAGCTGGCAAGAATTGTATCTTGGGTACAGGAGACTCAGGGCTACCCCTGTGATCCATAATTCCAAGCCCAGTCACCTGGGGGACCCCATTAAGAAATTCCTGGAGTGTGGAGGACTAGAAGGGATCAGGCAGATATCGTGCCCAGCCAAACCACAGTCAGTGCTTGTGGACATAACATTTGTCCAGCCAGCATTCTTAACTGCTGGAGCAAATAATTTGGCAATTAAGGAAGTTCACCAGCTGTTCTGGGGCGACTTACTTTGACTTCTGCAAACTAATTGTGAGTTCTAAATTGACAGAGTCCAGTGCAGAGGATAAAAGACAGCTCTAAAAATTCTTGTTTAAAGCACACTGATTGGAATATAGCTAAAATATTTGTTTGAGCTCCTCAATTTGTTCTAAGAGATTATTAAGACTTTACTTTTGAAAATAAGCAGAGAAACAGCCAGCTTTCCTTATCAGTGAAACAAAGCTCAAGGTCACTACCATGTTACAGAAAGAAAGAGAAGATTGATTGAATTTTGAATAACCTTAATGACAACTTCCAGGCAGCAAACAGTCAAGAGCTGGCTATAGTGAATAGGAAAGTGAATTGCAGTGATACCCAATGGTGGAGTGGTATAATTACAGCTAGAATTTTTTATTCAATTGAAAGAGCTGTCAAATGTCAAAATGAATACAACTAGAAAGCAGACTTAGCTAGCAGACCAAAGAAGAACCTAAATGGACCAACCTAGAGAGGGAGATTCAAATGAAACAATTTTGGAAGGAATAAAAAGGCTGAGAAATGATATGAATCAGATAAAGATAGAATTTAAACAGGAGTTTAAAAAGAACTCCAAGATGTAAGAACCACCTTGGATAAAATTGGAAAGGAGATGAGGCAGATGAATGAAAAAATGGGCTTGCGGAAAGAAAGAACACAAAATGGAAAGATGTCACTGGGAAGTTGTCAGTGGAACAACAGCAAACAGTAGATTCAGTTACATTGTTGGATCTGAAAGAAAGAGAAAGATGTCTTTGTACTAGAGGAATATCTGAGTAGCAGAGTAAAGTTATCTAAACAAGAGCCCCAGAGTCACTGGCAGATTTTTTTGGAGATTAAAATAAAATATTTTCACTGTGAACTGGACAAGGTGTACCATTTGGATTCTTTGATAGCTAGACAGAGAAATATACCAAGGGATGTCACTGTTTGTTTTGTGAGAAGAAGAATAAAATATGAAATTATTCAACAACACTTCTGAACAAGTCTCACTTTTGAAGGGATGCCATGTAGAGCAGGGAGAGGACTTGTTTTCTGCTGCTCCAGAGACCAGGACAAGGAGCAATGGATTCAAGCTGCAGAAAAGGAGATTCCACCAGAACCTCAGGAAGAACTTCCTGACAGTCAGGGCTGTCCGGCAGTGGAATCTGCTGCCTCGGAGTGTAGTGGAGTCTCCTTCCTTGGAGGTTTTTAAGCAGAGGCTTGATGGCCATCTGTCGGGAGTGCTTTGAGGGTGTTCCTGCATGGCAGGGGGTTGGGCTGGATGGCCTGTGTGGTCTCTTCCAACTCTACATTTCTATGATTCTATGATTCTATGATGGGAAAGGTTATGGTCTTCAAAGATACACCAGCCAGAATTTTCAGAAGGAATGAGATTATGCCTTTTTGACTAACAAGTTGAAGCAATGTGGAATTCCCTTCAGATGGGATTATTTAGAAAACTTGGTTCTATGTTACAGACAAAAGAAATTTAATCTTAATGCAATTTCAAGGGCAAGATAATTTTTGTAGCAGTATAGCAAGAATTTTGAAGGAGTAATCTTCAAAAAAGAAAGAGGGGAAAAAGACACCAGAACAAAGTTTGGAGGAAGAAAGCAATGGAGGAAAAAAAAAAAGGATGACAAAGATGCTGAAGTCAAGGCTGGTGTAGATATAGGCTATGGTGATGTGGAGGCCTAAAATGGCCTCAAAAATTCTCACTTGGAATATAAGGAGAAACAGAGATTAGATTTGATTTGCCTACAAGAGACACATATAAATAAAAGGAGACAAAAAAAAAAAAAACCTTGACAAATCCTAAATGGAGTGAAGAATTCAGTTCATGTTTGACAAAAAGAAAATATATGCCGTGATTTATGCAGATACCAAGTTGAACTTGAAAAGATTCTGGAAGATGTGAATGAATGTTATCTCAGAGTGATGATACAAATCCATAGACAAAAAAAAAAAAAAAGGCCTTGAGGATTTATGCCTCCCCCTCGAGAACAAAGTTCCCTTTGTTGAAAAACTTTTGGAAAAGATTTTAAAACTTTCTTATGACAGGTGGATTCTTATGGATAATTGGAATAATTAGGGTTAAATACATTATCTTAGGAATATCTTAGGGTTAAAGCTGATAGATCAGTGGAAAAGGAAAAGAAAAAGGACAAGGGAAAACTTCCCAAATCCTTTTTTTAAAAAAATTGATGGACAATTTGGAACATGGGAAACTGACGGATAGAAAATCAAGAGAATTTACATTCTGGTCAGAAAGACACAAATCTTTCTCAAGAACCAATATGTTTTTTTAAGTCTTAATAAGTCTTAATAACTGGCCATCTCTATAAAGATACAGAGATATAGTCTTTCTCATAAAGAAGAAGATGAGATTTACTAAGTAAAAATATTTTGAGTTGTGTAATAAACCAGGAAAATGGCTTGCTTGTAAGCTGAGAAAAGAGGGAAAAGGAAAATTTATGTTAAATATTAAAGATGGAAAGATATTGACAGTTGACAATGATAAGATCAAGAAGATTTTTATACATTTTTTTGAAATTTTATAAAAAAAGATATATATAAAGAAAAAGTTCAAAAATAATTTGACTTACAGAATTTACCTTTGATTTTGGAAAATCAGAGATTAACTTTAATCATGTCCATATCTGTGGCAGTAGTTGTGGAGGTATTTAAGATGATGAAAGTGGGAAAGGTGCCAGGACAGACAGTCTCCCCACAATTTATTATAAAAGCTTGGAAGATCAATTGTATCTGCCATTTCAACAACTTGTGAACTCAATTACTATGACAGATTGATCTCAAACTGTACCAGAGAGTTGGTCCCAAGCAGGTATTACATTGATTCCAAAGGATAAATGAGATGTGACAGATTCTAAGAATTATAGACTTGTTTCATTTCTGAATAATGATGATAAGATTTTTATATTAATTGTTGCTGAAAGAATGAAGATATTACAGGATATAATACATGAAAACCTTTTTTTTTTTTTTTTTGGTCAAAGAGATTTATGTGAGACAATCCAAGATATGTAACAGCTATCTTGGAATAACTTGGTTGTCATACTGAGAAACAAGAAGCCCTACTATTTTTAGATGTGGAGAAGGCCTTTGATAATGTCAATTGGACATTTATGATAGAGACTCTGAAGAAGATGAACTTTGGACATAATTTCTTTAGAAATGATGATAACACTAAAAGTTTTGTTATACAGAGGGGGACTAGACAAGGTTGACCTCTTTCACTGTTACTTTTTATTTTGCCTTGAAATTCTGAATAGAGCCATCAGATAATAAGAAAAGATAAAAGGTGTGACCATAAAGAAACAAATGTTTAAGTTAAAGGCATTCACTCAGGATTTAGTGATTTATTTTTTTTTACAAGATCCATTAGAATCTGCAGACACAACACTTAAAATACTGAACTATCTTATTTGTTTGGCAGTTTCTAAAATAAATTAAGATAAGACAGTCGTGTTGACTAAAATATGACAAAAGAATATCAAAGAGTTTTGATGGACAAAACAGGATTTAAGATTATTGAAAAAGTGAAATATCTAGGTGTGATTTTTGGTAAGCAGAATTCCAAACTGTTTCATAACAACTATGTTAGAGTTTAGAATCACATCAAACAAGATTTACAAAAATGGTCCAAGCTGAAAACTTCCCTACTAGGTAGAATTTCAACTACAAAGATGAATGTTTTAATAAAGATATTGTTTCTATTTCAGGCAATTCCAGTTTTGAACAATGACATGCAATTCAAGCAATGACACAGAGAGATGGCTAATTTTGTTTGGCAAGGGAAAAAACTGAGCGTGAGACTCAAGATTCTACAGGATGAAAGGAGGACTTGCTCTTCTAAATCTAAAGCCGTATTTTTTCGTGTCATGTTCGGTTTAGTTAAAAGATTCAACTACTTTAAAAACAGACATTTTTTTTTATAATTAGAAGGATTTGTCTTGAAGTTTGGTTGACAAGCATTCCTGTGGTATAATAAACTTAAAATTAATATTGATTTTAATAATAATTTTGTTAGATGTGCGTTATTAAGAGTATGAAATAAATATAAGCTGAGATTATGTCCTAAAATGCCATTATGAATCTCTCCACAAGAAGCTTTAATTTAAGAGAGAAATAACCTTTAAAGATAATTGGTTAACTTATATAGATCTTTTAATGACGGGAAGTGAGCAGTTTAAAATGAAACCAAATGAGGAACTTATCCAAGAAGGTTACTGTGTGCTTTGTTTTTCATTCAGACTGAACAGTTTGCAATGATAAGAATGTATATGGTTTTTAAATATCTAAATGTGAATTTGAAGAACAATTATGTGCTGATGAAAAATATTTAATTGTCAAAATGTATAAGATGTTGCTGAAAATTAAAACAGAAGATGAACAAGTGAAGGCTTGTACGATTAAATGGGCACAAAATGTGGGTCATCGTATTCAGATGGAAAAATGTGAAAAGATATGTGTAAGAGATTTGAAATATACTTTGAGTTCTAATCTTAGAGAAAACTTTTACAAAATAATGCATAGATTATATTTAATTCCAGAAAGGTTATCTACAATGTATAAAGGTTTCGCAAATGTTTGTTGGAAATGTGATCAGAAAGAAGGAACTTTTTTGCCAAGAAATTCTGGGTGGTGAGACACTGACTTATAGAAGACATCTTAAAGGTAAAGATTTGAGTCAAACCTGAACTTTTCTTATTGGGTCTGACTGATGAACAGACTGATCAGAAGCTGGAAAGAATTTTCCACTACAAGATCATGGTAGTGAGAGTGCTGTATACACAGGAATGGAGAAGTGTGGCTAGTCCTTCACATGAAGACTGGCTGTTGAAGATGCTGACTTGGATGAAATTGATAAATTAAGTATTTTAAATTTAAACTTTAAAATGATTGGGATAGCTTGATTGTATATCTAAGAAACTGTTGGGGGAAGTTAATTATTGCTTTTGAAGGTTAAACTTAAAAGCTATTAAACACTAGGCAGTAGTATGATAAAGACAGACACCTAAGAAGTGTACTTTGTAGGTTATCTTAGAATCAAATGTTAGTGAGTTAGAAGTCATTTAAATGTACAGTCAGCACTCCATATTTGCAGGTCTGACTTCCACAAATTTGATTATTTGTGTGTTTTTCCAACCCCTGCCCAGTATACCTCAGGTGATTCGTTTCTGGAAGGAACTTTCCCTCTCAGAGGTTCCAAATCAGGCTTCACAGTGCTTTAAAAACCTGCTGCTCATCCTACTTCTCTTCCACCAGCCACTGCCTGGCCAGCAAAAGATGGTTCACACCTCATTTCTCAGCACCACAAACCCTCTCCTAATGCCTCCCTCCCAACACCCAAGGATGAAGAGAGGTCTTATAGAGAGAGGTAGTACAGGGCCACCATACCAACCCACCCACTCTTACCTTTCCTGTCCCTGACCTGGTTTGGACCCTAGGTGCCTGCTCTCCCCCGCTTGCCTCAGCCCCCTTCTCATAGAGACACACATATTTTGATACTTGTGATTTTTCCACCTTTCCAAGTGTCCTGCATCCCTGACTCTAGTGAATGCGGAAGACCAACTGTATTTTGGACCCTTTGTAGTTTTGTTGTGGTTTAGTTTTAATTTAGTTTGATTTAGTTAAGGTAAGAAAATGTTAGGTTAGACATTAGAGTTTGTCTGTCTGTTTGTTTATTGTATATCTTTGTAATCCCTTGTATGTTTTATATATGCAATACATGTTAAAAAGAACAAAGTACAAGAAAAGAGATTTCACCTAACCATCAGGAAGAAGTTCATGATGGTAAGAGCCATTTGACAGTGGAACTACAGAGTGTGATGGAATCTCCTTCTTTGGAGGTTTTTAAACGGAGGCTGGATGGCCATTTGCTGAAGATGCTGTGTCTGTGTGTTCTTGCATGGCAGGAGGTTGGACTCAATGACTGTTGTGGGTCTCTTCCAATTCTATGATTCTATGATTCTTTTTAAAAAGAACAAGATTTCTGAGTCCAATGAAATTTTCCTTCAGTTCTCAAATTTCTAGCATTGCAGAGAGTGAGACAGCAAAAATCCTTCTCACCTAGAACTCTGATAGTTGGTGTTTGCATTCCCTTCGTAACTTTGCCTTTGCTTTTGCTTTGGATGCCTAATCTGTTTTTCTGAATACTCAACTGAAGTTCTAAGTTACTGCCATGCTAGAAACTTAAAGACTGAAAGAAAATTTCATGGGGGAAGGAGGAAGTCTTCATATTTGGAGGGAAATGCTCTCATTTTGCACCCTTCCTCAACTACCAGCATTGCTGAGTCACTAGAAATATTTTTGTAATGGAGTTTGAATCTGAGGACATTTCCACATGAGGTTGACACATCGTAGCAGCGTCAAATTCTTACCATCCTGTCTGCACATTGAACTATTTTAGCTATTTGTTTTCCTCGTGGTTCTGCATGTTTTCAGCTCCTAGAATGGTTCACTGTGGTTCATTGTGATGCAAAATCGCTGTATGTGAAAACTGGAAAAACTCTGATGTCAATCTCCCAAACCGGTTCTGCTTTGGTTTTTGCCTACATGCAGAAGTGTATCATTGATTTACAGGGCAGAAGTGGCCAGCTATGGGCATTCCAGATTGTCCCTTCTGTCATTTCTTTCTCTATCTCTCTGCCCATCAAAGGACAGGCTGTCGTCATTATTGTCTTCATGCATTAAACAGACAGTGGGAAGGGAGTGGATCTGGTAATGGATTGTTAAGACGTGTTTTTCCTCCCATGTATCAACAAACATATATACCTACAAACAAAGGTAGCAATGCAGAAATGTGTTAAAAATGTGTGCATTTTTTTTAAAAAAACAGACCAATCAGCGATGGAGGGACAGGGTGAGGGAAGGGAATGGGAGTGGCCAGGGACTTGCTGTTGTGGATGCAGCAACCACTGTTCTCCACAGTAGTACGAAGTAAATGGTGTGTGTGTGTGCAGACAGCACAGTTTCTGAATTTCTGAATTCAGTTTCTGAAATGGAGTATAAAAACACCACTCTTGACACCCAGTGAACCGCTCCTCCCCTCCTGTGTGGAAATGGCCTGAGATATCTAGTCTGTGACTTGGATCTGCTCCTCTCATCCCTCCTCCCCTGGCAAAATAAGCATGAATGGGATGAATAACAAAAGAAGGCCTCCAATACATTCTCTAGCAATCTCTTTTAAAGGTTTTTGAAGTGTGTCCTTGTACTCCAGGCAAGCTGAGTTCAGTGTCTTGTGTTTGTTGTTCCAGGGGGAAATTATCTTTTAAATGTAAAATATTGCATGGGTTGATGCTGAGGATTAGCAGTTCGTACATAAGTTGATTTATTTTTAAAATATGATTTTTTTTCTGGGTATTGATTTGGATGGATGGCTTTTATCCCTCATGCAGTATAGCTAAAGCCTGTGCACATTATGCAGGAACATGCCTGGAAATTAATATTTTATCGAACTCCTAGTGAAACAAACACTAAAAATTGTAATTGCTTTGATAATAGGGACTTCTTAAGGGGTGATAACAAACAGTGAAGAGGAAGACTACAGAGACATTAGTAAGGAAAGATAAATTTGCTCAAAAGTTCATTTTGAGGGTAAAGGCAAATATATAATCATGGATAACTTCCCTGTACTGTTCATTACTTTTGTCAGAGCTACACTGAAGTCTTCCACTGTATTTTTTTGTGGATATCTAGATGTTTGGGGCACAAGAAATATATTCACTTTTGTACAAAAAAAAAAAAAAAACAGCAGGGAATTATCCTGACATATATATCTATAAGGGTTGAAAGGGATACTGACAAAAATCCAAAAGTTAAAGTTAATAGGACTCCACAATGTTCCACTTCAGTGGATCCTATCCTTTCTTTTCATATTATCTAATTTCTGTTTAAGATTTTGTGCATGTGTCAGACAGCTTCCAATTTAATTTAAAAAAGCAATCACTCCTTATGTTTCAAAGAAAATATTTTTCATCACTTGTGGAATATGTGAATACTTTTCTCTTTCTGCAGTGAAATGATAAAATACGGATCTGTGACACTATGCAGCTTGGGGAAAAACCTTATTTATGTATATTTATTGTGTGATCCTGTTCATGTTTACTTGGAAGTAAGTTCAACTATTTTTATTGTCCCATATGGCCCAGGAAGTTTTTGTAGTGTTATAGCTTTATGCTAGGGTGGGAAAAAGATCTCTAGATGATTTTTAGTGGATCAACAGAGATTTTATACTTCTGGTTTATATACCTACATCAGGTGCCTGAAATGAAGAGAGTTCCAAGCTACCAGAAACTGACTTTTCTCAGAAGAGATTGTGAGGTAAGCGCAGTTCTGGTACTGAAAACAATCACCTAAGCTTGTAGTGTTCTGATTAACGGAATTTAGACACAACAGCAATAAAAATAAAAACAGGTATAAAAACAAATTAGATTCAACAAACCAGGCTTACTCACCCTTTTCCCATGGTATATTCTTCAAACCAGAATGGTCATTGCTGCCCACCTCCTGAAATCAAGGGACCACACTACAGGACTTGGGATGAACTATGAGCAATTTATTATTTATTGTCTATTTATACACGAATTTGAACTTGGACATGACATTGAACTTAAACTTGATTTCACTGGGGGGCTGTATGACAGTAAAATACCTGGTCCCAAGACAAACCCCTGATCCTGAGTTGCCACCTCGGCGACCCCCTCTGGAAGGTGTTCCTCATGAAAACTACCACCTGCCACAGAGCCCAGAAATGAGGGCGTAAAATATGTGGGCATTCCCCAAGGATGCCCTCCTTCTTGGCCCTTCACCCCCTGCCTGACAACTGGGTGAGTGAGCTCCAGAGGTGTATCCTACACCACTTTGTGCCAAAGGTATATCTCAATGCCTTAATGACCCTCCTTCACCGCCATGTGCAAGGACAACATCTGCTTAGTCCTTGGACCATCCACTGACCACCAGGATGTCCCTCAGGCCTGTTTGTAAGTTTTCAAGGAAAAGTTAAAGCCCATCAGGTGACAGGGGAACCCCATCCACCCTGTATAATCCATCCTGGTGCCATGTTATGTTCTGATAGTGGATGTATTTGCCCAAGCACTGTCGTAGAGCGTTGTGAATTTCAAGGTTATTTTGTCGCCCAGTGCCTTTGAGTTGCCGTGGGTAACCCCCCCACCAGCCCATAGCTTTCTCAGGATCATGGCTGACCAGACAATGCAAACACCAGGCCACTTGGTTCGGATGATCCCCATGTCGTGGATGGCCTGCAGGACCAGTAGACAACGTTCTACAGTTCTGTGTGTCCCTGAGGAAGGCTGGGATTTCCCCACAGACCATCCACTTGAACCTCTCTGCTATAGCCTTCTGGTCAAAAGTTCAGGGCCACCAGGACCTCACTGGGGATTTTAGGATTCAAAAGGTTATTGAGGGTTGGACCAGGGAGCGTGGGCCAGTTCGGGACAAGCGTAAACCACTTTCGCCACTTATCCTCAGAGGCCTGGTCAACGTAAGGGGAGCCATATGCTCTTCGCCTTTTGAAGCACCCCTATTTCATGCAGTGGCTCACTGCATTCTTTGGAACTTGAGGGTTGGCGAGCTGGTGGTTCAAAGCAAGGCCAGTGAGTCAGGGAAGGTTTTGGAATTCAGAGACCTGTCTATAGGGAGTGGCTATATCCGCATCACAATTAGGGGTTCAAAAACTGATCAGACAAGGCAAGGCTCAGTCCTCACTTTGCTAAAATGTGGTGAGAAGGCACTTTGCCCTGTCAGGGCCCTCAGCAATTATGTGGTTATACCGGGGCCATACCCTGGGCCACTTGTCTGTCATGCTGACACATCACCTCTGACGAGGTACCAATTTTGGGCAATTACATCGAGGGCATTGGTGGTCCTTGGGCTCCAAGATGTTAAGTTCAGCACATATTCTTTCTGCATAGGTGCAGCATCTACAGCAGCCACATTGGGCATGGGGGCAAAGAGTATACGGCGGATTGGTTGGTGAAGGTCTTCTACTTTTCATCAATATGTGCGGTCTTTCCATTTCTAATGTGTCTCTCTCTGGTTTCAGATCCTGGTCAGTCGTATGGACAGAAGTAAGTTTTGATTTGTGGTCACGGTTATGTATATTGGGCAGAGCACCACACTCGCGGCAGCCACATGGGGCCACACCTTGGGCTGGGGGATTGTGCCACTGTTGAATGACTGGGCAGGAGAGGCCTCTGTTGGCATGGGTTGCTGCTGTTGTTTTTCAAGAGTGAAAGGTTCCTCCTCCCGATGTGCTGGTCATTCAACTAGGCAGTAATGATCTTGGACTGTTGAAAGGAAAAGCTAATACCTATCAGTAATCAGTAATACCCATCAGCTAAAACACTTCGAATACCACAGAGCCTGCAGCACCTGAGGCTACCTGGAGAACATCTCGCACCTTCATCTTGTCCCACCAAAATGAAACACTGTTAAAATCATCCAGATATGTTTGCCAAAATTGCAAATCCCACCTGATTTCTTGAGTAATTCTTATTCTGTGGTGCGGCTGGCTGACACTGCAAAAAGCATCGCAGAGATGCCTAAGGAAGTCTCTACCCAGTGCCACCACACGACATGCAAAGCTCAGCTGACCCAGAAACTCCTGAAAATCCCAGAGTGTGGCTTTGTGCTTCAGGATGAAAGCTGAAACTCTGCATCTTAGGTCATGAACCTTTTGCAATGGGAGCTTGCAGAACTGGTTGACTGTATCAATCTCAATGCCTAGCAAGGTGAGCTGCTGTGTGGGGCCTTCGGTTTTCTAGTGCACTAGCGGTACCCCGAACTCTCCCATTAAAGCTGTGAACTCATTAAGCAGAAAAGCGCATTGGCCAGACCCCCCCATGCCCACTGAAGAGAAAATCATCCAGGTAGTGAACCACTCCCTGCAAACCAGTTTTGCTCCTGATGGCCCACTCAAGGAAGGAGCTGAAGGCCTCAAAGGCTGAGCAAGACTCTGAACATCCCATCAGGAGGGCTCTGTCCATGTAGAACTTGCCCTCGAACGCACAGCCCAGCAGTTCAAAGTCATCGAAATGCACAGGGAGCAGGCGGAAAGCCGATTTGATGTCACACTTCACCAACTCTGCACCCAAGCTGTGCCTCCTAACAATATGAACTGCTGCATCAAATGAAGTGTAATGGACAGCACATAATTCCCAGGGAATAGCAGCATTGACTGATTCACCTCTTCAGTACTAGAGGTGGTATATGAAGTGAAATTCATCTGGTGCCTTCTTTGGAATGACACCTAAAGGGGAAACCCACAAGACCAGGGTAGGGAGCTGGTTGAAAGGGCCCAACACCTGCCCCTCCCATACCTCCTTAGCAATCTTCTCCTGAACAATGTGTTCCATGTCACTAACAGACTTGAGATTGTTTGCAAAGAAAGGTGCCCAAGGCCCCAAAAAAGGAATCTTAAATCCAAAAGTGAAGCCCTCCATCAAGTATTTTGCTGCAACCTGGTCTGGATAAGCTTGAAGCCAGGTTGCCAAAACTGGAACTTTAACTGGACTGGGGACCTTTGGGAAGCACGGGGGGGGGGCTGCACCACCACACCATTCCCCCCCATTCCTGGGTCCCCCCACAGGTGACCTGCCTCTGGGGCAGGAGCGAAAGGAGTGTGAACCCAAGCACAATGAGCACGCATGCTTGTACTTGCATTGGCGCTGGTTGCACTATCCCTGCCACCCAAACTCCCAGTAAAGGTTGCTCTGCTTCTGATCCTGCCTGCCTGAAGGGTGCACTGCACCACCACCTTTGTTGAAGTGGACCAAATGGCTACTATCCACCCTCTCTCCAAAGACAGGGTGTGCTGGAGACATGATAGACATCCACAGCTGAGGGTGAATTACGTCCTGGTGTAAGCTGTCATCCTCAGCTGCTAAACAACAGAAGGATTCATCATAAAACAACCAGGCATAGACAGCAAAATCTAAGTAGGCCCTGTATATTATATTAAAATAAGACATGAGCAGGGGCAACTTGGCCTGTTGGGCCTTAATCAGCACATCAGAGTACACCAAAAAACCAGACAAACAACCCAATTCCTGTCAATTCTACACCTCTTGATCCTTTCTCTATCCCTCTCATCTAGATCAACTTTGTCTTTCTTTTCTAACTAATGGTACAAAAGGGAGAAAAAGTAAACATACTCCCTCTTGAGGAACTTCTCTTTGGTGACTGGAGCCAAGTGTTTACCCACAGGGACCAGCTGGCTCCCAGGCCCACCCCCAGCACAAGAGTGTCCACATGACCCTGTGGACCCTCAGAATTGGCCTGAGTAGTATCCTTCCCCTTCAAGGGACTGCATAATTGTCTGTTGCCCCACAGTGGAGGACATACAAAACAAAGGAATCCATAAGGATAAGGCATTTGGCCTACAGTGGGGGTGTGATTAGTATGGCCATGACTGCTGCCCTGCCCTCTGACCAGCAAACCAAGGCCACCCTGAGCTCGTTGGACCCCCCTCAAACTTGGCAAACTCATCTTGGACAGAGACCGTGGACTCAGTGCTTCCAGCTGGTACCAGCTCCAAGGATGCCTGACTTGATGAAGACATGCTGGCATGTCCCACCAATGACGTGTCGCTCTGGTCCTCCCCAGGACTTCTTCTTTCAGACACCTCTGAGTGTGAAAGGGCCTCAATACCGCCACTCCTAATGGCCTACAACTTAGACAACACTGCTGCCAAAATGCTAT
The DNA here is from genome assembly GCA_948474755.1 of Ctenosaura bakeri. Taxonomy (NCBI): domain Eukaryota; kingdom Metazoa; phylum Chordata; class Lepidosauria; order Squamata; family Iguanidae; genus Ctenosaura; species Ctenosaura bakeri. The sequence continues at coordinate 50,684 of CAOLHI010001528.1, forward strand.
CTGACAACTCATCTGCTAGTGAGGACACTGCTGCCTGGGGTGCTGGACTGGAGGCCCTAGTGGGCATAGAGTCCAGGAGTCCAGAGGTCGGGCCGATCCCCAGCAGCAGGCCTAGCCATGTGGCCAGAGCCAAACAAAGGAAGATGATCGGCCACTCCAGGGGTTGCACTCCGCTCACTATTCGCTTTGCCCAAAAGGCTCGCCTCCCTTACTTCCTTTGTTATTCCTTTACATAGCTGATCTACTGGCCGAGAAAGCCTGCCATGAAGGTAGGTATGGCACAGCAAACTCACATCTTGCCAGAAACAAAGAAGAGGCCCCCCAAAAAGAAGATGCCGGCAGGGGAGGTTTAAAGGTCCCGCCTGCCCCCCTCCGGCATGCAGCGTTGGTGACGTGGTCCCTTCTCAAAGGGGGGCAGCAAAGTTGCCTCCCCCTGAGCCACTTGGAATGCAGGTGGGGGGGAAATGGATTAAATTAAAATGGACTAGCAGACAGCTTTGCTTCCATGATCCATTATTATATTGAAAGCACTAAACAAACCTGGATTGTAATAGCTGAAGAAGCATCTCCCCCTTGTCTTGCCTGAAATTTGGGGTCTGCTGAAGCGGCCTTCCTCTGTTTCCCACCATGTGGAAACAAAACACTGTGCAAGGATGTGGGAGGGGCCTGCTGTGTTATGGCCTCTGTGAAATGCCCCTTCCTTTGGAGGGCCAAGAGGCACTGACTTATTCTAGTATCAGGTTAAAATGTGGGCTGAGATCATGCTTGAGACATGTCATAGCTAGGTTCCATCTCCCAATCTGACCCTCTAAAATCTACCCTAAAAACCAGGCAGCCATACCAAGTGAAGGAGATCTGTAGGCCTGGAGAGTGGGGTGCTGAAAAATGAGCCATCCAGCCCATCCTGCCAAAAAAGAGCTGTAATGTGACATGCAGAAACAAGGACTTCTGCTAATTCCTGTTACAACTCCTCATTGCACTGTAGTCTTTCTATCCATTCATCACTTTATTTATATCCTGTCTTTCTCCAGGCTGGGACTCAAGGCAAGGAATACCACAAAACCACAAGTAGTTAAAAATATATAACATAAAGATTTTTTAAAAGTACTAAATAACAGCAGAAATAAAACCAATTAAAATCTTACTTTAAATCAGATTAAAGACAATACAGCACTATAAAAGTCCACATCCCTTTTTTTTTTTTTTTTGATAAAATCAGTTTCCAAAAGCCTTACAGGTATTAAACAGTCTTAACCTGCCACTGAAAAGAAAACAAAGGAGTCGTCCTAGTTTCCTTATGGAGGCAGTGTTACCCTGATTTCCGGGGGTCCCGTGAGGGACACCTAAGTGCGCTCCAAATATTATAAAGTTGGGAATTAGCAAAGAGCACAAGCTAGCACTACGAGAGGCAGGGCAACGTAGCGAGATCTTTTACCCAATGTCTACAGGGTCAGGCCGAGTCAAGGAGCAAACAGAAGTAAATAATAATTGGTTTTATTGATGTACAGCACAATCAAACACGTGTATGCAACACACTCACACAAAGAACTATTGAAATAAAGGTAGGAGTTGGATGGAGAAAGTTTAAAAGGAGGTTTTGTCTGAGAAATACTACACCTGTCCTGAAGCCCGGGTAGTCTGAGGAGAAAGTCCGTTGAAGTGGAGATTCTCAGCATGAAGAGCTGAGGGGACGGCTCACCGAATGAAGCAACAGCAAGGCAGGATGGAAGCCAGGAGCAATCCGAAGAAGCACTCAAAATCAGGGGGTCTTATAGGGGAAAATGTGGCCATAGGCTAGTCCGTTCCCAGGCATAACAATGGGTTTCGGGCTGGAGACAAAGCCTCCGAAAGGCCAGTATTTTACATGATTGAGTTATGACAGAGTTGTCAATAGCTCAGACAGTAATGCAAACATGGAGTGCTTGACAATTGAGTATTCGACTCGTCAAGCTGCCTGTTCAGGGCAGGGAGTCCTTTGTAAGTAGCGTGCATACATAATGTGATCTTAAAAGGGTACTTGCCTTGAGGTCTCCTAAAGCGGCAGTCTGGCTATTACTGGCCTGCCTAGATTGGTTTTGAATAGCTCAGCTATTTTCAACCGTGCCTGTGTGCGTGCTTGTCCGGGGGCCTCACAAGCACGTGGAGAGGAATGGGTGAAGAAGGCCCAATTATTGATATCAAAGTGATATCTGATATCTCATAAGTCTGGGCTAGAAACTACGATAACAGAAGTTCCAAAAGGAGCCAGCAGCCACAGAGAAGGCTTTGTCCTGCACCTTCACCAACTGTGCCTGTGAAGGTGGTTACCTGGAGAAAAGTGGATCCCTTCCAGATCTTAAACCTGGGGCAGGTTCAAATGGGAAGATATGGCCTTCAAATAGCCTGGGCCTGAGCCACCTTGATACCTAACAATTTTCTCCAATCTGTATACATTTGTGGTTTTAAAACTTTTCTGATTTGTTTTCACTGGTTATATTGGCCTAGATCCTGCATGGAGAGACAGAGGGGCTTTTTGCACATTACCCGTTGGCGTGGTTGGGAGGGGGGCAAAAGGCCTCAGCCAGAACACTGCCGCTTCCCCGCTCCTTCGTCCCGCAGGTCACTTCCTGGTAGCATGACCGTTGCGCTAGTGCCCCGCCCCTTCCTTTTGCAGCGCAGCCTGGGAGCTGTAGGCTGCGCTGGGGGAAGGAAATGTGACCAGGCCAGCTTGTTCGGTGCACCGCATGCAGGCAAGTGTGCAAGGGCCCCGTGAGCATTGCACGACTGCACAGTATTTTTGGCTTAGAGCCGAAAATAAGAAAACGTGTGAGCATCCTGCTTTAGGCTCCTGAGCGTCGCGTGAGTGGGAGTGTGTCATACGGACCAACGCTCCAATTTACGCGACACTCAAGGGGTCCTCGCACAAAAAAAACTGCGTGCGAAAAGGACCAGAGTTTAAAGTTTCACCCAAGTGGAATTCTGCTCCATCTCCTCTATACTTTTCCACGGAACTCACCTGTAGCCTGTGGCCCTTCACCAACATAGCCATTTAGGCACTGGTGGAAAGCTGAAGGGGAAAGCTATGTCCATAACCAGGATGCACAATGACAAAGGCATCCTCCTAGACCTCCCTGGGGTCCTCCCGTGCTCCTAAAGCCACCAATTCCCATTCTCTAACAACTACTAAATCACTCCAGAAGCAACAAGTGAATTTAAAGGAGGAGGGATCTGTTGCACAAAGCATGTGGTAAAGTCCTCTCTCTACAATGACTTTTAAAAGCCATATGCTGGCAGTACACTGGCACATGTTACTAACATGATTCCTGCCCATGGTATGATTCATTTTTACTTGGCTTAAATTATTCTTTGGAACAATAGGACTAGAACCCTGTCAAACAGTGAATCAGCGCATAGGTAAATCCAATCAATTCAATGGCTCTACTCTAGTCAGGACTAATGATAGGATTCAGACTGAAGGCATGGACCAGGCTATTGCCAGCTCTCTTCAGCTAGCCAGCAATAGGAGAAAAATTTGCACTGTGGGACATTCCTTTCCTTACATTAGGCACCCACTTGACATTGCTTCTTCAGAATGTTTAGAGCTGATATTAGGTGGAGGGCAGGACTATGGCATAGGGGTACATGATGCCAGGCTTCAATATGCAGTTCCAGAGATTGTCTTTGGTTACTCCAAGCAGAATGAAACAGTTACCTCTGAGGTTCATAGGACATGCTTGGCTCTGTTGTTTACATCCACATGTAAATTAAGATATTAAAATATGAATGCTTACCTCCTGCTCAAATCCAAACAACATCTGGTTTAAAAACAATTGCTGGCACCCTTTCCGAACTCACCTCTCTCAGGAAAACTTTTGACCCATGATTTTGAAAGACAGAGGTAGAACTGTGATAGGACAGAGAAGGAGTGGAAAAAGGGAGAGTGTGTGTAGCTCAGCACAGATTCAAGGAAATACATGTAAGAATAGGAGAAATTAAATAAGAATAAGACGTGAAAGCAGAACCGCTTCCATACAATGCTTCTGTCTCACCTGCTGTACTGTGTAGCATGATGGTGGAGAGACGTCTTTGTTGACTTCCAGGGGAAAGGGCCAGCTAAATGGTGCCACAGTGCTGTGCACCATGGCAGAGAGCATGGGACTGTAACTTGAGGAGTTATATTGTCTTGCCACCCCCTCCTCTCCCTCTCTGCTTGTTTTGCTAACCCACCCACCATGTAAACAATCAATTAAACAATGTAAACTTTGCTAGTTGTTTCAGGGCTGGGTAGGAATTTTTAACCTTTCTCTCACTTTTCTATGGCCTATCCTATACTATTGACTGGGGACTGTGACAATTGGCTTTTGGGTAGTATGTCCAAAATAGGTGGTCACTTGGCTGGTACCAGGAGGGGGTGGACAAGGAGGAATTTGGTGACTTGGGGTAGAGATTTTCAGGTTGGCATTTCAGATGCAGGATGGCCAGGGAGTAATTTAGATTTTGGCTTATCCTTGGGGTTTAGCTATTTCTCCCAGGGGAAGCTGAGAAAGAGGTCTGGGTGAAACCACCTTCCTCAGCTGCTCCCATGCCTGGTTGCTCCACTCTTATTGCACATCTCGAGAATTAATAAACAGGTTTAGAGTTAAATAAAGTGGCCATTTTCATCACATTCTCCATATCTGATCTCTTTATTTCCCTGGTTGGTCAGCAAATACTTCTATGAGGATTTAACCTTTTGCTAGTCAAAGTGCTCAAAACAGAGGGGTAATGACTTTAATTGACAGGGAGTTATTAGCTGGAAAAGAAGTATTTTTAGTTGTTTAAGTGCTCTTATCAAATGAGTAGTCATTGCCACAGCAGAGCATTTCAGACTCTGGACTGCAATATGTTTACTTTGTTAGGAAGTTCATGGCCCTGCAAGCTTTAGAATAGTATTCCACCAAGCTGGATCCAAAGTCAACATGTAACAGCAGAATGATGAGGATGATATCTGTGGTTTAAACAACTTGATATTTCAGGTAGAGGAATCACAATGCTACTCCTGGTAAAAATGAGGAAAGTATGGGAAGGAGAAAAAAGAAAATGTAGCAGCACCTTTAATATTAACCAATGTTATTTTTTTTTCTTTTTAGCATGAGCTTTTGTGGCTATAAACCCACATTTTTAGATGCAGTGCACAGTGATATCTAGGCCTCAGGATATAAAGCATATTCATACAGTTTAGCATATTCATATAGTTTCTTTTTCTGCCTCTGTAGCTAGAGCATAAACTTGGATTACAGTTAAACTAATGGGATTTCTTTGAAATATTATTGATAAGAATTGGTCAGTTTATGCATAATATCTTTTGCTTGCTTTTGTTACCTCTCTCCTCACAATTAGTAAAAGTCACCTTTTACTTTTGCCTATCTTCTGGCCTTCACTCTTTGAAGAGTTTCATCTGTCATCCATTGAGTCTTCTCTTTCTTTTTGGCTACAGATAAGTATCTTTTTGCATTTCTCCCTGACAGCGTCCCTGGCTTCAGTCCAGAGTTCTTCTCACTCCCAGGCAATTAGGCTTAACAGTGCAAATCTATTTTTACATCATCTTTAAATTCTACAGGTATGTTCTTCGGGTTGTATTTTGGCATAATAGTTGGTTTAGTTTTCTTCTTTAGCCTTTTTCTATTTTTTTTTAATCTATATATATTACTGGTTCATGGTCTGTGCCACAATCTGCTCCTGGTCTTGTTTTTGCAGAGAGGATAGAGTTTCTGCAACTTCTACTTCTAATTATGTGTTCTGCTTGATTTCTGCATTGACCATCAGATGATGCCCATGTAATACAGTTGCCTCTTTGGTTGCTTGAAGAATGCATTTGTAATGAACAAATTGTTGACCTCACAAAATTCAATCAGTGCTCTCCTGCTTCATTCCTTGATCCTTGGACAAACTTTCTTACAATTCTTGATTCTGCTGGGTTTACTACTTTTGTAGTAAACTTTTTCTTTGATTAACAATAAACTGTGTTTTGTTCATGATCAGTTTTTCCTGGACTCGATAACAGAATCTTTCAATTTCTTCTTTTTCTGCCTCTGTGGCTGGAGCATAAACTTGGATTATAGTTATACTGATGGGATTTTCTTGAAATCTTACTGAAATGAACTGCTCAGACTTTGCATTATATCCTTTGCTTGCCTTTGTTATCTCTCTCCTCACAATTAATGCCACCCCATTTCTTCTTAAATGTTCATTTCCTGAATAGAGCATTGTGTAATTATCTGACTCAAAACATCCCATTCCTATCCATTTTAGCTTACTCACCCTAAAATTTGAATTCTTTATATGTTTCATGTCTTGTTTTACTATGTCTAGCTTCCCCTTATTCATGCTTCTCATAATCCATGCTCCTGCAACTTCAGATTTTCCTTTCACCTCTGAGCAAGGCTCTTACCGCAACTTACCTGCGTCCGGCACAGTCATACAGGGATCATGTGAGCAGCCTCTTCCATGAGGCTCTCACATCCCTGCTGCTTCTGCTCTGCAGGAGCTGCTGGTTAGCTGGCAGGCAGCATGAGGGCTCCTCCTCTTCCTTCTGTAGTGCAGCCGGGTATTTTCCCAGGCTGTGCTGGGGAAGGAAGCATGACGGCCATGGCTCTAGAGGCTCTGCATGTATGGTAAGTTCATGTGGGACCCCAGAGCATGTGCGATCAGGCACCATTTTTGGCTAAAAGCCGAAAATGATATAGTGCGTGATCAGCACCTGCTGGCCTCAGTAGTGTCACATGATTGTGAGGATGTTGTCTGAAATGCTCCTCACAATTGCACGACGCTCTGGAGGCTCTTTCACATGACAAAAGCCATGCGAAAAGGGCCCAAGTCAACTGCTGAACCTCCTTTTGTCCCAAGTCCAGTTGCGTCATTAGCCACAGTGCTACTTGTAATTGTCCTCTGCTGTACCCCAATAACTTGCTGATTGTCACCCAACTGGGGAGTTTCATTTTATGGCATTATCTCTTGTTTCATTTTGGATTGTCTCATCATGGCTTTTCATGGTAAAAGATATTCCAAAGGGGTTTAACACACCTCTTTCTGCACAGTACTAATTAGCGTTAGCTATGGTACCATTGCTATTGTCTCTGAGAGATCCTTTAGCACTCCCTGCTACTACTACTGTGCATTAGCTCTTTCACCTATTTAGTTTGGTTCCTCAGCAAAAACTTGTTTGACCTGGAAAACCCTTGATATTAATGAAAACCAGTTACAAGGTGTTAGTGCTGCTAGAGATGTGCAGAATCTTTGCTGATATTATTTACTTAATTGTGGATATATCTCCTTCATTGCAAAGAAATGCAATTGCACATTAGAACCTATACTCCCTTATTTGCACGTTGAGTAGCTTCCCTTCTCTCAGATGTTCTCAGTGCCTCCAGCAAATGCACTCTGCTTCATGCCAGTGTTGCTATTGCTTGTTTACTTATTTTTCCCTCAAGGCCTAAATAAACACAACCAGAGAAAGAGGACAAGGACTGAGGAGGCCACTGGACTTTCTTGTCACTTGTCTCTCTCTTCATTGATTTGAGGAGGACAAGAGCATTTTTCATTTATTATTTATTATGGTCACAGACCAACATGAACAAAGATAACAAGTTTTATCATAAAATATATGGATAAATAGAGCAGAATGCCTTAAAATACAATATAATAAAATACAATAAATACTTAAAATTCCTTTTTGGGAACAATGGTGCTAAACTAATTATGAGTAGCGCCATCTATGAATGAGAGCACATTATCTAAGGAGAAGAAGAGTAACAATGATGTTTAGTATGATCACAAGGATCGAAAGGATGGGGGCTTCAGTGATTCCAACCCTTGATGCTATTCTTGCCCTCAAAAGAAATTCTGTAGATAATTATGAAGCACCCAAGCACACTGTCAAGCATTCTCACATTCTGTAGTTGCTATCAGAAGTGAATTTAAAGCAGCTCTGAAACCAGTTTTGAAAACTTACAGCTACTATGATGTCTGTGTATGACTTGTTTATCTCAAGCTGAATGAACAGCCATCCACTGGGGACTGCTCCTTTCTATATAATCATAGTCTTCAAGTAATCTAAGACCACAAACAAATAGCACCCCTTAATCTTCTCTCACAGTCCCCTTGGTATAGTAAAGCAAACTGTAGCCTCTGTTCTTTCAACCCCACCTCCAGTACTATCTAGTTTTGGGCCTTTCTGCCCAACACAGTCCTAGTGCTATTATTCCACTTTCAACATCATGTGGAATTCTAGGCTTTGTAGTTTCCTAAGGCCAGAGAGCTCCCTGGCTGGGAATTCTAAAGGCCCCTCCCTAAACTGCAAACCTCAGGATTCCATAGGATGTTGAAAGTAGAATAATAGTACTATTACAGTGTAGTGTGGAAAGACCTCCTAGTCTCAAGGCCAGCTGTAAATGTTGGAGGCTATGAAGCAGCAGATGAGCAATGACAAGGTTTAGAAGAAGAGCAAGCTACTATAGTCTTTCTCAGATGATGCTGAATGGCAACTCCCCTGATCCCTCCCCATTGGCTACCTTGGCTAGGGCTAATGGATGGTGCTATCTGAAAACATCTGGAGATCCAACCCTATACAGCTGCTCTGATCCTAAAAGCTTCAAATGGGGCAATTTGCAACTAAAACCTATGCCATGCTGGATCAGACTGTATTCATACAGACTGTATTAATACAGTCTCTCTCTCTCTCTCTCTCTCTAATACACATGCTCTCATAAGTTATGTACATTTAGGGGTGTATCGAATGTGACAATGAGATTTCCATCCAGAATGCAGGCCTCTAGATATTGTCATGCTCCTAACCATGTCATTGGGTACATGGTGTAACCTCAAGCCCACGTGGATCCAGGAAACCTTCCTTTTAAAAAAATGCATCCATTTGAGATAGAGAGAGAATATCATCTTAACTGAGACATTTGGATTGAATTGGAAATTGGTGTGTGAATGGATTGATGTTGCAGAGCGGTACAAAATTGATTTAATTTTTTAAAATCAGAATTTACCAAAATTCAAAAAAATCAGGTGTTCTTTGGGTCATGTGTTTCCCCTAACAGTCCAACACACATGGCTGTGTTTGGCTTGGTGAGGCATACAGACTTTGCTGTCATATACCTGATGAAATATGCAAACTGAGAATAGAAGTTTTTATTTTGTTTTCTTCTGAAAATGCATTTCTGTCTGTTGCCATCTCTACAAATTATTGTTGTTATACTTTCATTCCCAGAATCTTGCCCTGCAGTTATGTAATTTCCTACTAACAGTTTATGCAACTTCTTTTCTAAACACCTGTCATTTTGTTAGCACTCATTTCATATTGGGATGTGTGTGTGTGCGTTTGTGTGTGTGTGTCCCTGTAGAATTCTTTCAGCTTTCTTTCTGATCTAATTAATTATTTTACCTACCTCAGTTCCCTTCTGATTCCTTTGCTGAAGCAAAAGTGCCATTAATATTTCCTTCAAAGAAGTCTTAAGGGCTTTCCAGATGCTGTGGTTGATTTACCAGATAGCATTAGCAAAATGACTTCAATTAATTTTCCCTTTAATTTTATCTTTTAATTCCATGTTGTTTTACAGCTAATTGTCAAAGATCGAGGATCTGTTTGTGAGGACTTTTATTTCTGTTTACCCAAATATGTAATAGCATTTGGAGCATAGTTGGTGACTGACAGCTGACATCCTATTACGGAGATATGAACTTTTAAGTTTCTTTATGTGTGCATATGAACTTTCGGGGATGGCAGCAGTTCTTAATCCCCTTCCTCCCCTGCAGCACACAAAGCCCTCACATCTTACTAGAAAGCCTCTGAAGCCCCCTACTTAGCCATTCCTTGCTTTGTGAGGAGTGGGCATTGATCACAGAAGCATCTCCCCACAGCCAGAAGCAAAATGATGGCATCAGTGTTGAGATCCACTGAATTCCTCCAGGCACCTCTGAGCTGCTGTTATCATTTTGCATCTGGCTGCTGGGACATAGCCTTCTGCCATCTTGCCTGCTCCCCAAAAAGCAGAGAATGCCTCTGCAAGGTGCGGGGGGGCAGCTTCAGAGAATGTTCTTAAAGCTGAGGTGGTATGTGGCTTAACCTAGTGGGCATACTGGCCTACTACTATACAATGAGCCGTAAAGGATTGTAGCCACTTAGCCTGTGGTGGATTAGCTTGTTTGTTGGTTTTTTTCCATCACAGGGCCTTTCTGCACTACACTGTTATAGTGCTCTTATTCCACTTTCAACCTCCAGTGGCATTCTGGGGCTTGTAGTTTCCTAAGGCCAAAGAGTTATCTGGCTAAGAATTCTCCCTAAACTGCAAATCCCGGTATTCCATTGGAGGTTGAAAATTGAATAAGATCACTATAACAGTATAGTGCAGAACTGCCCATATTTTTTACCATTCTCTGCATGGTTATGCATATTTAAGCTAGTTGTCTTTAGTGGAACTAACTGTATGTAACTGGTCACAGAATACTGCAATAGTTGATTAAGTATTGTAACTGCTGTCAGTCAGTTTAGTTTCAGGCAAAATCATATGCAATATCAATCTGGTCAAAGCTGGTAAATTTCCTAATTTCCAATAAAAAGGAAAAGAAATCTTTGTTGCCCCATAATTACATTTATAAGCTCTGCTACCCCTATCCAAACTTTGCCAACTCTTCTGAGTATTCACACTGTCCTATACCTTCAGGGTTATGCTCATTCCATCTCTACCATGAATGTAGCGGGAAGAGCTGCAGCCAATACAGTCCAGTACTAGTTTACTAGTTTACTGAGACTTTTACCATCACTTTGTCTAAATACTTTTATAGTTCTTCTCTCTAAGAGTAAGGTTTCATGTATCCAATTGACATGGGCACTTTCCAACTGTTGGTGTGTAATTTGCGATAGACCCATACATATTGAGTCCCAGTAAACATGTGTATGAGTGCATGACTGATTACTGAATGGGAAGGTGGCAAAATTGCTCCATTCCAATGCAATTGTTCTGTGCAGATGGTATTGCCCAGTGGTACTTGTAATATGGAATAGTAGCCTCAGTTGCATGGCAGTTTCAGTTCAGTTAACATAGACTCCATGTATCTGTTCCAATGAATGGACGAACCTGGGTTCATGCGTTGTATTCCAATAAATGGATGAACTCAGGATCACTATTCTGCTACTGACAACCTTTCCACACTACATTGTTATTGTGCTATTATTCCACTTTCACTCTCCTATGCAACCCTGGGGTTTGCAGTTTAGGGAGGGGCCTCTTGCTGTTCTTTTAGTAGTCAGTTGATTGCTGTTAATTGTTAATTGTTGTGTGTTTTAGGGGGTTGGTTTTATATGGGTTGGTGGGTGGGGAGGATTGGATATGTTTTTTTAATGTAGTTATTATTGTTGTTCACCGCCTTGATCCATGGGGAGAGGCGAGATAGAAATAATAATAATAATAATAATAATAATAATAATAATAATAATAATAATAATTATTATTATTATTATTATTATTATTATTATTATTATTATTATTATTATTATTTAGAATTCTCAGTCAGAGAGGTCTTTGGCTTCAAGAAACTACAAAGCCCAGAATTCCACAGGATGTTGAAAGTGGAATAACAGCAGTGTATATAGCAATATAACAGTGTAATGCTATATTTCTCATTCATTCATTCATTTGTTCATTCAATTTATACCCCACCTTTCTCCCACCAAGGTTCATTATATGTCCAAAGTGTGATCTCATGATATATCCCAAGTATGATAATCTCTATTAAGTCACTTTGGCTTCTAGAGACAATTCAATATCAATATTTCCTAAATAATATGTCTGTTAAAGGAGTTGGCCTTTAATTTCCCATTTTGAACCTAGAGTAAACATAAAAAGCCTTTAATACAGCACATTGATTTAACATGATTGAGTTGTAGTGCTTTCTTCCCTCCTGGAGACTAGGATAGCTAATAGCTTTAGATAGCTGCCTAGGAGGATCTATAGGGGAAAAGGTGGGACAAAATTTGATTAAATAAATGAAAATAAATACAAATATCATATTAAACATATTAAACTGGAAAGGTTCATTTAGGCTTAGCTGAATATGAAAATAACCCAGTCATAGTTCTCACAGTGAGTATCCAAATTACCAATTTCTGTAAGGATGCCACCTTTGCCACATCCAGTAAATGCACAGAAACCAGAAACATCTTTTGTATTTTGACAGATCAGAGAGGTTGACAAGAGTTTTCATAGCAGCCTGCCAGAGCTGTTAGATTAGAGGCCTGCTTTTAGCCATGTATGTGCATCCCAGAGCTTCTAACATGTTTCTCAAGAACAATAATGCCCCACTGTCTGAATACAACATCCTTTAGAGGGCAAATGTTACCCAAGTGAAAATCCATATGTGAATCTGTCTCTTTCATGGCTGCTCTTTGAATTTCTTCTCTTCCTTTCAATTCACTTTTTCCATTAACACCCCTGGATGAATAGTGCAAGTTATTACACACAGCACAGACCACCTTGGGTGCTAAGGAGAAGGAAAACGTTGTCACCCTATCGGCTGTCAAACAAGTACAAAATCAGCTATTGTTTGGGGCTGTGTCATTCTTGAGTGCTTTCAGAAAGCCAGCTGCTCCCTTTGCTGAGCTGCACCAGAAATCATAAACTGAAATCCTCTATCTTCCCTGTCACTGTTTTTCCCTCTTTCACTCCAGCCTGCTGATAGATGGTTAAACAGTTCTGCTGAACACAATGCCAATTCGTTCAGCTGATATTTGGCACAGTTTCTGCAAAGTATGGAGCAAGCGGGCCAAATGTGATCGGCTGCTCTCCAAGGGAAAGGAGAAAAACCTTCCATCTACAATCACACAGCCCACATAGTAATTGGCAGATCACTTGTCACATCATTTTCCAGGGGACTTAAGAGAGTGGATTTGTCACATTTGTTCATCAAATCTCCAATACATGTCACAAAACAAGTGTTACAGGAGCTGGCAGAGAGCTGAATGACTGCGCCCTCTCCTCTTTTCTTTGAAGCACAAAGCCACTCAAATGAAGCTGAGAAAAGATCTACAGGATTCTCCCCCAGTAGGTCATTTCTCAGCTTCATTTGAATGGCTTTTTCATCTGCATTTTCCTTCTCTGTCTTCATATCTTTAGTGGCAAAGTCAGCTAATTCTTTGTATGCACAAGCACCCAGTTGTAATCCCTGATAGTGCCCAAAAAGCCTGAGTAACAAACCTTTTCTACAAAACTAGTGAAGGACAGCCTGTTAGGACTAGCAATATTGAAATAGATGGGCCTCCAGTTTGTCTTGATGTTAAAGCTCTTGTATATTTGCTAGTGCAAAGTTAGAACTTTTTAGGACACATGAGATTTTCTAAAAACTTCTGGGGTAGAAGTGTTTTCAGCTCCTACAGATCCTTGTATTCATATTTTCTTATAGAAATTCTAGGAGTGTTCACTGGCCACAAGATTTGGTTTAGACTCTGATTTGATGATGTAAGAAAACAACCCAATTTGGATTAGATTGGTTCAAAGGCTGCCTGCTAAAACTCAGATCTTAATATAAATCTTTGTACCTCCCATCCACACATGGCTGTAACTCTTTTTTTTCCCTCTTAAAACTGGACCAGATTTGAAGATCTATTAGCTCCTCAACCAAAGATTACATCTACTAAATCTCAGACAAAAAGGTGTTATATGTCTTTAATTTTTAAAAAAACAACAACCAAACCTGCTATTGTCATTTTCATTCCTTGAAAGAAATTGATGCTCTCCAAACCAGTCCAGTTTGGTTCTGGACTCTTGACACAGCCCATTTCTATTAAATTTGGACCAGTCATTTAGATATTGGATTAGATCTTAACAACACTGTGGATTTGTTCTCTGACTATTACGAATAGGTCTATCAATATGTGTTGACATCAGAGTGATGCTTGGTTAGAATCAGGGATTTGACAAAAGAATGGTGATCTTTCTTCATAGTTGTGGATGGCTGTCTGAACTAACCATCTATGTGCAGCTGTGAGATATGAAATAAATGCTCAGCAGTACAAGACAGTAGCTTATGAGCCCCTGATAAATATTATTTAATGACATTTGATATTAGTTGGTCCATAGAGGCATAGATGGGTTGAAGAATTTTTTTCAGACTTTAATTCAAGACTGGCTGATGCTGTCAAGCTTTGTAAGAACTTTGACAGTGATTGGGGGATCTTGGGTGAGGTGGAAAGGAAAGAGACAAAGATAGACATTTCTAGGTGACAGAGAAATTTGGGAATCTTCAGAAGGTTTTGCCATAGGGGAAGTGGTTTTCTAAGGCCATTTCTGCACTACACTGTTGTAGTACTATTGTTCCACTTGCAACATCCTATGGAATCCTGGGGTTTGCAGTTTAGGGAGGGGCATTTAGAATTCTCATCCAGAGAGCTTTTTGGCCTCAGTAAACAACAAACCCCAGAATTCCAGAGCGAGTTGAAAGTGGAACAATAGGATTATAACAGTATAATGTGGAAAGGTCATAAGTCTGAGATTTTCTGGGCTGCAGGCTGCATGCATCCCACCAAGACTCCCAAGTGCAGTTGTCAGAGTTCAGCTGAACCTGCTCCCTGAACCTCCCATTGCTGAAAAAAGATCAGACACCAGACGGAGCATTATGACTCCCAGATGTCTCCATGGAGGCCTCATGGAATGCAATTGTCCATGAGAAGGCTATTCAGCACTGCATCATTGAAACTGGAAGTGCCCCCGTGGGCATTGGTACTCCCCTCCCAGACCCTCAGCAGCTGCCTGCCTTGTCTCTAACCAACCTGGCTGCCTTGTCTTCTCCAGTGTGTCCCTGAATCGGGATACATTCTGAGGCACCACTGCTCAAAAGACATGTAGCAGCCTTGGCTACTATGCTTGTCCCCCAGATGTATTCCAAATGATGCATTGAAGAATGGACATGGCCACCAGGTTGCTTGGAAGAACATTGCTTTTGTGGCAAAATAATTTAACAAGAAGCAAAACATCTCCAGCACTGCTGCTACATTTCCAAGAAGCCTCTCTGAACATTTTATTTTTTCGTCCTTTCACTCCTCCAAAAATTTCAGAAAATTTCAATTGTCACTGACCACGCAAGTTCATTATGAGATGGACGGATATGTGTAATTTGTGCTTTCTTTTCAAATTTCAGTGAATAATAAGAAGTCTGAAAATTATCCCTATGTAGTTACCATATATCCAGCATACATCTGGGTTCTTTTATTTGTATAATTAAAATTTGTATTTGTATAAATATCCATTTTCCTCCCAGCTTATCAAGATGTCAGTACCATTTTGAATAGTCTATTTCAAGCCCTTACCCTCCTGGAATGTCAATATTCCAGGTTCACCTCATTCAGCAATGTCTTCCTGACTTTCCAGTGTTTCAGTGCGGTGTTTTGCCATATGCTACCTGGAGATGCCAGGGACTGAACCTTGGTCCTTTTAATGCCAAGCATGTGCTCGCTACATAGCAATGGCCTAACATAACAACACATTAGCTAAAATGTTAATGTCTTGCTGCGCGCTTGAGTAACAATAGCCTTTTCAGCATAACTACCTTTTAAAGGGATCCTTGTTTTGATAGAGATGATGGCCCAAAATTAATTATAAGTAGAAGCTAATTGTTCTGCAGCCATTCTTTTATGTTCCCCGAACAAATGAAGAGATAGCGTTCCTTCCAACACATCTTTATCAAGTAGCTCAGATAGGCTCTCCTCTTCTCTTGGGGCTTCCCTCTTTTCAAGCTGTTAAACAATCTCCTCCATTTGCCCCTCACTGGCATTGTGTACCAAGTCACTGACTCAAAAGTCAACTTCTTTAGGAAGAGATAGATTTGGAAGCTGTTCTCACTCTTCCAAAATGGAGTGGAACTGGGCTAAAGACAATGGTACTAGCTGCTAGTACTAAGATATGTACCTGAAAATCTATACTTGAATCCAACAAGGAAAGTCCATTGCATAACTGAATCCATGGATTGATTTCTTTGCCTGATTTTCAATCACTCTTCCAGAATGGATGTTAGTGGCAGATTGGTTGGCTCCTAAAATGGATGTTACTTACAGCTCTGGATGTTACTTTAAAGAACTATCCAAGGTACTGAATGCAATCTCCCGAATAACTCCTTTAAAGAAGATGGGAATGTATGTCATCCAGAAACTCCCCCCAGCTACACATATGTTGTTACACACATGTTTACACACCTGGATAAGAATCACAGAAACATAGAGTTGGAAGAGAACACCAGGGGTATCCAGTCCAACCCTCTGCCATACAGGAACCTACATCAAAGCACTCCTGACAGATGGCCATCCAGCCTCTGCTTAAAAACCTCCAAAGAAAAACACTGAAATTGGAGAACACAGAACACTGAAATTAGAGCTTAGGGGAAACTATTTGATTGGCACAGCCAAAACATGTGAAGTAAAAGCATATTGCTAGTTAGGATGGGGCACATTGATGGTTAGCTCCATCCTGAGGAATGATATGCTTACCCTTCATATATCTGAGCTGTGTCAAATCTATTGGCATAAAAAAAAAAACAACGGCAATTAGAATGTGGGGATAGGGGAGAAATCAGATTGCTTTGCATTTTATTACAAGCCAATCCGATTTGGGTACTGGGAAGTACAAATCAGATCATATTTTTTTTCTTTTCATGTTTCCAAATTTTATGATGCAGTCTCAGACTTTTTTTTTTTAAAAAAAGCCTTTATGATCAGAAAAACAATACACAAAAAAAGCATACAGCAAGGAAAACAGCTTCCTAAACATAATTTTGTGGGAAATTTCACATGAAATGAATATGATTTTTAATAGACATGGTTAGAAAATAAAAAAATGATATGGAAATAGTTTGGAAAGAACTAGTTCTGGGAAAAAAAGTATGAATTTACAGAAAGAAAACTGGAAGATAACGAAGGAAAACACCATGATGATTGCAATGCACATGCTCTGTATATGTGAATATGCTAAACAATTATGACCATCAATTTGAACATCAGACTTGTAAGGTTTTAAATAAAAAAATTTAAGAATAAAAAAAAAGAGAGAGAGAGTTCAGCATGAAATGATTCAGTCACAAGTGAAGCTGAGGGTGTGTAAGACTTATAAACCACAGATCGGTAAAGCACTGTACAATCACCACCTGTCCACGATGACCAATTAAACCCCACTGATAAAAAGCATAGCCTGTTTTTACTCTGACTTTGCATTTATATTGAATTCCAATTCATCAGTAAACATTACTTTCTTGAATTCTTTTTCTTTGGGGGTAATGTATGACCTCTCGCACAGGGTTTTATTGAGACTCTTTTGTCAATATGCTTCCCTCTGTTTTTCTAGTTGAAATGCTTTTATGCTTGAAGTCAGCCAGATATTTCTTGACTCTTGTAAGCAGAGTTCTTCCCATCCTTCACATACATTTTGAACACATGATTTGACTTCAATACATCACTCTTTACCCAGTGCTTATTATCATATAAGCATAAATGTGTCAGATATTATTTTAATCTTATGAGGGCAGTGCAGGAACCATTACTAGTTTTTCATGGATCTGAAGTTTTTGTTTGATTCCTCAACATTTTGCATCGTTCACAATTCCCCACGATGGTATTTGCATTTGTATGTATATGTGTGTATTGAGTGGAGGCAGCAGCCACAAACCGTGGCTAAGAGCACTCACAGAAAATCCTGAAAAGCAGCCTTTTTCAAAGATAGTGAAGAAAAATAAAATATAAGTTTTTGGAGAAGTATTTGTTTTTGGAGAAAAGGGAGAAATATCACCTGAGAAATTTTGATACAGCACTAATTCAGGAACTTCTGTGTTCTTAGGGGTTGGAAGTATATCACTTTCACATTCCATTCCAGAAAAATGCCTTACCTATTCAGTTTCAATTCAGTTTCTATTCAGTTTCAATGCAAAAATTATGCTAACAACGGAAAACATGACTTTGGAGGAATTTCTTAGAAGGCTATCTCCACATCCTCACCATGTGTTGAGTCTGCTTACTCTGGTGAAGAGTGCTTGCATATTCTCTTGCTTTTGGAGGTGTGGACAGGGGTAAGTGAGGAGTCCCTTTCCATTGTAGCATTCATTTTTTGGAATTCTCTGGCCTTGGAAGTTTTGCTCTTCTTAGTTTGGCCATATTCTGTTGTTTTTGGGGTACACTTTTTCCAGCGAACTTTTCAAGTCTCAGTTGTACAGATTTCTTTTGTTTAGTCCTGGCCCTCTTCAGCTTATTAATTTCAATGTTTTGCTGCTGCTGCTGCTTTTACGTGATTTCTTTATTATTATTATTATTTAAGCGATTTTTTTTATTATAGACTCTCAGCCACTAATTCTATACATAATTATTTAGAGGTAATCCTCAACTCAGTGGGTCTTACTCTGACAAGAGAGCATTGTACAGTCACTACAAATGATAAACTTGTAGACTTTTCTTATGACTGATAGTGATGGAGAGAATTATTGGTCCATTTAGCCCAATAATATCGACTCTGACTGCCAGTGTCTCTCCAAGGCCTAAGTCATTTCATTTCAGTTTTTAAAATGCATCGGTCCATATAAAGGGCCAAATCCATAGACAATTACAGAACATTGCAAGATAACACACCTAAATCTTATGGACACCCCACATTATACAAAACTGTACACCTTAAAACGCTGAATCACTTGAAAAGGAATAGCATTGTTACAGATAAGATGCAAACTCCCTAGTTACATGTGTATTGTATCTATCTATATCTCTATATTGATAGAAATATACATATATATGTACATATAAAATTAACACCCTCTTTGTCTCTAAAATTAGCCTAGATGTTTTCTTTTGCCCTCATACATTAAACAATCAATAATAATATGCATGAGTTTTTCAACATGTTTCAATCTACACATTCAAGAACATTCAAGGTAGGGCCTGTTCTCAAATCCGCCTTCCTGGAAGGTTGAAGGCATCACACTTAGCTTCCTTACTGAAAGCAAACCCTCAGTCCACTGGAGATGACTTTCAACTGGACATTCCCAGGAGCAAACATGGAAACTTGATATTCACTGCATCACCCATCTGTAGTATTTTATGATCTTGCTTGAGTGGAACTTTGGATACATTAAAGTTCAGGCACTTGGGCATTGGAAACCCCAAATGCTCCAGTAAATTGAAGTTGCATTAGCTCCAAAAAAAAAAACCCAAAAAACAATAACAAACCACACACATACAATTTAACCCCAGCTGTAAAGGGCAGTAGCAACAAAAGAGACTAGAGGGAAGAAGGATAACAAGTTGACAAATTAAATTGCAAAGAGGTTAAGAAGATACAATTAACTATGCAAGAAGAACTTTATTATTGATCTTGTAATTAAAAGGGGGGGTGGAGATTCCTCTAAAGCCATGACCTGTAACCAAGTAATATATTAAGTGCTGTTCCTGAATTAATCTTATTACAACACAAAACAAAACTTAGAACCAAATTAGCCCTGCTCAGGGTAGAACCTGCCTAAATAGGTTAGTAGCTCGGAATCAAAGAGCACCTTTTAAAAGTGATCAGCTGATCTTACTGGGCAAACATACATACTGAAAGATGTATTTGCAAGCCTGGAGGTAGCATAAATTACCTTATGTATCGATTTGATTATGGAAAGTGAAAAGGCAGGATATTTTAAAAACACTATTTTATCAGTGAGTATGTCCTAATGCTATGTCCTAATCATTGTTTATTTGTATTTTATACAACTCTAAGCATATATGACATAAACTAGAAACAAGACAGAATTGAAACTCAAACACTCAAGATAAAGTCCATTCTATCTCACTCCTCCATTATAGATTTTAACTGAGTCCCTTCATCAAACCTGGCACTTTTCAGTGAAGCAGGTGCAACAATAGGGATGGGAAGAATATTCACTGCTACTTGTCTTGTCGTGTGCCTTAAAGTCATTGCTGACTTACTGCAAGGTTAAAGTAAAACTACCATGGAGTTTTCAAGCCTCCTATATTCAGTCTTAATGAATTCTGATTTGTTATATTCTATGTTATCAAGGAAGTAAATCATCTTGCACACTCTGGAAAGGATTTGAACAGAGGAATTGAACAGGGTTGTTCCTAATGTGTGTGTGTGTGTGTTTGCTACCCAGTGTCGAGAAGTCCAGAAATTTTAGCCAGAAACCTTAACAATTTAGAGGAACAAGGACATGAGTTACTAGAGTTTCCCTGTGTGTAGGCCTAAAACCCTCCGCCTTCAAGTACAAAAAATATAAAAGTACAGTAGAGTCTCGATTATCCGTCCTGCGGTAATCCGACATTCCAGATTATCCGACATCACGGCTGCTTGGGGGAGCTGTTTTCCAGGAGCACTAGTCCCCCCATAGATATGCCTCCCAACCCTCCACTCTGCCACTCACTCGTTGCCTCTTGGGCTGCTAAGTCTGCCTCTTTCTGCTAACTCTGCCTTCTCCAAAAAAAGAGCCTCCCCCTCCCTCTCTGCCTCCCTCCCTCACTCCTTCTGAACCCCACCCCCTGTGATCCTTCAGAGGAAATCCAGGAGGGGAGGCTGGGATGGCCTCGGGGAGGGGGGAACCCCAGCTCTGAGCTGCTGAGCCTTCTTCCTTGGCTTCTAGGTCCCTGATTCCGAAGCAGGGGCTCTCAGAAAGGGAAAGTTGCTGGGTGCCGGCTGAAGAGATCCAGACTCCGAGGATGCCGTGTCAGGAAGCTGGTGCCTCGCTCTGTACCTTCTCCCAGGCTTTCTCGCTCGCTCGCCCTCCCCCCTCCCTCCCCCCTCTCTCTTTTGCTCTGCCTCTTTTTTTTCCTTCCTCCCTCCCTGTCTTTCCACAGTCCGGAGAGGAAAATCGGCAACTCTCTGGATTATCCGACATTTTCAGCTGTCCGACTATCAGCCCGCCCGTTTATGTCGGATAATCGAGACTCTACTGTATAACAACTGTTGTTGTTTTTGTTATTGTGTGCATTCAAGTTTTTTCTGACTTAAGGTGACCTTAAAATGACCCTGTCACAGGGTTTTATTGGCAAGATTTATTCAGAAGGCAAAGGCCTTCCTCTGAAAGCCATTGAGTCCAACCACCTGTCAAGCAGGAATACACCATCAAAGCACTCCAGAGAGATCGCCACCCAGCCTCTGTTTAACAATCTCCAAAGAAGGAGACTCCACCACACTCCCAGGCAGCACATTCCACTGTTCAACTGCTCTTACTGTCAGGCAATTCTTGTTTTCTCCTACAGCAAGGAGAAAACTATGGAAATTGCTTGCAAAAATTTACATCCCTTCACAGCCAAACATTGATAGACAGCAATACCATTCAATGAGAGGCTAGAGACACACTCCCATACATCTATCAAGTTTTTATGTTCTTTTTGGTTTTTCATTCTGTGTAATGATCAGCACTAGGCAATGGAGGTCAGTAGCTTTTATTTCAGGGGGCCCTGAATCAGCTTTGGATTTTAGTGTGAACTTGAAACAAGCTTTTCAAATAAGTTCAGCACTTTGGATAGCTCCTTTAAAATTCAGAAACAAACACCTGGGGGCAACTTCACTGCCCCACTGACATCAGAGCTACTGGCCTCCACAGGCACTACAGATACTTGGTGAATTCAGTATCTGTGAATCCACATACAAAACAGCAAGACCAGCACCTCTTAGACCATTTCCGCATGAGGTTGGTACTTTAGAGTCACTTTGAATTCTTACTCTCCTGTCTACATGTTGTAGTGTTTTAGCGTCATAATTTTCCTCTTTGTCCTGCACGTTTTCAGCTCCTAGCACGGTTCACTACAACAAGAAACCACTGTATCTGAAAACTGGAAAAACTCTGATGTAAGTCTCTCAAACTGGTTCTGCTTCATTTTTCACCTATATGCAGAAGTGTAACATTGATTCACAGTGCAGAAGTGACCAGCTATGGGCGTTCCCAGGCTGTCCCTTCCGTCATTTCCGTCTCTATCTCTCTCCACCCATCAAAGGACAGGCTGCTGTCATTATTGTCTTTGTGCATTAAGCAGACAGCGGGAAGAGAGTGGATTTTGTAATGGATTGTTAAGACATGTTTTTTCTATGGATCAATGAACATACATACCTACGCACAAATGTAGCAATGCAGAAATGTGTTTAAAATGTGTGGGGGGTTTTTTTTTAAATACCCAGACCAATCAGCAATGGCGAGCGGGATGAGGGAGGGGAACGGGAGTGACCAGGGACTTGCTGTTGCAGATGCAGCAACTGCTGTTCTCCATGGGGTGTGTGTGCAGACAGCACAGTTTCTGAACTGGAGCGTAAAAACACCATGCTTGAAACGCGGTGAAATATTCCTCCCCTCTCATGCTCAGACTATCATTTGGATCGAAATATAGCTTTCCAATGGATCTGGCTTTTCAGCAGATTTTACAAAACAGTTTTCAGCACTCTGAAACAATTAAAAAACAGATTTGAAATATCTTGAGGAAAAAATGCCTATTTGAATATTCTAATAATTGGATTTAAATAATTAAAAAGCAGATTTTACCTATTTATGCAAAGATTTTTTAAAAAAAAGAGAAAAAGAAAGAAAGAAAGAAAGAAAGAAAGAAAGAAAGAAAAAGAAAGAAAGAAAAGCCCTGGAATTCCCTTCCCAGAGATGCTAGACTGTCACCCTCCTAATTATCTTAAAACTCTTTTTATTCCAGCTGGCCTCTGATACTTATCTCTCTTGGTTTAAAGGAGAAACTAACCTTGTATAATAAATAATAAAAATATATAACAAAAAGGATGGGATAGAAATAAACATTTGCTGTTGTTGTTGTTGTTGTTATCATTAGGCAAATGAAAAGAACTGTGGTTAAAAAGATAGAGAATAGCATGGGGCAGAAATAAATCCACCCAGTTAGAGTGACCTACTGGTATTGGCATTGAGGGCTAAGATCTCACAGAAGAGATAGAAAGGGGTTTTCTGAGGCCAGAGCTCTTCCTTATGCATCTCTGTTATTAAAGGATAAATGCGATGTCCTTGTGATTCAGAATGGAGCCTTATGTCATGAATCTTTAAGGGAGTCTTGAAATCACACAGCTTCGTAGAAACAAAACATGTTTGTCAAGGAAGTTCACATTCAAATTCCAGACCCTATGGCTTCATTATCTAGCACGTTGAATTCTGGATTTTCTCACACAGTTTTCACAATGAAAGCTTGGCTTAATAATCTAAAAAGAAGAAGAAGAAGAAGAAGAAGAAGAAGAAGAAGAAGAAGAAGAAGAAGAAGAGGAAATTAAATAATTTTTTAAATTAAAACAGTTTTTAAAAACACACCCCACCCCACACAAAATAGTAACAATGAATTCCATGCAGCTGTTAAAATTAATATAGGGTTACCACCTTTTCTCCCAGCATAGTTCATTTGATTTAAGAGTACGAGAGTCAGAAATGTAAGAAATGAGCATCTCTACTACTACTTTTCCATACTGACTTTTCGAAATTCTGATTGTCCTACAGCTGTTCAACATATAGGTTTTCTACCAAGAAGAAAAGGTGTTCAATTTCTGCAACTAGTGATGTTAACCTGGTACTTGCCTCATCTCATGTGAATGATTACAATCCCCACCATCACGTTACTACAGTAGTTGTTGAGTAATGAGTATTAATGATCACAAAGTCTATGCAACCAATTTGGCCAAATCTCGAACCCTGAACTGCTTTAGGCTGTTTTGGACCAGCTAGAGATCAGATGAGATTGGCTGCATTCAGACTAAAACAGAACAGTCTTGAAAGATTCAGAGCATTCTCAACATCAAAATGGAATGAGTGGAAGCTAGATAGTATGTCTCTATCAGGGCCATATCAGGAAAACATCAATATGGTATGATGCAGTGCTACATTCTGTACACCATATTTTGTAGGCATACTTTGTAAATGTAAGGCTCTGAAATGAGTTATTAGCAACAGATGATGAATATTTATTTATTTCCCCACTGTTCTCCCAGTGTGGGATCCAAGGATCCATAGATCCAAATGCTAAAACAAGAAAAAAGGTAAAATTTTGATAATAAAAAAGTTAAAACCCAATTAAACAAGTCATAATAATAAATGATAATAAGTCATAATAAAATGCCATTAAACTTTTAAAAGAGTAAAATCATTAAAGAATATAATGAGTTCAAAGAACATTATGTTCCTTAACACTGAACACACAATACATAATACAGAACACACAAAAATGAATCTCTACAACTTAGCTTATCATTTAATGCCTGTTTGAATAAAAATGTCTTTTGAGAGCCAACATGATATAGTGGTTTGAGCATTGGACTATGACCCTGGAGACCAGAGTTTGATTCCCTGATCAGTCATGGAAACCCACTGGGTGACCTTGGGTGTCAGGAACAGATTCACTCTTACACGGATCAACAAACTTAATAGAAGCTTTATTGTAACATAGTAAGGGATGCTGTCTTCAGACGTTAAAGCTCGAGAATGGAACGTTTTCCCCCCACCTTACACTTTAACAGACAGTTTCTCCTAAGATAGTTGTAAAAGAACGAACGTCATCATGCCAAATGGTTCCTTTGAAATTCCAGCCAGAAGGAATGGTTGGCGCCTGGGAATAGCTAACAGCCTACTATCACTATTTCCTCAGTCTACTGCTATCCTAAAACAATAAAACATGGAGGACTCCCGACATTGGGTGTGTCACACACACTCAATCCAGAAAATCCTGTGATGGGCAGTGATGTATTTAAGTCTTTTACTCCAAGTCTCAAGTCAAGTCTCAAGTTCTTGAAGATACTTTCAAGTTAAGTCTCAAGTCTAGAAGCCAACTTTATACCCCAACCAAAATTCCAGAATTATTGGACATAGTCAAATAAAGTCAGTTTTAACCATTTAAGCAGAGTTGGCCCCTCACATTTGCAATTTTGCCATCTGCAGCTTTGGAAGTAGGGAATAGGATCCTTCTTACTCACCACTACTGAACCTTCAAAAGCTTTAGAAGGAAGGATCCTTCCTCCTCAAGCCTGTGACCTAACACGTCTAACACACCCTCCAAGAAATGTGCCCACACTTTGGGCTCGAGAGAGAGATTGTCATGTAACTAATAGGCAAAAAGAGATGGAGGCGTTGTTCAAAGTTGTAAGGTTTCTGGATGAATGTATTATGTTACTGTACCAAGGGTAGCAAGTCAGTTCTAAAAATATACAAGTCTCGAATCGAGTTGAGTCAGTGCATCATTTATTGCTAAGTCAAGTCCGAGTTGAGTCACTGAAGTGACTTAAGTCTGACTTAAGTCGAAATCTATTATTATTTATTATTATTTATTATTATTATTTATTTGTATCCCGCCTCTCCATATGGATCGAGGTGGCGAACAACTTACAAATAACATGTATTTCGAAACATTTCTATACATGCCCCCAACAAGCTGGGCACTCATTTTACCGACCTGCGAAAGGATGGAAGGCTGAGTCAACCTTGGAGCCCGGCAGGATCGAACTCACAACCTTGTGGCTTGTGGCTTGCAGTACTGGCATTTAACCACTGTGCCACCAGGGCTCCCCACCAGGGCTATCAATTCATATCTACATCACTGGTGATGGGTTTGCCTTAGGGTCACCATAAGTCGGAAATGACTTGAAGGCATACAACAGCAACAACAACAACAACAACAACAACAACAACAACAACAACGCTGGTAAAAGGAGAACAGAGAGGAGGCTAGCCTAGCCTCCTTTAGAGGGGAATGCTACAGTCTGGGAGCAGCCACTGAGAAGGGCTCTCTACTCACCAGACAAGCTTGTGTTAATGTGGAATGGACAGAAGTTCTTGAGGAGCCTAAGCTTCTGACAGGTTCATATATGAAGATGCAACTTTTCAGATAGTCTGAGCCTAAGCTTTCCAGCTGTATATGTACACAGATCAAAAGACTGTGTTCATGGTGTAAAGCAACTGGTCTGTCATTTCTCTCTGGGCATTTGTCCAGTAACATATCAACCATAAAAAAAAAAAAAAACACAAACAAGAGAAGAGATAGAACCCCATCAGAGAGAGAAATAGCCAAGAAGCCAAAGGATGTGATGGTAGTTAGTGTTCACCAGTAAACTTCATTTCTAGTTGGCAGATAACAAAATAGCAGTGAAATGCATTCCTGATAGATAAAGGCATAGTTAAGGAGGAGTTTGGTAGAATATACAAGCCAATTCTAGCCCAAACAAGGACAAATGGTTTTTGACCATTCCCACCAACTACAGTTCAGCTGTTTACAACAGCTGTCTTATATGCTGTTCCTAAGATAGGTACCATAATCTGTAATGCTGGTTATAACTAGGCTGTTATAACCTCAAGGTATTGAACTCTCTCCATCAGCTGCGCAGCACTGTGGGGTGTGTATGTGGTTTTGCAGGCCTCCCATGAGTTCAAAGAGCATAGGGCTCTTTGCCCCCTCCTCTGTCTCTTTTTCCACTCAGCAAGTGACCCACTCTCCCACCTCTAACACAGTGTAAGCTTCCTGGTTGCTTTGGGGCCCAGATAGGTACTTTTTCCCTTTACCATTTTTTTCCTACCCTACACTGTTGCAAGGGACTTGGATAGTTGACTATGAGGAGGGTGCCTTATATAGGTGGCCACTTGACAGGTAGTAAGGAAGAAAGTAGCAGTTTGGTCAACACCATTTGGTGATGGAGAGACCTTGGGAGCTGACTCTACATGTCCTGAGACTCTGGGTGGGGTGGTAAAAGTTGCTATCCTTGGGGCTGGCCTGAGGGTTCAGTTCTTACTTTAAGTCATGTGACTAGGTGTCTGTATTCTCTAGTCCAGGAAATGGCTGCTGGGGATCAACCCAAATTCCTTGGTTCTCCTTGACATTGAGGTGTCTCACCACGGTGAACCTTGAGAAGAGGTCTGGGGAAGTCTGCTTTAGTGGGTCCTGCACTAGGTCTCTCCACTTTTGAACATCTCAGCGGATAAACCTCAAAAAGTGACAGGTTAAATAAAGTGGCCCATATTTCAAATCAATATTTTTTGTGTCATCTTATTATTTCACAGGTTGGTTAGCAGTTGCAAAGTCTATTTGCATAAGTTCTTCTACAGATTTTATTATGAGTTCATTTACAGATGAATATTTAGGGATGGCTGTTTAGAGATGTATAGTTCTCAACAGATACATCTAGAGATGTATAGTCCCTTTACAGATTCTATGAAATGAAAGCATGTGCTTAGACTAAGAAGTCCATATTTCTCCCCAGGGAAAGAGTATGTATGTATATGCTATTAATCTGAGTATGTAAAATAAATAGCCTGAAATTAACACAGCTGGAAACTATACTCCTGCAATAAATTTCTGATCATCCAGTGCTTAAGGGCTCCTTAAGGGGTATACAGATGTTGCTCTGGCTTCAGGATAAGACTTGTCCTTGCAAACTTGGAAGTCTAGGTGACTTTACATAACAAATTCTAGGAAACTGATAGATATATGGGAACCCCCCACCTTTTGACACCCTGTTATCTGAGAACTTGCTCTTTTGATGCTTCCAAGTTAAGGACAACTTCATTTGATGAAGGTTCCACTCTTTCATCACTTCTTCTTACCTACAGAGGGTGACTTGGGACCAGTCACATGCATGCACTGTGAGGTGCAAAGTGAGGTGAGAGGGGGGAAAGGTGCTAAACTGACTGAGAGACTTTGCAAACAGTGCTCACATGGCTGGTAACAAGTGAGTCTTCATAAGTCCTTCATACTCCCATATTTCCATTTTCTGGCAGTGCTCCAGTTTTTAACCTATCAGATAATTGGGGAGGGAAGCCTGTAAGGCAAAGAATTTTCAATCTTCTACAAAGTGATAGGGATGGAAAAGCTGAGGAGGAGGACAAGATCTGGGCTTTGTTCATTGACAGCTCTAATCTGTAGTCAGAGGCAGAAATCTCACCTTCATTCACTGATCACAGTGTTCATGGAAGCCACTGTGTGAAGTCACTGAAGTTTTTGTAGTCAATTATCATATGTAGTGCTTCTTTTACTAACTAGATTTAGCCCTTGGTAGTTGCAATTGCTGCCTGTTTCAGTAGTTGTTGTCATCTGAGCTTGATCTCTTCTAATCTTGATCTTTTCATCTCCCAAACTATTCTTTTGCGAATCTGTGTAGCCTAGTCTAAACCTTCTGAATTTGTTAACTTAAGTAGTAAACTGTTTATTGTGGGTGAATATCTATGTGTTTAGGTACAGAAACTTATTCTGTCTTCCCAGCTTCCCATCCACTTCAGTTGCCCCAGTTGGTGCTAGGCATCTGATTTGTTTTCTCAGTGTGAGTGATTTTTAAACTTATTTATTTATTTTATTAAAACATTTAGACCCTGATAAAGGTTCACCTTAGGGTTGCCATAAGTTGGAAATGACTTGAAGGTACACAGCAGCAGCAACAACAACAACAACAACAACAACAACATATTTCACTCTAGGTTATATTTAACAAGTGTATTAAGGAAACTAGTGGGAACACTGTAAAATTAATGTATTAGATATAAACTACAGAAAGACTGAGTTTATGATTTCCTCAAAGGGGAACTCTAAATATCAAAAGTGGATAAATGGACACACTACTGACCTAAGTACATTCATATAAGATTGCACTTCCAATCTTCACTCAGCTGATCTATCCACAGGGAATATTCACTAGCCAGAGCTAAGCACCGCCTGAGTGCAATTCACAGTTTCTTTTATACTAAAGTAGAAAAGTATGTTCCAGTGAACTATCCAAGTTTGTCAAGCCAAATTGCTTACTCAGATTCAATATGGAGCACTAAGATGGTATTACAGATTGGCAGGATGCATGAAAAAAATTGTTTCCTAAGAAAGGTATTGTCCCTTCCAACATATCTGGTAAGAACAATTCTACTCTTAGAATCAGGGCTATGCACTGTAAAAAGCATGGTATGCCAACTGTTACTTTGCCGCTGGTACACTTAAGATCAAGTGGCACATTTGTTTGGTCAGCCTGGACAGTGTATTATGAATCTCACTAGGAAACAGGTATCTTTCATGTATTAAACATGCCCGTTTCTTTCTTCTTTAATAGAGAATTCATAAGCTAACCTACTACTTACACAAAGAATCTAGGACACAGAGGAAACAGTTGGTTTGTAAAAGGAAGTAGTGTCTTTTTGTCTTTAGCTAATCATTAAAAGTCTCTACTGTCATGTAAAGTTGTGTATGTATGTCACCATCTCAGAGTATCATGTAGTTTTGGCCCAAACAAGGTTCGACATTTTAAGTCTTGGTTGCTAGGAGGATGACATGGAGGAATTCCTGCTGCTTCTCTAGACGCTACTTCTGTAGTACTGGGAATAATGAAACATTGACTCATAGGTTAACTTACTGTAAATTTCACAAAAAAGGATAGGGAAAACGTCACCAGATGTTAGCATCCTTTTCAAATTGTTCTGATGAATTGCTACATTCAATATGGATACAAGAATGCAGCAGCAAAATTATCGAGAAGGTTACAGTGATTTAAATTTGTTTTAAAAAAATCTGAAAATTTGCTTTGGTTAGATCTTTTCTGGAATACTGTGTCCAGTTTTGGGCACCTCATTTCAAGAAGGATATTGGCAAGCTGGAACATGTCCAGAGGAGGGTGACAAAAATGGTGAAGAGTCTGGAAGCCATGCCTTAAGAGGAGTGGCTTAGGGAGCTGGGTCTGCTTAGTCTGTAGAAGAGAAGGTTAGAAAGAGACATGATAGCCATTTTTAAATATTTGAAGGGAATGTGATGTTGAAGAGGGAATGGACATGTTTCCTGCTGCTCTAGGGACTAGGACAAGGGGCAATGGATTCAAACCACAGGAACTTTCTGACAGTCAGAGCTGTCCAGCAGTGGACTATGCTGCCTCAATGGAGTGTGGTGGAGTCTCGTTCTTTGGAGGTTTTTAAGCAGAGGCTGGATGGCCATCTGTTGGGAGTGCTTTGATGTCAGTTTCTGCATAGCAGGAGGTTGGACTGGATGGCCCCTGAGGTCTCTTACAACTCTAGGATTCTATGATTCTATGAAGGTTGCAAAATTACTAAGTTGTACACATCTCATTTTTACTTTCATTAAATGAAAATATTTTAAATGGTTTTTAATTTTGCTACAAGTAGAGATGTGCCGTCTCCTTGTCTAACTTCTTTTCTCCTTATAAGTGGCAAGCGGTACATGGGCTACATCAGGAAAATTCATTCATTCCTATTGGTTGAACAAGCAGACCCCAATTTTAATTTCCATCAGATCTCTTCATTAATTAAAATTAAATAGCTTTTGTACTTTTAACAGCTGTTGCCATTATTGTTACATGTGATCATTAGCTTCATTATTAACAATTATTACACTGTACTGTTCACTTTATATATACCCAGGCTTTTCCCCAAAATCAGGACTCAAGATGGCTGACCAATCATAAAGCATCTCTGCAGCAGCCATAAAAATAACCATGCTTCCCCCTAGAGACAAAGGGCCTTTCTGCACTACACTGTTATAGTGCTATTATTCTACTTTCACCATCCTATGGAATTCTGGGGTTTGTAGTTTGCTGAGGCCCAAGAGCTCTCTGGCTGAGAAGTCTAAATGCTCTTCCCTAAACTGCAAATCCCAGGATTCCATAGGATGTTGAAAGTGGAATAATAGCTCTATAACAGTGTAGTACAGAAAGACCCAAAGAAATGCAAAGTGGTTTTTTTAGTCCCTCAGGGTACCTTTTAAAGGGCCAATGTGGCATTGAAGTCTGAGCACTGTACTATGACCCTGGAGGCCAGGGTTCAATTCTCTGCTCAGCCATGGAAACCCAGTGGGTGACCTTGGATGTGTCACAAACACTGAATCCAACAAAACGGCATGATAGGCTCACTTTAGGGTCACCATAAGACACAACAACAACAACAGCAATAACAACAACAACTGTGGTGGTAGGGAGGACATGCCTAGTTTACAACTGGTAAGATTTGTGAAGGCTCAGCAATCTCTGAATTGCTCTCTGATCCCTGAAGGTGGAAAATTAACAAGAATAAACTCCCAGCACATTACAACACCAACATTCTCAGGATATCTTGCTCAGGCCAGGGGCAAGATAGCATTCCTAGTGACTGCTCCCAGGCTGTGGAATTCCCTTCCATGGGAGATCTGATTAGCCCCTTCCCTGCTGTCTTTCTGCCAGCAAGTAGATTTAATTTTAGGAGGCTTTTGGCTTTTGATATGAGGTGGCAGATCAAGCTTTTAATTGGGGGGAGGGAGGGTGTTTCTTTTTTATTCTGTTTTATATGTGTTTTTAAAAACTGCTTTTAATTTGTATTTAACCAGTGATATAGAGTCAAGTCGATTGACTCAGAATCAAGTCAGACTTAAGTCACTTCAGTGACCTGACTCGGACTTGACTTGGCAAAAAATTGCACACTGACTCGACTCGACTTGAGACTTGCATATTTTTACTGACTGACTTGCTGCCCTTGCTTCTGTAACAGAATACATTCTTCCAGAAACCTTACAACGTACCGGTCACATGAAGATCTGCATCAAGGTCAAAAGGTGGACACATTTCTCAGAAGGAACAGCAAATGGGGCAGGCAATGGGCTTGAGGTCTACTCAGCAGCCTCTCCCTGCTACATATAGGAGGAGCTTTCTAATTTTTTTCCTAAGAGCAGAAAGCAAGACTTGTGCTCCAGAGTGCAGGGCAGGTATATCAGAGGGGAACAGAACATGTGTTTGGCAATGGGATTGAGAAGGAAGGATCCTTCCTTCTAAAGCTCTTGGAACTTCAGTAATAGAGAATAAGAAGGAGCCTATTTCCTGCTTCTGAAAAAAGTTCCCAGCTTTGCAAATGGGAAGTAAGAAGGATCCTATTCCCCACTTCTGAAGATGCAGATGGCAGAATCACAAAAGTAGAGGGCTGACTGTACTTAAATTATTAAAACTGACTTTATTTGACTCTTTGAAGAAATTCTGGCGTACAGGTTAGGGTATAAAGTTGCCTCCCAGACTTGAGACTTGACTTGAAAGTATCCTGCAAGGACTTGAGACTTGACGTTGGAATTGAAGGTAGAGACTTGAGACTTGATTTGAGACTTGGAGTAAAAGACTTAAATACATCACTGCATTTAACTAGTGTTTGTTAACACAGAAACTGATTTAATTGTGTTTTAACTTTTTTTAACTGAAACCTTTTTATTTGTACTGTGTTTCTAAAAGGTTGTATGACATTTTAGATCTCAAGTTGGTTGAAAGACAGGATATAAATAAAATAATAATAATAAAAATTAATCTCAGAAGCTCTGGATTAAAGGGAAGACCCTGTGGGGTAAGAACGAAGATTGTCAGGTCTCCTGGTAGCAGCTATATATCTCCAATTCCACAACTCCTGCAAGGGGCTTAGCTTTAAAAACTCCAAACCACTCTGTGGAGGAACTGTGGAGCCATAAGACAGGGGTTTCTAATTCTAGTCCATTTCACCAGATGAACTGGTGAGAAGGAAGCATTAGATGACTGGACATTCCTGCTTGTAGTGGTTCAATGCTTCAACTATGAACCTTGTGAATTATCTTAGGGGATCTATCATGATGTCAAAAGTATGGTTGTTGGATGCCTTTCCAACTTCAGTTTAAAGATTTCCACAGATGGAGAGTCCACCATTCTATAGGATAACCTCTTCCACTAAACAGTTCATACAATAAATAAATTCTTCCAACTGTTCAGAATGTTCTTTTCTTGTAGCTTGCATCCATAATTTGAATCACTGAGGTGACTCTAGACCAAGCTAGAGAAGTCTTGCACCCCTAGATACAACACTTGTTATTTTGATCTTGTATTTGTGCTTGCTTTATTTCATGTAGAGGAGGATGACCAATGCTATAGTATAGCAAACAAAGAAAAGGAAATAATGTCTCATTCAGAAAGCAGCAGAAGACACTGGCCACTTGGGTGATCATTACAGGAGGGAGTTAAATACCAGCATTACCAGTAAGTGTTGGTTTTCTCTTTACTGTGCTTCTATTCTGTGAAAAAAAAAATATAATTTGCTTCATTTTTGCCTATTGTGAGGTTTTAAAAGTTGTGGTGTGTAAAAAAAATAATGACCATAGATAGTTTACATAACTTTAAAGCAGATGATGAAGACATTGAAATAGTTCAAGATTTTCCATACCTTGGCTCAGTCATTAATCAGAATAGAGACTGCAGTCAAAAAATGGAAAGAAGAGCAAGACTTGGAAGGGCAACTATGAGGGAACTAGACAAGATCCTGAAGTGTAAAGATAAATTATTGAATACTAAAGTTAGAATTATCCATATCCATCATATTTCCAATTTCCAGGTATGGGAGTGAAAGCTGGACAGTGAAGAAAGCTGATAGGAAGACAATTGACTCATTTGAAATGGGGTGATGGAGAAGAGTTCTATGGATATAGTGGACTGCTAAAAAAGACAAATGGGATCCTAGAGCAAATTTACCCTGAACTCTCCAGAAGCCGAGATGACTAAACTGAAAGTGTAGTATCTTGGACCTCTCGTGAGAAGACATGACTCACTAAGAAAAGATAATAATGCTTGGAAAGGCAGAAAGAAGCAACACCTGGTGGTAATAATAAAGGGGAGGGGAAAGAAATCTAATTCATTGCAAGCTATATTATGCCTGTTACAAGAGCGAAAGCAGAACAAGTTCATTTAGAAGACGACGACCAGGCACAAATGTCAAGCATGACTACCTTAACAATGGAGTCACTAATACTACAAGAAATGAAAAGATTTACCACACAGATAATGCGAGAATTTCAGAGTACAAAGAAAGTGATTAAAGCATATTTGAAAAAGGAGATAAAGGCCCCAAGTGATAAATTTGAGGTAATGACGGAGGAAATTTAAAAAAAAATTAATAATAAAATACAAGAATTTGAGGGAAAAATACAGGAAATAGATGAGATAAAAGAAGATAATAAATCAACACAAATCCAATTCCAGAAACTGCAAGATCTATCAGAAAGCAGATATATAGAAAGATCCCTCAAACTGAGGGGTTTAAGAGAGAAGAAATTTGAAAAACTAGATGAAAGAGTGAAACCAGCATTGGCAAAATTTCTAGGATGGCCTGCAGAGCAGATGGATTTGGAGAATGACAAACTTTATCAAATACAATCACCAATGGCCAGAAAGAACAACTTAACCCATGATATAGTCATCTTTTTTGTTCACCAAAGGATTAAAGATATGATAATCCAAAATAGTTATATCGAGAGATTAATAATTGAAGGACAAACAATTCAAGACTTTAAAGATGTACCTGGAGTGATATTTCAAAAATGAAAAAAATACATATTCTTGACCCAGGAGCTTAAAAAAGCTGGAATCAACTATAAATGGGGATTTTCAGAAGAAAGAGATACAATTTGACATTTCCAAGACAAGCTGAAATATTCTTAGAAGAACATGGGGAAGCACTGAAGAATGAAATCAATAAAGAGGAGAGAAAGGACTTTCAAGAAAAAGAGGAGCAAGAACAAACCATACATAGAGAAAGATTTAAACAATCAACACTTGAAGAAACCCAAGAAGAAGGAAGGGAAGACAAAGATATTGAAGCAGAAATAGAAGAAGAGGAGAAGGAAGAAGAAGAGGAGGAGGAGTGGAGAGTGGAGAGGAAGAAGAAGAAGAAGAAGAAATGGAAAAACAGCAGCCATTAACTAATGGGAAAAAAGAAGAACAAAGTATATTTGAGAACCGAAACTAAATTTGCAGGAGACTTCAAAGTTAACCATGACTAACATCAAGGCATTAACATGGAATATTCACGGCCTTAATGTGTTAACAAAGAAAAGGAAGATCTTTCATTATTTAGAGAAACAGAAGCTAGATATTGTACGCTTGCAAGAAAATCATGTTAAACAATCAGACATCAAACATCTGAAAAATCCTAGATTGGGTGAATGTTTTATCTCGGCAAACAGATGAAGAAAGAAAGGAGTTGTCTTATATATAGGTAAACATTTAGCAATGAAATTGATGACTCTGGTCACTATGTTGCTGTAGAAGTTAAAATACGAGATGAAAAAGTATTGTTAGTGAGCGTTTATACTCCAAATGAAAACAAATCAATATTCTTTGAAAAACTTTTTGAAAGTGTAGTGGAATATCAATAAGAGAAAATGATTATGATGGGTGACTGGAATGCTGTTGTGGACCCTATGTTAGATAGGAAATCTCATAAATAAATAAAGAGATCACAATAAAGGCTACCTAAGAATTTTCTTAATTCCATCTCAGAACATGGCTTGCTACATATTTGGAGATATAAAAAAAGGAAGTGAAAAAGATTACACGTATTATTTACATTGTCGTAAGTCATGGTGTAGGATTGATATGTTTTTTGCATCAAAAACTCTTCTGAAATATATAAAAAAGATAGAAATCCTCCCACAAACAATGTCAGAATATAATCCAGTATTGCTTTGTTTGGAGAATCAGAAGTTAGGACATCAATGGAGATGTAGAGATCAAATATTTACAGATGAGAACACAGTCAATAAGACAAAACAACAGCTGAATCTATACTTCCAGGAAAATATGAACAAAGGTACTCTAATTCATATGGTATGAGAGAAAGCGAAGGCATATATTCAAGGAATAATTATCCAACTAAAACATGAATTGAGGAAGAAAAGACTGGAAAAGGTAAACCAAATTCTAGAGGAAATTAGAGATAAGGAAGAAAAACTTAAGAAATTACCATCAAATAATAGATTAGTGAATGAAATAAAAATTCTGAAAGACCAACTTGCAGCACTTTTGGACACACAAGTAGAAAAGAAGATTAAATATTTAAAACAAAGACACTTTCAATCTGCTAATAAGCCTAGTAAATGGTTTTGCTATAAATTGAGAAAAGAAAAATAAAGGAGGATAATTACTGAAATCAAGATTGGAGAAGAAACTACTACAAAACAAGAGAAAATTAAACAAGCTTTTTTATAAGTATTATTCCCAACTGCATGCTGACACTCAACAACAAGATACCCAACAACAAAAAATAAAAATGTCCTTACAAAAAGCTAATATTACACAGTTGACAGATGAGCAAAGAGATAAATTAAATCGACCCATTACTATAGGAGAAATATCTGAGGCAATTAAAAGGGCTAAATTAGGAAAGGTCCCTGGACCCGATGGATTCTTGGCTGCCCTCTATAAAATGTTCAAAAATGAGCTTCTACTGCCATTGTATGAAACATTGAACTAAGTGGTAAATAGAGAGAAACCACAGTCTTGGAAAACAGCAAATGTTACATTGATCCCTAAAGAAGGGAAAGACACAACAATCCCACAAAATTATAGACCAATTTCATTGTTAAATCAGGATTATAAATTATTCACTGCAACTCTGGCAGAAAGGCTAAAGAATATTCTTGTGGATTGGATTCATGAAGACCAGTCAGGCTTTTTACATGGTCACTACTTGAGAAATAATGTCCGGACATTGATAAATATTATATTTATCAATCTCATCAGAATAAGAAACCGGGACTGTTATTCTTAGATGCTGAAAAAGCATTCGACAAAGTTTCCTGGCAATTCATGATTTAAGTCCTCAAAAAGATGAACATTGGGAATGACTTTATAAAATGGATTCAAACAATTTATTCAGAGCAAGAGGCCCATATACTTATCAACTCAGAGAGAACAAAGCCCTGTAAAGTTGAAAAAGGAACCAGGTAAGGTTGCCCACTTTTGCCACTTCTTTTTCTAATTATAATCTAGATACTCAATAATGCGATAAGGAATGATAAAGATATACAAGGTGTTAAGATGAAAAGGTGAAAAGGATGATGTTTAAGCTCCACGCATATGCAGACGACCTTGTCTTAATCCTAGAAAATCCTGTCAAATCAATACAGAAGCTTACTCAAATTTTGGAAGAATTTGGACAGATGGCAGGATTCAAGATTAACCAAGATAAATCAGTAATACTAAGAAATCCAGAACAAAATTTAAAATTGATAAGAAAATAAAATATTTAGACATTTGGATAACTAAGAACAATCGAAAGCTATTTGAACACAACTATTCTAGAATTTGGAAAGAGATCAAAAGAGATCTGATATCTTTGAACAAATTAAAATTATCATTGTTAGGGAAAATTGCTGCTAGAAAGATGAGTATATTACCCAAGATGAATTTTCTTTTTCAAAATATTCCAATTATATTCAAACAAGATACTTTCAATCAATGGAAACAAGATCTAACAAAATTCATTTGGTCCAGGAAGAAACCAAGAATAAAATGGAACTTAATGGCAGATCTCAGAGTAAAAAGGTGTCTAGGTTTACCTGATTTACAATTCTATGCATATGCCCTAACTTGGATAACAGGTTGTTTTTTCTTAGATAATAAAAGATTACTTCTCCTAGAAGGAGCAGATTTAACTAACGGATGGCATTCATAAGTATGGTATCTTAAAAAAAAACCTGACAAATAATTCTGAACACCCAATAAGAAACTCGCTATTTAAAATCTGGTTCAAATATAAATCCCAGCTTCGTCCACAAATGCCATTATGGGTATCCCCACAGGAAGCCTTTTATAATTTGTTAAGTAAACCTCAAAACAAATGGTGGACATATAAAGAGCTATTAAAATTTCAAAGTAATGAGCCAATTTTCACAACTAATTTTCAAAACTAAAGAAGAATTGTCAGCAGAAAGGATAAATTGCCCTTGGTTTTTTATACTTGCAGCTATATACCAGATTTGAACAAGACAAGAAGGAAGAACAATTAAGTAACTCTTTTTTGGAGTTGGGTGCCATCTTAGAGGCTGGTAAAAAACATATTATAGCCAAATTGTATAAGCTTATCTTAAAATGGGAATTAGAACACGAGACTATTAAAAGCAGTATGATAACATGGGCTCAAGATGTTGGATATCCATAGCAATTTGATAATTGGTTACAGACTTGGAGATATCTAAACTTTTCAGCCTGTCAATCATTTAAAGAAAATTATTACAAGATGTTATATAGATGGCATCTAGCTCCAGTGAAGATTGCCCAAATTTACAGAGGGAGTAATGAAAGTTGTTGGAAATGCAAATCTGAAAGAGGCTCGTTTTACCATTGCTGGTGGAACTACAAGAAAGCAAAGAAATATTGGAAGACTATACATATATAAATAACAAAAATTATAAGGAAGAATTTTCCAACGAAACCTGAATTGTATTTGTTAAATATGTTTAATGTAATTGAGAATTATGTTGAGAAACGGTACAAGAAATTAATGCTCAATCTGACAACCAAAGCTAGAATTCTTTATGCGAAAGCATAGAAAAAGGAAGAACCTCCCACCATAGACTCATGGCTTATAGATATTTATGAAGTATTAGAAATGGATAAAATGACAATGCTGGTGAATGATAAATAACTAGATAATTTTAGGAATTAGTGGGGAGACCTAATTACATATTTTGGTGAGAAATGGGTAGAAACTTTTGTTATAGCTTTTAAAGAATAACTTAGATGATACATATTTATATTTGATTTTGACCTCCTTTATTTTCCTTCATTTTGGTTATTTCATGTAAGGAGAATATTTAGTCTGTAATTTGTACATGATACTCTGTTGATATTAACGTTTGTAAATAAGTAGTATATGTAAATAAACTCATTTGGATTTTTGAAAAAAAAAAGTAGGAAAAGGGGAAGGCCATGTTACAGATGGATGGACTCAATCAAGGAAACCATGGTGGTGAGTCTGCAACACCTGAGCATAGCTGTTGATGATAAGATGACTTAGAGTTTCTCATTGATAGGATATCCATAGGTCACAGTTGAGGAGGGTTTTCTTGGAAAGATTTATTCTGAAGGGGTTTTCTTTTGCCTTCCTCTGAGGTTGAGAGAGTGTGACTTGTACAAGCTCACCCAATGGGTTTCCATGGGTGAGTAAGGATTCAAACCTTGGTCTCCAGAGTTGCAGTCCAATATTCAATCCATTACAGCACGCTAGCCCTCCTTCTAATCCTCAAGCACAATTAGTCAAGCAATTTCCAATCAATGTCAGATCACTCTGATAAACCCCATGATTCCAGTTTCCTTTTTCCTGGGTAGAAGTAAGTGTTAGACAGAGATAGCAATTAATTTTCCATTCACAAGACTGGTGTTGCTTTGTGGAATTCATTTCCGCACTACAGTGTTATAGTGCTATTATTCCACTTTCAACATCCTGTGGAATTCTAGGGTTTGTAGTTTACTGAAGCCAAAGAGCTCGCTGGCTGAGAATTCTAAAGGCCCCTCCCTAAATTGCAAACTTCAGGATTCCATAGGTGGTTGAAACTGTGTAGTGCATAAATGGTCCAAGACGAAACATATGGTAATTATGTAGCATGGTAGTCACAAATGAATGGAATTGGAATAGGAGGAACTGATAATTGGCCATTCTTGCAATACCATCATGGCTTAAAGTATTTTACAAGCAACATAGTTTCCTACCCCTTGCACATCTTCTTCTAAAAAATTACACCTTTCCTGGCTTGGGGACATTTCTATGACACATTTACTTTCATACAAGTTACTCAAAAATCATGACAAAATCTATGAAAAGGTTGGGAATGTGTATATAATTATTTGGAGAACATCTGGGGTCCTTCATCAATTATTATATGGAAGGACTAGCAATTTCTGACAGTTACTCAGTTTAAAGAAGACAAATGATATAAATCTGTATGTAAATCTGTATGTAAGTATGTATATTAAGTAAGCATACTCATAATGTATATTATATTATGTATATTGTATAACAATAATTTCTGAATCTCAATTTGGTTTGGGAGCAGAAGCAAAGCAGATAGGCTCCAAATCCATCCAAGCTGAAGCAAGACATTTTCTGAAGCACCCCTTCAAGGTCTGGCTGGTGTCCAACCATGATTAGATGTTAATAAAATGTTTGTCAACTAATGAATGAGACCTATCACCAGGGATTTTATTTCCCTGCTGCAAAAAAACACAGCATATTACCTTTATGCATAAGGTAATAATTCTACTCTGAAACTTTTTGTTAACCCTAAATCCATTTCCCCACTATTAACCTGTTCTCCATTGTCTAGAACTCATGGGGTTGAGTCATTATATAGAACTACTTGTAGTGGCATAGCATGCTAACACTAAGGCCCTTTTCTTACAGCATTTTCCATGCAAAAGAGGGCCTGGAGCATTGCGCAATTGTGAGGAGTGATCTGCACAATGCATTCAGAATCACATGACGCTCCAGTGCCTGGCAGGCACTGATCATGCACCTTTTGATTTTTGGCTAGAAGCCAAAAATGGTGCGCAATTGCGCATTTCTCCCAGGCTCTGCGCATGCTTATATGGCATGCAGAGCCTCTGGAGCCATGGCACTCGCGCTTCCTGTCTCAACAGAGCCTGGGAAACTCCCAGGCTGCACTGTAGAAGGAAGAGGCTGGGCCTTTGCACGAGCAGGCAGCTCGTGTGGAGCCAAAGGACCCCAGACATGAGAGCCTCTCGCTGGAGCTGCTCACGCAATCCCTATACCCCAATGCCAGAAAAAGGTAAGGTGCAGAAAGGGCCTTAATGGAGGAGACAATGACAGCCTCTGCATAGTGAGAGTACACCACTGATATTGAACTCTATCACCATTTCTGCACTACAGTGTTAAAGTGCTACTATTCCACTTTCAACCTCCTATGGAATCCTGGAGTTTGTAGTTCAGGGAGGGGCACTTAGAATTCTTAGCCAGAGAGCTCTTTGGCCTCAGCAAGCTACAAATCCCAGAATCTCACAGGAGGTTGAAAGTGGAATAGCAGCACTTTAACACTGTAGTGCAGAAATGGTCCATGTGGAGAATAGATATCAGTTCTCTACAGGCATAACTTATCAAAACAATCACTTAAGAGAAACCCAGAAAGCAATATGAAAAAGCCATTGGTGATTTATATAATCTTAAAATAGATTGGTGTCTCAAACTTGATCATTGGATGTCTTGTGGAATTGTATGTATGTTTCATGAACTGAGTCCTGCTGAATTCAGTAGGACTTTTTTCCCCTAGAAACTGGTCCAGTGGGAACTCAAATAAACATATTTTGGTTTGGGTAGCTTATTTGACCATGGGGAAGTGTCTTCCTTCTCTATTTTGGAACAAAACACTTCCCTGCTCAGTCTACAAATCACTATTGCTCCCACTAATCACAGAGGTTTTTTAGCTAGACTTGGATCCAAAGAGGTGCTCAGTGCATGCTCATAAGCTTGTGTGAACTATGGATCTAATTTTCATTATTTTGTTTTCCAAAGGAAGCAATGAGTAATTTTAGGAATTTTCCTTCCACCACAAGAAAGTCTTTGAAGAACATTTGCAGTTCAGGACATTCTGTGCAAAATTGGCAGGGTTCTCCTTGCCCTCAAAAAGCAACATTTTCTATGCACAAAGTATTGTACTGTGAAGATTCTCATAAGTCTGGGATTCTCTCTTCAGGGTTTCCCAACACTTGAGAAGCAAGCTTTAAAACCATTTTTAAAAAATGCTTTTGAATAGTCATTCACAATATAGGACTTTTTTAAAAAAAGGTATTACCTTTCATCATAACAAAGACCACTGCACTGTATTAGAAACTACTACAGAAACTTCCTTCACTCTGAAAAGTGGATTTCATTTGACACTGCAGGGAATGTGCAGTCCTTTGAATCCTGTCATACAAAATTCAACATGCAGGGGGGCCTCATTTGGCAAAAGCTTAGCACCCCCTCCCACCCCATGCTATTGCCATTCATGCATCTACTATAATAAATGTATTTCTGAAGGTTTTGAGAGTTTAAGCAAGGGTTTGATTTGTTCTACTGTTGGTTTTTATGTGCTTTTATTGGATGTGATTTGTGATATTAGGGTTGTGCTTTTATGTACACTGTTGCTCCAACTCCTGTGATGGAAATATGGCAAACAAACAATTTACCTGTAAGGAAATTACATGCAGTACATTTTTTCTACTAGAGAACATTTTCAGGCTAACTGGGTTAGATGCTACCTTGTATAAAAGCCCATTAAGGCAACCTGAGAAAAAGAAGACATGATCACTCCCTCTTTGGAAATATGAAAACTGCCAAATTAACAGATCTGTCTCTGGCATTAATTGAAACTTACAAGTCCCTGTTCCTCTTAGGAGAGAGCTATGCAAGTGCTGTTTTGTTTTGTTTTGTTTTAAGCCACTAAAAATCCCATTGCAGACATTATGTTAGCAAAGCTTGAGATAGGTCCTGGAGACTGTATCATGCTATTTTCTTAAGCATCTGTATGCATCTGTTTTCTTAAACACATTTCCATACATCTTGCCACTTGCTTAGTATAGTTTTAGTGTTCCTGAGGAGGAAATGCAAAAAAAATTAATAAATCTGTTTTAAGAAACAGCCATTTCTACCTTTCTTAATGTATGCAAACCTACTCTACTCAGAAGTAGACCCCCGATTTATTTATTTTTTATTAAAACATTCATATAATTTCATAAAATACACAGAAAGTTAGAAATTGTATTCAACATTCAGAGTATGTATCGATGCAGAAAAACAATCATATCACATGTTGAGTTGATATTTAAGAAAAGAGTTTATAATAAATTGGTTTTACAATTTCTTATTGCCATCTGTCTGGAATCTTCTTTTTGTGCTATTTACTTACACATATACATATGAAAATCCCTATTTCTTCATTCTAAGTATATTCTATGGTTTGAGTGCACATAGACCCCCGATTTCAAATAGGTACAGGAACCAGGTTTTCTGAAGGACTATATTTGCATTTGTCAATTTCCTCCTGCTGATATGAGAAAGTTAATTAGGGGTGGTTCATTTTCTATTTCAAGATGAGAATGACACTACCAATAAAGGTAATTAGAATAAAGAATACACTGACTACTACTGTTAAGCAAAGCATAAGTGGGCCATTCAGTTTGTGTTTACCTTGTATGAAAAATAAAATATATATTTAGAAGCTCAATATGCAGTCCCTCTTTAAAATTCTGGAGATAAATTGTGGTATTCAAGATTGCATAAAATAAGTATTAAATGCAGGATCAAAAAAGTATTTGTGCATTACATGATGATTATAGAGATAATTTACTTTGCTAATACATTTTCTCTCCAAAACAACATTATGTTTAGAAGCTCATTTATAATAATGTTTATCCATCTAGTGTTAAACTGGGCATGACACAGCTAGCCTTGCTAGACTGCAACACTGCAAAACAGTTTCCCAGAAGAGTTTAGGAATACCAAAGTAGTGTGAAACCGATTCTTTGTGAATTAATCAGATTCCTAAATGTAGTGTTGCTAAGAACACAGAAAGCTGCTTATATATTGAGCTCTGAATTGTCTAGGTTACAAACAAAACATAAATTCAGATTAACTGGAGAATGCTTAAGAAATTTATACCATCACCACTACCACAGAACAGGAAAAAAAAACCCACCAAAATATCTACTCCCACACACTGCCTAGGCATTTTGTAGAATACTTAAGCCCTTTTCGCACACAGGTTTTTTTTGCGCGAGGGCCCCTTGAGCGTCGCGTGAATGGGAGTGTCAGTCCGTACGATGCGCTCCCACTCACGTGATGTTCACGAGCCTAAAGCGGACCGCTC
This sequence comes from Ctenosaura bakeri, assembly GCA_948474755.1. Classification (NCBI taxonomy): domain Eukaryota; kingdom Metazoa; phylum Chordata; class Lepidosauria; order Squamata; family Iguanidae; genus Ctenosaura; species Ctenosaura bakeri. The sequence goes on from CAOLHI010001528.1 coordinate 94,290, forward strand.
GTGCATTTTTTTATTTTTGGCTCTAGGCCGAAAATACTGCATGGTCGTGCAATGCTCGCGGGGCCCTCGCGCACTTACCTGAGTGCGGTGTGCCGAACAAGCTGGCCTAGTCGCGCTTCCTCCCCCAGCGCAGCCTACAGCTCCCAGGCTGCACTGCAAAAGGAAGAGGAAGGGCGCTAGTGTGACAGTTGCGCAACTGAGAAACAGCTGCGGGAGGCAGAAGGGCTGCCATGAGTGACTCGCGTGGACACCGCTCCCCACTGCCGCGACAAAGGTAAGGTGCGAAAAGGGCCTTAGTGTTAAATGGGTGTTTGTACAATACAATATATGTCTATTTTGATGTAGGGCCTGCTTAATTTAGTAGGTCTACTCCTACCTAAATGTTTACAGGACTTTGGTTTTCAGAAACATGGTGTGACCTGAAAAGTACATCTAGTTTTTAAAATTCTTTTGTATTTTATCCTACAAATATTTCTATATCTATATCTAGGAGAAAACGTAATTGAATTCAGTACCACCTGTTTCAAAGTAGACATGTTTTAGTAAAAACTAGTGTGTTTACCTGCATTGCCTGGGATTTTATTTCCTCATAGGTAATACTTGTTAGAAATATCATATGAATTACCTTACCTGATGAGTTAGACGTGGTTGAGATACACAGATTTGAGATCCTGTGTCTATAATTCCTCAAGCTTGTCCAGTATCTGTAACTTTCCCCCATATTTTCCAATCCAGTCTGTATTCGGAGTTAGCAACATACTGAGTTCGGTTTCCTGAGGGAATACACTGCTCTCCTCCTTGCTGCTTGGCCTCTTCTCCATAGCAACTGGAATATTCAGAGTAATCTGACTTAGGCCCTTTTTGCACGGGCTTTCTATTGCGCGACAGCCCCGTGAGCCTCACGGGAGTGGGAGTGTTGCTCTGCACGACACACTCCCACTTCTGCTGGGCTCACGGGGCTGAAGCGGCGCGATCGCGGGTTTTTTGATTTTCGCCTCAAAGCAAAAATCACCTGTGCTTGCACAACGCTCCTAGCGCCCGGGCGCACTTACCTCCTATGCGGAGCGTCGGGGAGGCGGCCGGGTCGCGCTTCCTTCCCTCCGCCCCTGTGTAAGGAAGGGGCAGGGCGGGGTGCTAGCACGACGGACGCGACAACCTCTTGCTTGGGGCGCGCAGAGGGGCGGACGCGACACCTCCTGCTTGGCGCTCGTGCGGGGGGCGGACGCGACACCTCCTGCTTGGTGCGCACGAGGGGGACAGACGCGAGAGCCTCCTGCTTCGCCCAGGGGGGAGGGCGGCTCACGTGAGAAGCCTCCTCCGGTGCCGCTTCCCCGCTGTTTCCTTCGCCTATGGAAGGAAGGAGGGGGAAGCGGCAGCCTCCCAGAGAAGGCTTCTTGCGCGAGTCGCCCTCCCCCGCTCGCGCGAGAAGCCTTAATGTGAAAAGGGCCTTAGAATTCTAAAGGCCCCTCCCTGAACTTTCAACCCCAGGATTCCATAGAATCTTCACAGCCAGCCAATCATATTAGTCTTCGCCTGCCTGACACAGACAAACAGACAAGATCACTCACAAACTTTGACTTTTATATAGTAGATACTACCCTTTTAACCAGTTTTTAAAATCTTTTGGAATTACATGTTTAAACATAATTAATAGTCTTACTTTAAAGTTGTTTTTTGTATGTTTTCTATTGTATTGCAATAATTTTAATTTGTAAGCAATCTTGAGTCGCAATCCTGTGGAAAAGGCAGGGTATAAGTACAACTAAATAATAATAATAATCGGACTACTGTGTGAGTAGCAAACTCAAAGGTGCTTTTCTGCTAAAGCAAATGTTAGTTCTAAATGCAGTAATTAATGGAATTCTGTTAAATCAATTTTTTCTTATGTTCCATGTATTCATTGGGAAAAACTATTAGGTTTACGCCAAAGAGCCTGCCAATCTGCATATCGTTTAGGTTTTCCCCATTGTAACAACTCATGAATAACGTTAATCATGTTGCATGTCTAATACAAGTCATGCATTAGTATTTGGTAGTTACTGTTCACTAATTTCATTCTTAATGAATTATAGCCATTTTCTTCTCTCTGTGAGAATGTCCTCAAAACTGTGCAGCTTTCAAAGACCATTCACAAGACTTTTCTGCACAAGAATTCCCACATGATTGAGAAAATCCTGCATTTTCTGCACAGGAATCTCATTTTCTGCTCAGAAAAAAAAAGTATTTTTTTTTTTTTGCAAAAGCAAGATGCTAGGGCAGAAAACACTGTTTTCTTTTCAAAAGAAACACAAGGAGGTTCTTGTGTAGAAAAGTCCCAAGCCATGAAGATTCTCAACATGGGGTTTTTCTTTTCATCAATTTCCCAACACTATGGAAACCTCTTTTCAGTCCTTGATCAAATATTTTCAAATATTCTTTATAGTTGGTTCATTTGTAATAAAAAATAGTTTTACGACAAGAATAGATTTAAAGACACTCTATACAAATTTTTCTATAATTTCTTATTGAGCATCACCTTATTCAATCCACGAAATTCCCAGGAACAAGGGAGAAGGTTGGCTCTAGATCTAATCATGCTTTGACCCATAATAATCAGTTGGACCAGTCAATCAGAACAGATTAAATCCCTTTGATTTCAATGGATCTCTTGCAAGCATGGATTAAATCTGGATCCAAACCACAGTGCTGAGAGAAAACAGGTAATCAATCCATCCTTAATCCATGCTCCCCATAGCGCTTTTAGCCTGGAGATATCACAAACAATATGGAGGTGAGTAGATATTCTTAGGATTAATCTGTAAAACAGCTTATGGTACTAACTTTGAAGTGTCTGTATGTGTAAATATCATATATATAGCAACTCACACACACATACACACACTCCTTCCTTGGGGTGTTAACAATACTTTCAGAACTTTATAACTAGTGCTTGTGGAAATCTTACTCTTATAAGATCCCTCATTAGCACTACATGTTAAAGGCAAGTTCATAACTTTATTTATTTGCTTGCTTGCTTGCTTGTCTTTATTTATCTATCTCTGTGCTTTACAGATTGATAAAGTTTTAGCAACTCCCAGACTTCCCCTCAAAGATCCATGATGACACAGGCTCCATTATCATGAGCAGCTCTCCCTGTAACTGCGTTTTTGAAGCCTGAGGTTACCATTTTGTTCCTCTTCCTAATGAGGTGAACTAGGGGAAAAAAGGAAGGTAAAGAGATTCCTTAATTGATAATTTTCTAACTGACAGTCATTGAGAGTCCCCAACGGAAAATTCAGAGGGAAAATAGGCAGGTAAGAACACCTTAAAAAACAAGAGAGAGAGAGGAGAGAGGAGAGAGAGAGAGAGAGAGAGAGATAATAATTTCAATTAAAAGGGACTATTTTTTGCTGGAGTAGTAATATATAGGTGGCAAGATACCACTTCTTGAAGTAGCTATCAAACAAAAAATGATGCTGTAGCTCCTTGTCAAATGCTTTAGAAAACATGAACGACAAGTACTGCTATATTTTAGATGTTGCTTTTTCTCTCCCTCATCTCTTCTCTCTTTTTTAATGTGCTGTGTTTTCAGAAAAAATATACTAGAAGGAAGGGTTGCTGTTGAAATTAGGCATCCTGCCCCAGGGTGACTTCATAACAAAACTTCAGCAGCTGCTTCAGGGGAAAGGAATTCTGAATGGAGACTCTGAGAAAGCAACCTTGTCTCTCCTCTTGCTTTTCTGCTTCAAACGCTTCAAAAAGGATTTATTTTAACATCATTGGGTTAATTGGTTTGGTTTTTTTTAATTGCTATACAAATAAACAGCTAGAGGCCAGAACCAAGGAGACACTTTTTTATGTGGCAATGCTGCAGTTCCATCCACAAGGGGAAACAAGGGCTGTACTGACCTTAGTGGATGTGAGGAGTTCATTAGAATCAGTCGTGTCAGTAGTGTGTATAGAAGGGGTAACTCTAATGTTTACAAGCTATGGACATAGAAGCCTGGATTTTTGCTGCTTCCAATGTGTTAATCTACAGCAGGCTATATTGTTGAAAGTGACACTGTTACCCCAAAATGTGGGTGACTGAGATGCCAGTACCTCAATGAGAAGATGGGGAATATTAGCTCAATGAGGAGACCTGACAGAGGGAGGTAATCTAACGAGATGTTCTATACTTATGTTTGCCAGTACTAGTGCAGGGAAGAATCAGCCGCAGATCCAAGAATAAGCTTAATATGTTTTATTGGGAAAATTGCAATCACACACATAAGATCCAAGCAGTCACACAATCATACAAGCTAAGTGAAGGAAAAGGGAGGAAAGTTTTGGACAGCAAGATTTCAGGGTGAAGTGGGTGATATTTACCAATCCAGAAGAGCAGTGAAGAAGCAGCAGTGTGGCTTAGATGCAAGTCTAAGGACAATACACAATCGGGAATTGGAGCAGCAGAGTGGTAACCAGCAATTGGTGTACTGTGAGTTGACTGGCTAAAAACTGGAGTTTAAATATTCTATTTCTGCCTGAAGTCTCTCTGATAGAATAAACAATGGAGTTCTGAAAGTGAACAATGACATCTGGAATGAGCTAATGGTCTTAGTGTTAGGTGACAAAGGGCTAATAGTTGTCCTGATAGCTCGGTACTTCTCAGACAGGTGCCAGTACAAAAGGGAAGGTTGGTTGGTCAGAGGGGGAAGAGTTAAGACAACCAGCTCTCCTGTGGGAATCTCCCAGATGCCATTGCCCAAAAGGACAGAGACATTAAGGCTAGCTGCAAGCCTATTATTGCTGGAGTTTCCTGGTGATTTTCTGACTATGGCCTGGCTATGGAGGTCTCTTCTGACCTAATTGGCAATACATGTGTTCAGCCAGCCTTTTCCTCTTGTCTGGCACGGCCATACAGCCATAGCAGAGTATAATTTATATTTATGTCAATTAATATATTTTGCCAATTAAGTCATATTTTGCCAATTAAACCATATCAAAGCATGCTCTCACAGTACAGCCTTGCTAACAACACAAAATAATGTATGATGCCAGGCTGAAGGCAAAAGTATCCTTCCTCATTCCCTTGCCTCCAAAAAAAAAAAAAAGGAGTGTGGGAAATCTATGAAAGAAAGGGATGAATGAATCAAGAAATTAAGAGAGTGATAGTAAGGAGGGAAATATAGGTCAATAAGAACCAATGGAAAGGAATTTCATCTCCCTTTAAGAGGAATAAGGAGAGAGACGCTTTGTATAACTGAGGAACCCATTTCCTTCCTTATAATTGTGAGTTATGGAGGGAATGCTAGAGATAATAAGAGTGAACCTCACTAGAATGTTGACTGAAGCTACATTGGTGCTGTCCCTGATGTTTGTAGGCACTGTAGACTGAACCAGAACTGACAACATTTATGTAATAATGTAACTCTACACAAAATCAGGTGAGGAAAAGTAGTGATTCCTAGGTGACAGTGAGCCCTGTAGTGTGAAAAAGAATGCTGGTTGCAGCTGACAGTACCTGTGGCGACACACTTGTATCCAGAGGAGCTCAGTATGTCATAAAACACATATCCTTCTTGGTTACAAATAATATACCTAATATTTATTTACATTCATAAAGACTGAAAGGCAGCAGCAGTGGTTTTAATTTTCTATTTCTTATCTTCTCACATCATTTTTAAAAGAAATAACTTTGCTCCTGATCAAAGCTCATAATGCCAATTGCACAAAAACGCTGTTTCCTACTGGACATTTTTCTTCCTGCTGCACAAAATATCTCCAGTTTTTTGTTGTGTGCTTTCAAGTCGTTTCTGACTTATGGCAACTCTTGGGTGAATGAATTTACACACAGTCCATATTATGGAGTATGGTTTTTTGTTGTTTTTTTGGCAAGATTTGTTCAGAGGGGCTTTGTTTTTGCCCTCTCTTGAGGCTGAGACTGTGTGATTTCTCCAAGGTCACCCAGTGGGATTCCATGTCTGAATGGGGATTCAAACCCAGGTCTCCAGAGTTATAGCCTAATGCTCAAATCACTACACCATGCTATCTTTTATTTTTAACTGTACATTAGAATAATATCTGCTGCCTATGGTACTGAAGAGGTCTCTGTGAAGAAAACTAAAGCTATCAGCATCTCTGCAGCGGAGAAGGGAAATGGTTTGGACAAAATTGTGGCAGGAAAAGCGTTAAGCACCTCTTCCCCTTACTGATGCTCTGGTTATAAACTGTTTAGTCTTAAGAAATAGAACTATTAAGAACTAACGTGTAATAACAGTGCCTGTCTATAACATAGCTGACCATGTGTGCTATCCTAATTTTAGGTTCTCATGCCAAAAAGAAAGGTGGGGGGCCTTCTGTGCTTTTGAACAACAATGAGCAAAAGAACTCATTGAACCAGTGTAATCTTGCTATCCTGTGTCTTAATCTTAAAGCTATGATACAGGCCCTTAAAATGGAAAAACAGTTTTCTTTGAAGCATTACAGCTAAGTTCAGGACAACACATTCTCTCTCTTGCTCATTTGCACTCTTTCTCTTATACACACACACTTTTCTAGAAACATTCTCAACAGAAAATTGTTGGCCACCATTCATCCTGTCTAATGTAAATAACATTGAATTAATAGGGTTTACCTACATGTTGACTTACCATTTCATAATGGATTCAATAGGTCTACTCTAGCTGGGACTAAACAACAGAATCAATCCATCACCTCATCCTCTCCCATTGATAGTCCCCCGGGGAATGGTGCTAGATCATCATGTTCCGTCATTTTCATGCAAGTGATAATTCATGGCTCCTATGTCACTGTGCTAGTGAATCTGCTCTAGGAGTCAGCCTGAACTTTTAAGGAGCTCTCCAAGGTGCTGAACTATTTGAAGGACAGGGATCAGCACCTTGGATACCTTCATTAAGGTTCAGGCTAAAACCTGAAGTAGATTCTCCGTGCCACTGATGTGAAAGCCACCAGCTTCGCCATACAGTTGAATTTGGCCAGTGCATTTTTAGCATGCGAATGTATTTTTCAATTTAAGTGAAATGCAGTAGAAAATGACAGATATGTCAGTCTCTGGGCATACAGGGAATATGAAGGAGGTGTCCTATTGCCACTTGCACTGTTTGGCTTTCTTACTCAATCCCCAATTGATTTAAAACCATTCTAGAATGGTCTATGATTCTACCCATTTTGTGTTCTTTATGAGGTAGCCTATTCCTGCAGCAAGGTATGAAAATTCATAATCAAGAATAATTAAAAGTTCTTGCCACTTCAACCACTGTAAATCCCAGGTTCCTTTGCATTTCCTCTTGCCCTCCAGATTCTGAGCTGTGATCACCCTAGCTTCCTGATTTGCCCAATATTAGCTTTCCTTTTGACTCTAGATTCCTTCTGTGCAGCTGCATAGCAATGACTGATTTCTGCCAATGGCTTTATTTCCTTCCATTGTGCTGCTGTATATCTACTTGCTATATGTAGTTTAAGAAGCCAACCCACATTCATGGCCATCGTATCAAGGCATGACTTTTCATATCTGGAATTTCCACTTAGGCTTAATCTGTTTGGCTGTCCTATCTTCACATGAAAACTCACTAGGAGTGGGTTGCCCACAGCTGATACGCATAAATCTTGTATCTGTGTGAGAACACACCTGCTTTATTGCTGACTCCATGCAGTGGTGTCCTGCTGTTTGCATTCTCATTTTAGCACATAGTAAAACATTTAGGGGCACTGTACATACTTGAAATAAAAAGAGATTCTTCTTATCGTGAATCAAGACTAAAATGCATATGCTGAAGCCCACTGAAATCAGCAGCTTTAAGCATACTCAAATACGTAGGTTTAAGCAAGCAGTGGATTGTGACCATTGTTTTGAAGTGTAATTGGCTTCCTTGGTTAGCATTTCCAACTTTGGGGAGATTTCCAAGCCATTGTAAATGTCTGGAAGGGCTTTTTTCCTTTTTTGTCCATCATACCCTATCCCCATCATCGCTAATAAACCATTTGCAAACTCCATTTCCTCTACAGGGCTATATAACTTTTAATACTGTATAAACTTATTAATGTGGGAAATACCTTTTAGGAAGATTTCATGGAAATTAATGAGGAGCATGAACATGAAAAGGCCTAAATTATTAAAATGAGGCAGATCTCCTTAAGATTTCTGCTTGAATTTTCAAGAAATCTACTGCATATGCTTTGGGTGTCCCTTATGAATTTGGATTTATTTCTCACGCTTATTGTAGAAGACACTCATTCACTGGGAAGTTAATGGAGAGCAGACAGAATAAACTGAATGGAACTTTGAAATTATAGCTGAAACTTTCTGTAATGAATTAATGCAACAGTACTGTACAGCCCTATTCATCTGTATTGCAATATCTGTATTTGGATTGCTGAGGGCAATGTGACTCCCATAGTCACACTGTGAATAATCAAAGAGATTCTCTGGACACAAGAAAATAAAACAGGCAATCTATTGACTTGAATCAATACCATAGGTGGTTCTCACAGAGAACTTTTGAGTTTAGCAGCCAAGGTAATTGGGAATCAATATTCTGCTATATTTTGGTAACTGAACATGAAAAATCATACTGTGACTACATTTTTATCGTAGCTGTTCATTTCTCCTTGTGCGTCTTGTCAGGCAATGAAAATAACTGCTATCTTTAAAACTTTTCTTTCAGTCATTTTGAAACTTGACTACCCTAATACAAAAGGACTGAAGATCAATAATTGTGTTTGCTCCTTAAAAGATTTTCTTAATTAAGAAAGAGAAATACATCAATTAACATTAATGAAGCTTTCATTAACCACTCACTTAAAGTGTAGCCATCAATTTTTATTTACATATTCTTTTTTCAGAATTATCTGAAAATTAAATTCTGAAAATTTCGGAATTATCTGGGATTAAATCTCTTGAAAATATAATATACAATATATTATAAAATTTTATCAGTGTCTCTTTTGACTCATTAAAAAGAAAGACTAAATCAAAATCTTAGACCATTTCCACATTGTACTATTCTAGGCCCTTTTAGCACCTTACCTTTTCCCGGTGCTGGGCTGCCCAGCTTGTGCATGAAGGCTTGGGAGGAACGCTGTCGCATCCCTCCTGCTTCAGCTCCGCAGCTCCTTCCTCATTGCATCTCTTCCATTCGCAGTGCAGCCTGGGACCTTGCAGGCTGCATTGAGGAGAGGAAGCATGACCGGCCTGGCTTCCGAGGTTCTGTGCGCCAGGTAAGTGTGTGCGGGGACCCAGGGCAATGCGCAACCATGCAGAATTTTTGGCTTTGAGCCAAAAATGAAAAAAATGCACCAGGCCCTTCAGCGTTGCACAAATGTGAGTGAGTCGTATGGACTGCTCCTCACATTTATGCAATGCTCAAGGGGCCTTTCGCTTCAGAAATGCTGTGCAAAAAGGGCCCTAGTGCTATTATTCCACTTTTAACATCCTGTTGAATTCTGGGGTTTGTAGTTTACTGAGGCCTAAGAGCTCTGTGGCTGAGAATTCTAAATGCCCCTCCCTAAACTGCAAACCCCAGGATTCCACAAAATTAATTAATTTTGGAATGACCAAAAGAAGAGGAGTAGTTTTATACCTAATCTGCCAACTTGACCTGAATTAGTTTTGGTGGATGACCAGGATAGATTTGTGGGTGTGGAAATTAATATTCAAAGAATTAGGACTCTGATTATGATGTTTATGCACCAAATAAAAACGGTTTTATTTTTTTAAAAAAGAATGGACAAATTGTTAGGATTATCCGGTGAACATTTTGTTTTGATGGGTGATAAGAATAGGGTTGTACCACCATTACAGGACAAGTTGTCAGATAAAGATATAAAAGATTTGTAGGGTGAGTTCCTTAAAATGTTTTTTTTTCAGATGATGAGCAACTTAGATTTGATGCATTTATGGGGATTTTAAAAAAGGAGATAAGAGAGATTTTACTTATTTTTCTGAGAAACATTGATCTTTCTCAAGAATTGATGTGATTTGAATTTCAAAGATGCTGTTGAGTAAGATTTCTAAGGCACATATCTTATTTAAAACTTTTTTGGATTACAGTTTTGTTACACTGACTATGAAGAGAATTAAGAGTACTTTTTGGCAGAAGTTAAATGAAATATTGATTCAAAATCAGTTAGTGATTAAAGTGTAAAAAGAAATTAAAAGCAATTTCATAGATTTAGACAAAGGTATAGATGTTAAGGTAGTTTGGTAGGCAAATAAAGCTTTTATGAGAGCATAATTTATTCAGCATAATTCAGAATTTAAGAGGAAAACTTTGGAGAAGATGCAGTTCATTACATATGAGATGGAGGAGGAGGAGGAGGAGGAGGAGGAGGAGGAGATAAAGAGTCCATCAGGGACAATTATGATGCATAGAATTACAATGTTGAAAAGACAATTATCAATTTTAACTGTAAATGTGATGGAAAAGAAAATTAATTATGTTTAAGAAAAGAAATTGGAATTTACAAATAAGCCAGAAAAATAGTCAGATTACAAGTTATGTAAGGAAATGCAGAAAAGATTTTTTAAAAAATAAAGGAGGGAGGAGAATATATAATGGTTGATGCAAAAATACTTCTTCTTTGTATAATGGTCAGGAGGACTCTGTGAAGAAAATGAATGAGTATTTGGGGGAAAAATTGCCTAAGATTACAGAGAAGCAAAAACAGATCATGAATGCACTAATAACAATAAGAGAGTTCAAAGAAGTCAATAGCAAGGTTTAAAAAAGTAGAAATCCTGGACCATATGGATTGTCAGCACTGTATTATAAATGTTTTGAGGAATAACTATTATTACTTGTACAACAGGTGATGAACTCTATTCTGAAAAAAGGACGGATCCCAGAGAGTTGGAAAGAAGAAAATATTGCCTTGACACCTAAAGAGGATCAGGAGTTGACAATGACTAAAAATTATAGACAGATTTCATTGCTAAATAATGATTATAACATTTTTGCAATGATTTTGGTGGAAAGGTCGAAAATAATTTTCCAAGATTTCATTTATGAGGATCAGTGTGGTTTTCTGCCCAAGAGGCAATTATGGCCTAATGCTAGTGCCAGCAAGTACCCAAGGCAGCAGCTTGTTGATATGCAGGAGTGGTCAAGTAGTCAGTCCAATCCAGGTCAATCATGAGTTGTGTGAACAAGACGAATGAAGAAGCACAAGGGTGGTTGTTAGCCAATCAAGAAGCCATATGATCAACTCAGAAGTCCAGGTACACGAGCCAGCAATGAGTAACAAGATTAGTCCAAACATAGTCAGTCCAAGGTCAAGACAAAACAGGAATATGAGACAGTACTGTCAGTCAACCAGATAAAACAATTGCCAGTACCAAGGCTGAGAAAGAACTGTTGGAATATTTAGCAGCAGCTCCTTCAAGGCCACAATTGCCTAATTAGTACCTAATTAGGTCAGCATTTATTATTTATTATGGGTCTGGCATTTCTCCCTCTGTCTCTCAGTGAAGGACAGAGGTGTGTCGTCTTCAGCATCTGCAGACTTTGCCAAGCCCTGCTGGGGGGCACAACCCTTTACTACTCCAGCCTCTCAGGCCCAGAGGTAGCTGTAGCTTCACTGCAATTTGGCTCCTTCTTAGCATCAGATTCCTCCAGGGGGTAAGTTATGACAGTTAGAATTGTTCTGGATGGTACTGATTATTTAAAATATCATCATAATAAGAAAGCTGCACTGATTTTTTTTTTTTTTTTGGATGCTGAAAAAGCCTTTGACAATCTGAACTGGACATTTCTTTTTAAAGGAACAAGTGGATTCTGGAGATAATTAAGTGGATAAGATCAATTTATTATTCACAGACTGCACAGATAAATGTGAATGGAGAACTGACCCAAAAAAGGTGACATTCTAAAAGGTACAAGACAAGTGTGTTCTCTGTCACTACTGTTGTTTATTTTGGTACTGGAGATATTAAATAGGAATATAAGGTCTGATGAAAGAATTGAGGATATAAAAGTCAGAAAAGAAATGTTTACATTGAGAGCATTCACTGACAATTTGGTTATAATGTTGAAAGGATTTGTCTCAATTAATTTGGCAAGGGGATGTTGAAAGTGGAATCATAGCGCTATAACTGTCTAGTGCGGAAATTCTGCAAGTCAGGGAAAGGAGAGGAGAAAAGGGTGGGTCACTGTGGTTGCCAAAATCTTCCTCTCTCACACCCATCTCCTTCCTTGGTTGTGGGGGACTTCAGGAGAGGATTCATGGTGCTGAGAAATTGTGGTGCTGGCCAGGCATTGGCTGGTGGTGGAGGTGGAGAAGGATCAAAGGTAGGTTTTTAAAGCACTGGGCAGCTTGATTGGAGATGCCGAGAGGAAAGGTTCTCCCAGAAAAGAGGCACTTAAGGTGAGGGACAGGAATTGGAGAAACACAAATAATCAAATCCATGAATGTGGAACCTATGTATACAGAGAGCCAACTGTAAAAGAAAGAGGAGGTTTGGGCTTACTGAACTTGAAACTGTCTTTTGCTACTTCCAGGTTGGTTTGGTTGAAAGAGTAGATAACATTAAAAAAGAGAAGGTTGCTGGAGCTGGAGAGACATAATTGAAGTTTTGGGTAGGAAGGATATTTATGGTATAATAAAGTACAAATGAAAGTAGATTTTAAGAATCAGTTTGTAAGATGTGATATATTAAGAGTATGGAGTAAGTGTAAAAGTAGGTTATGTTCTAAAATGCCTCTATGGATTTCCCCACAGGAAGCATTTGATAGAAGAGAGATGATAGTAAACAAAGGTGGTTAAATTATCAAGATTTATTGGTGATAATTCAAGGTGAATAGAAAATAAAAGATAAAAGCCAATTGTCTTCAGAGGAACTTACCTTTTAATTGTTTTTGCATATACAGTTGTTTGATAGGTTTTAAATAAATAAAAAGGAGTATGGTTTTGAACAAGATAAATGAGAGTTCAAAAAGCAATTATATGTCAATGACAGACATCTTACTGCTAAACTGTATAAGCTTTTGTTGAAAATTGATATGGGAAAAGAACAGGTTAAGGATGGTATGGTTAAATGAGGTAAAAAAATTAGGTATAATGTACAGGTGGAACAATGGGAACATATATGGATTAAAAGTTTAAAATTCACTTTATGTTATAAGCTCAGAGCTAATTTTTAGAAAACGATTTGTCATTGGTATATGACCCCCATTAAATTTTCAAAGATATATAAAGACGTTAACACATGTTGGAAGTGTGGTGAACAAGAAGAGGCTCTGTGTCATGCTTGTGAAAAAGCTAAAAACAAAAACAGGATACAAATACATGCATTGTTGCAGAGAGTTTTGAAAATAAGTCTTTGAATGACTACAGACATACAGTTAGAAAAAGATTATGGAAGATTACTGCAATATTTGATTACTGCAGCAAGACTGATAGACACACAGAAATTGAAAGACTCTACAATGCCAACCACAGACAAGTGGGTGGCAACAGTGATGGAATTGGCTGAGATGGATAAATTGACTGTTTTAATTCAAGATAGGTCTTTAGGAAGATACCTTGAAGAGTGGAAACCCGTTATGGACTTGATTGTTTTTGGATAAGACTGTCACTAATATAGTGACAACAGTAAGAAGTATGCAGCCTAGTGTGGACATTAGAGAGGGTAAGTTACAGTTGTTGTATACAACTGTTGAAACTCACATCGGAAATACTTTGTCTTCTTTTTCGTTTTCCTTAATTATATTGTATTGCTTTTCTTTATAATTTTTTGTTATAGAAAATGTTGTTTATTCTTTTTCACTTATGTTATTTACTTAAAATTTAACAACAACATGTTTTGAACTTGCTCAATACTATGTCTTAATTTTTTTTTTAAAAAAAACTGTTGTAGTACATTGTCTTCCTGAGAAAGATGTGGAGAAAAAATTAAGTATGATTATAAGTTGTTGCTATAATATGTTTAAGATAGAATTGATTTGATTAAAGAGAGTAAAAATATAGTGGAATTAAATAATAATATTTCAATATAGTTAATAATATTGATTTGTGAAATGGAAATTTATGGAATATAAGAAATTTAGGAAATTTAGAAATTAAAATAGTTTGAGAATATAAATAAAAGGAAGAACAAATTTAAAACTATGGAAAGTAATGAATTTAAGTTAAGTACATTTTCATATTGTGGAGCTGTTTGCAGCAAGGGTAGGAGCCATTTTTAATTATATGTAGTTTTTTGTTGTTCTTGTTTAGTTTAGTATAATTTGATTATTAATTTAAGTATGGTATATATGTATACAATTTCTTTTGTATGTTTAGTGTAATTGTATATGTAGGATGATTTGTTTGTCTTTATTATATATTGGTTTGGTTGGTGGTTTTTTGTTTTGTTTTATGTATGTAAAATTTCTAATAAAACAACAACAGCACCCTCCACTTCTTTAAAACGAACCCCAATTCTAGCATTAAAATCTCTCCATAGCCAAAGCCAGACAGAGGAATATTGACATTCGCGGAGGGTAAAAACTCCACATAGACTATTTGAAATGGTATTGAGAGCTTGATAAGCTGGGAGGAAAATAGACATTTGTACAAATAAAAGAACGCAAATAAATGCTGTTAATTAAAAGGGCCAGTATACATAGCTGAAAAGAACTAGGCAGTGGTTGAATATTGACTTGCAGATCAACTGAGATAAAGGCACTAAGGCAGCCACTACCATCGCCTCTAGTACATGTTTTGACAGCTGGAACAGAAAACGATCAAAATTCATGAAGACATAGTAAACTAGTTTTAGGGACGCATGTTTCTTGAAAATAAAGAATTTTGAATTTTTGTAAATCAGTTGTAAAATCTGCATCATGGAAAATTTGTCCCCAACTAAAAATATTCCAAGATAGTAATTGTAATTGTCAAACTGGTGTAGTCAATCCTGTATCATACCAAGTATCCAAGGATTCTGTGTGAACAGGGGCTTTTTGTTTGGAAGACAACTCATGTAGAGGGGGTATATTGTTAATCCTCTATGGTTCCAAGGGTTGTATTGGAATTGTGGTTAGTAAGTCATCTTCGTTCATTGCTAGTAGAACATCAATAGACCACCTATCCAGATCCCTCTCAGCAGGAGGGATCCCATCAAAAGGTACTAAGTTCACTCATGGTTCAGCTAAGTTGTTGATGATAGACAGCATGTTCTTAAGATCATCCAACCTAGAAGCAATGTCTTTGTGTTCTTCATTGATAATTGATGCACTTAGGCCCCTAAACCACTTCTTTGTTGCAGTGCTGGAAGTTTTGGCTGGACTAAGTTGCATCATGAACTTGGTAGAATTTTCTTTGGAGATTGTCTTTTCATCTGTAGGTGCCCCAACACTATACTTTTGAATAATTAAAAGGGTGATAGCTAAGTCTTGAAAAACCTGCACGGGTTTTATTCAAAAGCTGGACAGAAAAAGCTTCATTTTCACCAAAGGGATTGCAATTCCTTCATGTGTAGATACACTGGGAAGCCATTGTATAGCAAGCATACTGTGAAAATGTATATGAAAAACTGGCTCAGAGAAAAATCTGATAGCTCTGTATGAGCTCCATCTATCACTGTTTATTCTGTTCTAAGTAATTTGCAGCATAATTTGGTTAGCTGGTGAGATCCTATTGCAGTTTCCTTTTCGCAGCTTCTTTAGAACTAGTAGGGAACTATCCCTACAATCATCAATGGTGAGTTTGTTTTTTTCTCACCCTTTTTTCCTCCTTTTCTGTATCATGTACTATTAGATTGAACCAGACTCTCCTTTAAAGCTGTATGGTTCTGCATCAAATTATCAAAACTGAGTTTAAGAAGATCAAGTTAACCATCTTTTCTAGATGTTCTTAAATTGTAACAGTGTGGGCTATTAAAAGGCACTGTTTTGTCACAAAGGCCATTTCCACACTACAAGGTTATAGTGCTATTATTCTGCTTTCAACATCCTGTGGAATTTTCAGTTGTGTTGCATGCTGACATTGGAATGCTATTAGGGGAGACAAAGGGAGAAAGAGGTCAGTCAGTGTCCTACAAAGGACCTATTCCAACTGGGAGGGAACAAAATATGACCCTAAGCATTTCTCTACAAAACAGAAAGCACATAAATATTTGTACTATCAGATATTAAATATTCATGCCACACAAGTCCTCAATTATCACAAATGTGATCACATTTTTGTTAAATAGTCCTGGTAAGCTGAAATGCTTCAGCACATTATTAAATGGATAACATGTCACACTGCTTCTTCTCAGAAGCTTCTTTCCAAGGACTTCTCTCTTTCTTTCCACACATTTTACACAAAAGAAGCTGATTGTTCTGACTCCTTTGTCAAGAGGAAGAATATTATGCAGTGTTTCGGTTTTGTCTCTGGGTAACAGAAGAAAAGGATATGATATTCACCTAGGATTGTGACCAAGGTTTTTTTTTTAAAAAAAAAACCCCTCAAAATGTGGACTAAATGAGATAAGTAGGAATTAACTTGTCGTCCCCCAAAATATCCATTAGGCAATTACCTCATAAATCCAGGTACTAGAGCACACTTAATACGACAGTTTATTTATATTTTTATTGATTAGTGTCCATAGAAAAGCAGCTTTAGGGAAGCTTTCTGAACATCTTTTGCACCTCTCTTTTGTCTCTCAGTAGATTACTAGATAAGACAATCCGTGAACAATTTCAAATATTCTGCTCTTTTATGAGCAGAGCCTGTGACTTTCTATTGAGGTAGCGGTGATTTAGTGACTGAAGTAAATAAAAATTTTGCCAGATGAGATGCTCAAATATAATCTAGGAAAACTCACTGGCTGGATCACTCCAGCTGAATTTGCAAGATAAAAACAAAACAAGAGAAAACATAAGAGTGTAACCGAGTAAGGCTTGAATGAAATCAGATGGCCATTGTGGAGCTGATACTAAAAGCAATAATTTCTCTCTCCTTCCCCACCAGTGCTAAAATTCATTAGCATTATGTGTGTGTCTTTGTGTGTATGTGTGTGCACCTTCAAGTTGCCTGCTGACCAATGGCAACTCCATGCATTTCTAGGGTTTTCTTAGGCAAGGAATACTCAGAGGTGGTTTTGCAAATTCTTTCCTCTGAAATAAAGCCTACAGCACCTGGTATTCATTAACTTAAGAATACTAGAAGCGCAGTTGGCAGGAATAGCATTAAATCCACCTTTAACCCCATGTGCAAAATGGAGCTGTTAATTTTTTTAAAAAAAATGATAGTGGAGTTTTACATCTCTTCTATTCAGATCAAGACTACATGAATTTAAAGTTTGTTTTTTTAAAAAAATACATGTGGCTACATGAATCGTGTTTGTCATGTCTTGTAGCTGCGTAGTGTAGTGGTCTCAGCTACACTCCTGGAGACCTAGGGTTCAAGTCCCCACTCAGCCATGGAAATCCACTGGGTGACCTCGGGCACATCACACACTCTCATCCCCAGAAAAGCCCATGAAGTCTTAGGGTCACCATAAGTTGGAAATTCCTGGTAAGCTCCTGCGGCAAACTGATCATGTGGCCAAAGATAAGCTCTGACTCAGTTGGCTGCTGGTGGCTGGCATTTGCCTATGTTTCCTTTCTTGTCAGTGGCATGATTTTCCCATAGTTTTTAGTATGCTCATTTTATTACCCTGTTCTGTTTTGCCTTTTTTATGATGTATACCTTGGTTTTTATGATTGTCTGTCCTAGACAAATAGGGAGAGTGGTTGAGAAGTACTGTCAATATATAAATGCATTTAGGTTGGAGTAAGGTCAGCTGAATTTCCACTTGCTCCAAGGTATGCTGTTAGGCTATTACTTTCCCTCACTCCTTTACAATAGATCAGACGGTGACAGAAAAGTTTCTCAAGGTTAAGGGTTTTTTAAAAAAATAAAAAATAAAGAATAAATGTAACTTTTTTTTGGCCCCCTAATAAACCTCCAGCAATTTACGTTTTTGAATCAATCCCTCAAAATGGCTCTTGAGAGCAATCAATGTTTTTCCCATCAAGGAAAAATGATTGTGATTTATTCTACCTGAGGTCAACAAGAGCCTGGTTCCTCACAAAGAGGAGTGCAATGTAAACATCCCACTGAGTACGCATTTTTTTAAAAATATATTCTTGTCAAAATATTTTTCCAAGGAAATCTTTTCCCCCTTTCTTTGCACAAGGAAAACATGAAAGAATTGCCACTGAAGGTAAGTCCTTATGTGTATTTTATTGTTTCTCCCCCATTCAACTTTAGTGGTTTTGAGCAGCGTTGTTGGATGTAGGAAATGCAACATATCTTAGCATTGTCTTATATCTTATTTTTGGGAACATAGTCAGTAAAGCCCAAATACAAACCTTTTCTTGGCAGATCTTTTCTTACATATTTGCCTCTTTTTCCCTTCCTTTTCTCTGCTCCATTATCTCCTTCATTCCACTTTATGCTTTCGTCTTTCTGTTGGGGCTGCCTTAGGAGATAAAAACTGATAACAGAGGAGAGTTGTAAAGATATCTCCTTGCTCACCCTGAGGGCTTGTGTACACAATCAACTTATACAACTTTCTTCTTGGTTACAAACTACAGGGCAAGGTAATATTCATTTACCAGTGTCTCTTCTTATTTTGAAGTGTCAGGGCAAGGACAAAATAAACTTGGACAGCTATCAGACCCGTAGGAATCTAGACTGTTGTTTGAGTGAGAATGCGTAATAGACCAGTAGAGATGCTTCCAACTTTTTCCTCTTACTGAATTCCTCTCACCCTTACAAAAGCTACTGTGAATGTTCTAGTAATTATCTCCGTATATGTGTCTAGCAGACTAGGTTTATGACACACTTATATATTGTAGACCAATGGAATTAATCTCCACATTATAGTCAGGAGTGCTCTCTCTGAAAAACAATTATTTTAAAAAAGGAACTTTAATTGTAATTAATTTTTGAATTTGTCTGGGATGTTGACCCCCCTGAGGCTCAGGTAGATTTACTTATGACATTAGCCCTGTTCAAGTGTTCCTAATAAATATGTAAAGCAGGTGGAATGTACTAACCTCAGTCTGTCCCTTGTTCCTTTCCCTGTGGAGGCTCTCCATGCAACTAGGTATCTTCCTTTTTTCAAGGTTCCACTTGTTTGGAGAGTTTCCATGTTTAGTAGAGGCTCTCTTCTTCAAACTGTTGCTTCCTGCTTGGGGATAATGGAAGAGTGGGGCTAACATGCTCTCTCTTCTCATGTACATGGATGGTGCTATAATAATAATAATAATAATAATAATAATAATAATAATAATAATAATAATAATAATGTGTTCATTATGAATGTCTGAATAGGACTATGGTGTCCTCAGTGTAGAAGAGGCTTTTATTTTTGTGATGGCTTAAAACTATGGATGGCTGAACCAGTTTATTTCAGGTCAATGTCATTTCTCTCTGTGATTACTCATAAATCTACTCCATCTCATTCCTATACTGATCAAGAATGCAGGGGTAGTATTTGCATATATATTTAAATAAGTATTTTTCAATGCCCATTGCTAAATCCTGACCACATTCAATGTCACTGTGTGGCACCTCTGGCCAGCTATCAACCCAACGCATCCAATCCAGCCAGTCTCACTACATGGTGCCTGTCTAACTATGAACCTCCCTCAGGAATATTGAACCCTGTCAGCTGCTAGCCATGTGTAGCTGCTTTGGTGAGATTTTTTTTTTGGGGGGGGGCGGTCAACTGGGGAATCAAAATGGAAACCACCAAGAAGCTGCTACTCAGAAGTACTTCCCTGCTCCTTACAGTTAAAACAACATATGTGTTACTATGGTTCAGACATACCCAGTGATAGCACTAGATATCTCTTGATATCAAATTTATTTGGCATTCACTTGACCTTTCTCTGTCATCCTGCTTCACGTGTTTGCGAGGCCACCAGACAAGCACATAAACAGGCGCGGCTGGTTAATGGTTGGACGTTCCAATCCCCACTAAGCAGGCAGATTAATGCCACTCCGTTGCTTCAGGGACCTCTTTTGCAGAGACACCTTGCTTAAGCGTGACTTTACACAAAGACGCCGGCACTCTCGTAATGCTAAGCCATTTGCATACTGGCTACTCTATTGTTAAATCTGTGCTAAGCTGATCATGTAAAACTTGACTTTTCCCAAAGCTTTGTCCCGCTCCAAACTCGCATTGTTCTCACCGAATATGGCATGGCCTGTAGGCACAATCCACCCTATAAAAAGCCCCCGATTCTGAGACCTCCTCGGATCGCTCTGGACAGCTTGGATCGCTCCTGAGTTCCATCCAGCCCTGCTGCTGCTGTGTCCAGCGAGTCGTCCCCTCAGCGAACCATGCTGAGCTTTCTTCCCTGCAATCCTCCGTTTTTCTCCAGGACTACGAGATAAGATGTCGTATCACCCATTTCCCCCGAAAACTCTAATTTCTAATTTCTAGTTAGCTGTGCGCTTGTGTTGTCTTTTCTGTTTTTGTCCTTTAATAAAGATATCATTTTTACTATTTTAAAACTTGTCTGACTACTCTTCTGACCTGACCCCGTAGACACTGGGTTACAAGATCCCTGCTAAGTTACTCTGCCTCTCGCTAGTTTAAGAGAGTGCTCGAGTTAATTTCCCCATCTTGTGTTTTTGCTTGGTTATTAGGACGCCCCTCCCGGGACCCCCAGAGAACAGGGTAACATATGGCAGCAGAGAGGTTGGGGAGCTACTTTGCCATAAAAAAACATAGGCTTCCCATGTACTGTGGAGAAACAGACCCACATAGGAGGGGCCACTTAGGATACCTTACTGAGAACCTCCACAAATCAAGATGGCCAAGACAAAGAGCCTTTTTAAATCTAACTCAGTTTGATAACTTGCATTGCAAAATGAAGGAGAAACATTTACCTTCTAGGCACTGGAGCAGCAATGTTCATTAGCTTATAATGGCAATTGCAGTGATTCTACATTGTGTCTAATCATCCAGTGACTATATTTTATTTTTATTTTATTCTTCACTGTGATCTGTTAGTTGAATGAACATCTCTTGTGGATTGGTTTTACGAAAGCTAATTCAAAAGCAACAAATCAAAAGTCTGGTTTTTTTCACTTCAAAGTGAATTTGCAATGAGAATAATTCTTGAACAGAATACTGAGCAATTATCTTTCTTTTTATTGCTGAGTTATGTTCATCAGCAACCGTATCTCCATTCATAATACACATACAATAAGTATAAATCTCTCTTTCTCTTTCTCACTCTCTATAGATGGATGGACGGATAGATAGATGGATACATTCCAAAGAAAATCTGACTAACTTACGTGTCTTCTTGTAGTTTCTAATTTGTACCAGTTTGGGTACATATACCATACTCTTTGAAAAGCTACTTTAAAATAATTTCAAAGCACCTGTGTTATCTCATTTGTGGGTTGTGCAAGTATGTTCAAAGGCCTTGCTCATTAGTGAGAAATTGATTTCATCCATGTCTGCAAAAATCTGTTTTGATGTCAAGGTGGAAGAAGGAATGGACCAGTATGGACCTGATTGGTTAATCAAGTTCACTAGAAGTATATAACCAGTTTAAAACCATGCATAGTTTATAAAAATAAGTAAATATTTGTCCTTCTTGTTACCCTGCTTCCTTGAGGCTCCCTTAAGGGGATTCCCAAAGGCTGTCAAAATCATCTCTTTGGGGAAAATTAGCTCATGCAATGCAATTTAGCAATGCAAACAGGACAGGGTAATCAAGGATCTTTTAACCCAATGTTTATGGGGTCAGGCCCAGTCAGAAATCACACAAATTGTTCAAATTTAAGTATTTTATTGACATAGATGTTAAAGTCCATACAATCACTCAGCTGCACTCACTCCAACAAGCATTCAAGACTATAGAAATATATAAAGAGGTGAAAATTAAGAGAGAGAGATAAGGATTTAAGTTAATACTGTAGCAATCCAGATGTATTCAGCTGGGAGAAAATGATCTCAGCCACGCCTTTTGAGGCTGAGGGGTGCTTACCAGCTTCATGGTTTGCAGATCTGGGAGAACTCCGAACTCCAAAAAGGAGAAGGAAAAGGGCCTAGTTATAGAGCTGACCCATGTCCTGGGGAACAGATGGCTGCAATTTTATGAAGATGGATTTCAGCTTTGTAGTTCAAAAAAAAATACCACCAAACATCCTTGTAGTTTCCTGCAAGATGAGTTTCTCATCCGGGGATGCATACCTCAAGGTGTCACATTCCAGGCTATTTGCATTGTTTATTTGTTCCCAGAGACTTATTGTCTCCTGATCACTGCTGAAAATCCATTCAGGTGGCCTTTGAGACATTTACAAAATTACCCAGGATACGTGACAGAAAACAGGCTACTCTTTTGATCTATCTCCATAGCTCCACTGCCTACGTGTCCTTCCAGTATATCTCTATGGCTCATTATGTTTGATATAAAATAATTAGGATCCTCAGGACAAAGTTTTTAGGTGGGTTAGGGGGCTTACATTCTCCTCAATCCTTCCTTTTATCTGTGCTGATACTATGGTCTGCCAAGTCCAGATCCCACTGCAATATCTTTTCAGATGTATGTTGTCGGGTGGGGGCAGCCCAGCCTTTGTCTGACACAAAGTAGTCTGATAGTACTACCTGCAAGAGACTGAGGAGATAACCCCTCACAATGAGAAAAATGTCCTCACTTGTCCAATAAAATATAGCATCAGCTCTGGAGTATGGGCATTGCTATTTGCTATACACAGGTGGGGACTTATGATGTGCTCCTCCCTGTGGGAGAGGTGGTACAAAGAACATTGGTAGAGACAGCAGAAACACCTTAGAACAGTGTCAAAAGCCAAACTGGGTACTTTGAAAAATTTATAGGGCTATCAGTGAAGAAACTAGCTTCCTAGAGCATGGACAGAGATTCTCTTGGGGCTGAAGAGGCCAGAATTTCCCCTCTCCAGTTACCTTCCCATCTATGTCCTGTCAATACTCACTTTAGTCCTTATGTAGTTTCAATTCAGCTGCTAACTAGTACAGTTCCTGTCAATACTTACTGACTTTCAAGACCAGAACCTCTGCAAAAACAAATCAAATCTCCCAGGGAGACCCCATGCACAATGCAGTTTATTGTTTGCCTTGAAGTGGCATGATGCTGCAGCCCATAGAGCAATGGTGGAATTAACTTTTTGTGATGAAAAAAAAAATCCTCATTTGCCTAATAAATCACTATATACAAAACACAAGGAACAATGGACTGATGGTGGGTGCTGCTGCCCAGACATTCCACAGGACTGGGGCTATGCTGTTTGATGCTGCAGTAAGATCTAAGCAGCTGATTCTAAACAGTTGTCCCTCCCTACCCAAGCCTTCATCTTCCTGGATGGGAAGGATATACTAAAGCAGAGACAACTGCTTTAGTATCAGGTGAGCAATAGTGTGTTGCCTCCTGTGGGGACAACCCAGAAGGGGCAGCACCAAAGGGGAGTCTTCCCTTTGGGTCACCACTTGAGGGAAACACAATGGTAGGGGCACAACCTCTTCTTGAATGATTGCATAGAAACCAAGCTTGGGTGAGAGTAAAGATCTTGAAATTATATTATTTAAAGTGAGATTGTGGGTTAAATGTCTTGAGGGACCTCAAGGGCTATCAATACAATTGCTCCTAAGTGTCCAGTCCAGTGTTTGCAGAGCCTTTAATTCACCTTGGTTTACAGAAGATCTGTAGGCAATGAAGCAGGTTGGCTAATTACTAGAGTGCAGGTGGCGTAGGTCTTGGAGCGAATGCATTTGGAGATCAGCAAAGACTCTTGATTGTTCCTACTATGCAGCAGTAAGGCAGGCCAAAAGAAATCACATTACACCTCCAAGTGTACACATTACATCTCTGCAAACTCCCACCCAATAGGATTATTCCAAATGATGACCAGTTTTTTGGGTACAGGCCCAGAGAACTCAGGTATACAGGCCATGACTACCTGCTGTAAAAGAAGGGGAAGGAAGGGAAGAAGGAAAGAAAGAAAGAAAGAAAGAAAGAAAGAAAGAAAGAAAGAAAGAAAGAAAGAAAGAAGGAGGGAGGGAGGGAGGGAGGGAGGGAGGGAGGCAGGCAGGCAGGCAGGCAGGCAGGCAGGCAGGCGAGGCACTTGGAGGAAGAATTTGCTTGCATTTTCTCAGAAACTGGTACCACACTGGTAACAGAGCCTAGGGAGGTGCCCAGTACAGTGTCTGGTCAGTTTTTATGGAACCAGTTTGTGCTAATGAGGCCTGATAATGGGAACAAGATTCTTGAAGTAGTTTGGGCTAAAACATGTAAGCCTGACACTTGCCTTTCTTGGCTGATAAAATCTTGCAGTGGTAGATTGACCAAGTGGGTCCAAGGGGTGGTTAATTCCTCCCTATGTCAGGGGAAGATACCTGCTGCCTTGAAGGAGGCAGTGGTGTGCCCTCTCCTGAAGAAGGCCTCCCTGTGTTATGCCGGCTATGATATCCCAAATGGGGGCTCCTAGATATCGCTTTGACATCACTTAATTCGGCCCTGGCTAGACTGCGCTCGGCAGCCCCGCTGCACATGTTTGGGTAGTTTTCTGAAACAGGCACGTACTGGCTGCGGTTGATTAGTAGTTCGCATTCCATTCCCCATTAGCCAGCAACTCTTAAGCCTCACGTCACTTCAGGGGACTCCCATACCCACACTCCACAATAGCGGCGTGGTTTCCCACCAAACCATACCTTTCATAAGGCCATCAACTCTCCGGCCACTCTTTTGTTTTTCAAAGCAAATCCCATCATGTGAACACTGACTTCACCAGATTCTTTTGTCTAGCATCAAAACTCCTTTCATTCCTATTTGGCTTGCCATAGCCGACAGGCATATTCCACCCTATAAAAAGTCCTCATTTTGGAGCTTCTTTGGTTCCCCTTGAACATCCATCTTGTCCTGCTGCTGGTTTGTTCAAGAGTTCCCTTCAGCATCCAGCTGAGTCCATCTTCCTCCACTCTCGTTTCTTCAGGACAATGTGACTAGGTGTCGTATCACCCGTTTTCCCTTTAACTTCTTTTCTTTTCCTTAAGGTTAGTTAGTGTGTGTGTGTTGCTCATTTTTGCAGTGTATGTTTAATAAAGTTGTTACCTGTTCATTTTGAAACCCTCTTGACTGTCTCTCTGACCTGAAGCTGAAGGCATAGGGTGAAAGATCTCGCTACGTTACCCTGCCTCTCGCTAGCAAAACCAGTGCTCTGAGTTCTAATTTTCCCATCTTTGGTATTTTAATTGGCAAAGCTGGGGCCCCTTGCGGGACCCCCAATTTTCAGGGTAACACCTGGACCCATAGATATATGCAAATCACAGCTTGATTGCAAATATCTCATTTTGGGGCAAGGTGCTTGACTGTGTGATGGCTAAGCAACTTCAGGTATTCTTGCAGGAAATGGTTTATCTGGATCCATTTCAATCTGGTTTTAGGCCAGGGTATGGCTTTGATTGATGACCTACCTCAAGGGAAAGAAGGGGTGTGCCAACCTGTTATCTTCCTGGATCTCTTAGAGGCTTTTGATACCATTGATGTTGGCATCTTATTGGACTGGGAATAGGAGACACTGTTCTACAGTGTTCCCGCTCCTACCTTGAGGGTGGTTCCAGAGAATAGTATTGGGGTATTCCAGTTTAGCCCTATGATGATTAAGCTGTGAGGGGACACGTGGTTCCATCTTATCCCCCATGCTGTTCAATATCTCCATTAAGCTACTGAAGGTGATCATAAGGGGGTGGGGTTTAGAGTGGATGCCATCAGTATGTTGATGACACTTAGCTCTACTTTTTCTTGTCATCAGAGTTGGCTGGAGCAGTGCCCTGATTAGATGGAAGCTCTGTGGATTGGCAGTTCTCAAGTCTGGGAACTGGGTAAACAGTCTATTTTGGATGGGGTTGAATTCCCCCTGAAGCAGCAGGTATGTAGTTTAGGAGTGCTTCTAGATCCATCTTTGTTCCTGGAGCCCCAAAGTGTCTCTGTGGCTTGGCACCAACTAGTTTGTCAGCTATGGCCTTTCTTGGACAGAGACAACCTAGCCATATTAGTCCATGAACAGGTAGTCTCCCAACTAGACTACTGTAATACACTCTATGTGGGACTGCCCTTGAAGAAGACTCTTCAAGACTGTGCATGAAGTAAATGCAGCTAGTGCAAGATGCAGCAGCTTGACTGTTGACTGGAATATCATATAGACAGTAAGTCATGCTAATCTTAAAAGAAATTTCCTGGCTGCCAGTATTTTTCCATCCTGAATTCACGGTGGGTGACATTTAAAGTCCTAAATGGCTTAGGACCTTGACACTTGAGGAAATACCTTTCCCCATATGTGCCTGCCCCAGGATTCAGATCTTCTGGCAGGACTCTCTTCCATGTTCCACCAGTGAGGTCAATATACTGTGCAGGGACATGGAAGAAGGCCTTCTTAGCTATGGCACCCCAACTGTGGAATGCTCTTCCCTTGGAGGCCCTATTGGAACTAGCACACTTATCATTTAGGTGCCAAGTTAAGACTTTGCTATGCAACAAAGCCTGTGGACTCCATTAATTCAACACAGAGACTGTTATTTCTAGCTTTAAAAACTTTTGAATTTTTAAAGTCTGTTTTTAACTCATATTGTTTATATATATTTAGCTTTTTTAAAAACTGTCTTACTGTTTTTAGCCTGCTTAACCTGTTTTAATTCTATTGCAAGGTGCTCTGAGCTCTGAAATATGGCAGGGTATAATTAATTAATTAATTAATTAATTAAAGCATCAACCTTGGTTTGTTGCCATTTTTCTTTGTGATATGCAGGTGTGGAAGTCTGGTATATCCCCTCCCTATATTCCTAAAATGAAAATTTGGCAAAGATCCAATGACTGCTTATTACACAAAACCTCTCAGAAATCTACAGAATCTGAAAACAATCATCTGTGCATTTTTGTGTATGTCTTAATATTGTATCTTAGCTCAAGTATTTCAAATTCCTATTGTACTATCCCCCCAGCACCATGAAAAAAATTTTTTTTTTATTCTTTGCTATATCCTTCTTTCCATAATAATAGAGTAATGCAAGTTCTTCTCTGTTGTGAAAATGCAGCATGGTCCATCAAGAATAAAAGAGAGCTAGGAATCTGCCGAATTCCCTTGAGAAATTTCAAAGCTCTCTTTGCTACCCTTGAAATTCCTCAGAAGTTTCTTTTCCCTAAGCAAGAACCTCCAAATTCTCCTTGAAATGTAGCTCTAGGCAAAATAAATAAATAAATAAGTGGCAACTCCTATCCTAGGTCTTATTAACTTTGCCACTGTAACAGAGAGTTTCTTCACCAGCACTTCATACAGTGAATAGGTGAGAGAAAGGTGGCTTTGCACTACAAAAATGTCCAGTCCACAATGTATGTTATGTGCTCAACCATCCTATTACTGCAAAGCCATGAAACTGTAAATTTAATGTATATTTAATATGAAATTTTAAATTTGAATAGGTAATTTTAATGACACATTTGAAAACTGATTTTGTTTGTTTGTTTGTTTGTTTAGAGCTACAAACTATGTTGAAATATTTTGAGCAAACCATGAAATCTATGAGATGGGCTGCATTAATTTCCAGTGGCAGATTAAGTTTGTAATGATTTTTTAAAAAAAGTAGACACAAATTTTTCTTCACTGGCTGCATTATTAAGTCTTGTGTGGGATCTTGTGGAGCTTTGTGACTGTACTGCAAGGACAATTACACTATTTTTTCTGAAAATAATTTTTTGCTTCTTACAGCTTCTGGCCAAGCAATCCATTCCATTTCCCATCTTCCACTCCTTTGTCTTGGAAAAGAAAAGCAGGAAGACAAGCTGTGGGCAGAAAAACCACATCTCCTCTCAGTCAGGCACTTCTGTCACTGTCTTTCCTCCAAGGAGCATTGGAAAGTGTGCACAGATCTTTGCTTATGTCATTTTCATGTGCAAGAATGAATAATTTCAGAAATGTTCTCCCCACTTCATGAGAGTTCGAGGGTATCTGCATAATTTTTAAATACACACTTGCCCAAAATTTGTTTTCTGAGACTTTGCTGGGAAAAATCTGTCCAAAAACACATGCTTTTCACAATGAGAAAACATGCCTGGGGGGGAGTGTGTCTTTTGTGCAAAATAACTGCTTTTTGTGTGCATGTATGCACACAGAAATACATGAGGAAAAAGTACATGTCTGTTTCCTTTACACGGATCTATGCAAAATGCATATATTTTTCAAAATTTACCCTTTTTTCTCCATTGAGGATGTGAATATTACTAAGTATTCTTCATGCCCCTAGTGTGTGTGTAAGATATTTATTTGGTTTGGAATGAACCTGTTTAACTCGTGCATCCTGAGCCAATACAATAGTTATGCTTCTGCTTTTGCACTTCTCTGGATTTTGCAATGCAATTCTCCCTGCAGAAAAATTGTGCATAAATGTGCACAAAAATTCATATATTAATGAAAATAAGTATATAGAAGAAAGGTACCTGGAAATTCTCTTGAATTTTTATACATTCCTTTAAAAAAGAAAATTGTTGTGGAACTGGAATAAAGTTAAGATGAAGGAAATGAATGAAATCATAATGGGCAGATTTGTACATCTCTAATTATAATGGGGTAGATAATTATACTTAATTCATATATATTATGATAGCTATAGTACCAGCAAAAGGTACGGTCTGGTTTTGTCTTTGTTGTAACTCATCACGTTCTGGGGCTATGGTAGTCTCTCTCTCTCTTTTTCCTATTTTACCTTGCCAACATCTTCACTACAGGGAAACTTTTTTTTCCCTACAGTTATTACAACATGGCTTGTTTTCTTTTGCTCTGACTCTGCTGGCTGAGACTGAGGAAACCACATGGTGGATACCAAGGGAAGTTTACTTCTCTATTTGTCCTTTAAAGCTGTAGCAAGTCTTCACTCACAGATGTCCTTGTCTCTTTTCTCTGTCATCATTTT
This sequence comes from Ctenosaura bakeri, assembly GCA_948474755.1. Lineage (NCBI taxonomy): Eukaryota > Metazoa > Chordata > Lepidosauria > Squamata > Iguanidae > Ctenosaura > Ctenosaura bakeri. The sequence continues at coordinate 123,181 of CAOLHI010001528.1, forward strand.
CATGGAGAACCCACCCTGCATTATTAACATCTCTCTCTCTCTCTCTCTCTGTCTATCTCTCTCTCTCTCTCTCTCACACACACACACACACACACAAAGGCAGGCAGATTGTGTAGATTGTGATGGAATCTTGCCTCAGAATTTAGTGGTAAATGATTCCCCACTTTCTTGAAGCATGAACTGCCCCCGCAGTGACCTCATAACTGGTGGACAAGTACTTAGCTTGGTTTTTAGTACAACCTTGTTGGGTGTTGTTTTCAGTTTCTGCTTGAGATAAATCACTCTGCTAAATGGAAGCAAACTCATGAGAATCTCTCAGAACTTAGGAATTTGTAGCAGTGACACAGACCATCCTGACAAGTTCAGTATTTTGCAAGTGTATAGGTAATCAGAAGATCTGCAGGGAGATTTAGCTAAGGTTTATAGGCTAAGATGTGTGCATGGCACAGCATTCTCTTCCCACCACCAATCAGCCTAGTCCATCTTTCCCTTACCTAAGAAGACAGTTCCCTTTGGGCACTTGGCTAGGAGGAACGGTTTGAGATTTGAACATGGAATCAGGTAGTATAGCAATTAAGAGTGTTTGCTCTTCCACTATAACTGCTTTGAACAGTCTATGGCCCTTTCCACATGGGATTAAAAAAACGGTGTAGATCGACCTCCATGGAGGTCGTCTACACCGTTACGCGAATTGGGGTGGATTACTCTCAAGTAATTCCACCCGCCAATCTGCGGTCGGGCGCCCACAAGTGGCGGCGCCGTGTGCTTTTGAAAAACCACATTTTATGTGGTCTTTCAAAGGCACGGGACATCCAGCCCCGTGCAGTCCCGTTGCAGCACCTGTATGGATTTACGGATGCGTGAAAGGCCATCCCTGCAGATCGGGCAGGGGGCAGGATTTCTGACTGGCGAGCTTATCCGATTGGTGGAGAGGCTCCGCCAGTCAAAATCCGCCATTTTGGGCGCTGCCGGGCGGCGAGGATGCCGCGGGACGCTGCTCCGTGTAGAGCAGCGAAATGCTCTGCTCCACGCTGCAACGGAAAGAGGTAAGCCCAAGTTTTAGCATGGCTTTCCCTGTTTCCCCGCCCACGTGTGGAAAGGGCCTATCTTTCTCTCTTGAACCCCCTGCTTAGGGAGATAGCTGGATATTTACCTATCTCTTGACCTGATGCTACTTATCTCAAATCAAAGACAAAACTAATGGCCACACTGATCACATATCTGGGAAGAACAATTTTGCATGCAAAGGAAACACCATAAATGATTCATCATGCCCTTATTTTTCATACTTATTTCCTGTGGGTGTAGAGAAGCAGGGATTAGAAATGAAAGACAATGTTCACTATGCACAAGGGATTTTCCTCAAGCCAAATGTATTGCTTCAGGTTTTCACATTAACTGTCTGGGTGCCAAGTTCAGACATTGATGTGTCATAGTGGAGTATGTTTCAGTCACACAACCTGCAGGTAGGGGTCGGAGGAGATATGGAGAAGGCTCCTTGTAGTGATTGCTTGAGACGTATTACAGCATATTCCATTATTTCAGCAACCCTTTATTTCAAATCATCAAAACCACAAATTACAAAAAGTCAATAAGCATTTCCACATCCTCAAGAAATCTCACAAACAACCTTTCCCTACTCAGACAGAACAGCTTGTTTCAATCTGCTAAATCCATCAACTTCAACAGCCATTCCTCCTTTAAGGGTAGCACTGAACTATTCTGTTACAATGCCATACACCCCCACTCCATGATATGGTTGGCAATGAACATTATTTAACAGGCACTAAATATAAATCATACACTGTTAAGACTGAAAATCCATGCTGGCAAAGAAGACTGGCTGCATATATGCAAAAGTAGGTCAGATGGGACCTCAGGGCACCACCAGGTCATAAGTTCACGAGAACAGTCAGAAAGCTCCAGTGTTGATTAGCTTGCAATAATCCCCTCAATGACCCGAACTTCAAACATAATAGTGCACAACGTTGTCTCAGTAGAACAACTGATGGTCATCAATCTGTTCCCTCTTCCCATTGAAATCCTCCTTTATTTCTTCACCTGCCCTGACATTAAGGATTTATCATGATTTCCATCAGTGCTTTGACATCTAATGCTAACACCATTAGCCTGTCTCAAACCCCATTGTTTGGTCTGTCAGAGAGCAATTAGGGCAGAAAAGGGGTACTTAAACCCTGGCTCTGAGCCAGACAATTCTGGACATAGGCTTTTACTGGGCTGCTCAGATTCTCATTCTTGTGCTACCCTTGGACCCCAATCTGAGCCACATTGCTTCATCTCTTCTCTTCAGGATAGCTAAATATTGCCCACTTCACCCCAATTTTTCCTTCTTCCAATCAATTCCCCAATTTTTCCTTCTTCCAATCAATTTCCAAACCAGTTTTTCCTTCTTCTTTCAGTTAGCCTTGTACGGTTGTGAGATTGTTTGAATCTTATGTGTGTTTGTGACTTTCCCCCAATATCTCCAACTGGTGTCCCTGCGTTAGTACCAGTATACAAAGGTGGAAACATCCTGAAAGGTTACCCCCTCTCGCAGGTCTCCCTTTTGAGCTAATAATTCTCCACAGTTCCACAGATGTGCTGGCACCATGGGTGGTCCTCTGAGTCACCTACGTTTTGGGTTAACACTTCAGTCATGCTACCGTATTCATACATTATCATAATACTAATAAACTTACTACCAAAACTTCTCAATTTATTCATTTCCATTCATCCTTTCAGGAGGATCTACTGTGACTGCAAATTTCAGCCTATAGTGTTAAAGATGGAAAAATTGGTTCTATAGTACAAAGTCAACTTTGTGTTGTTTCTGATGCTGGTGGTGGTGGTTGTCATCAATTTTTGTCCCCCTTGTTTGATTTTGCTATTTTTTTTCTTTTTTGAAAAATTATTTTTAAAATCATTTAAAACAAACAAACAAAAGGAAAGCCAAAATAAAATACAATATTAGATCCATTTGACAATTTCTGATGGCAATCAGCTGAAGGGAAGGCACAATGTCTCAGGTTGCCAAATCCTGCCTGATTAGGTGTGAATCTTAGTCAGATGAGGAAGCCCCTTGAATTAGATTCAAAGTAGGATCTTATCTTAAGTGCTAAACTGAGATCCAGACCAAATCTATGGTCAGTGCACATTCCTAATATTCAACCAGAATCAACTTTTAGAGGTCAGCTACCTGAAAAGAAAACATATGAGACTGCATAAAAGCAAGCTTAGAGGCACTGTTAAGGAGACAAATTCCCACAAGAATCATGGAAATTAATTCAAACAACTGTGGGCATATCCACACTACACTATTGTAGTGTTTTGATGCCACTTTAATAAACATGGTTCTACACTATGGAAATCCATGATTTCTGTTTTGGAGAGGGTTTTATTATTTCATGCTAGAGAATTCTAGTGCTTTAGTTCAGAGTAACAAGGCAAAGAATTTGAAGTCTCTCATCAAACTATAAAATCTAGAATTCTGTAGTATGGAGTCATAGCAGTTAAAATGGCATCAAACCACTATAATTGTGCAGTGTGGATACACCCTGTGCTTATTTCCAAAGGAGCATGTCTTCTGCTTCTAAGAAGATCTGAGCACACTAACTTGATTGTTTTGCTAGATTCCCTGCTGAGCATCAGATATTCCTTCTACACAATGTGATTCATTTTTCTTGTTGTAGGTCCCAGTACCAAACTAGATGGGCTTTCAAGCCAACTGTACTGTATTCTGTAGCCAAGTTGGAATATCTTTGACACACTGCCCTTACACAATATATAAGCCTACTTTTACAGACTGCCATCCAATTCTAGACATAGCAGATAGCAGTGGGAATGAGGTTATTTGCCTATGTGTAATAGGCATTTTTTTTAAAAAAAAAAATTGGTACTTTTAAATATATTTTGAGCTGAATTTTTCAAGTCTTATGACATTATATTTATAAATGCAAGGTTTTTCCATTTTATATATGAAAAAAAAATAATATAGTAAGTTACTTTGGAATGCTTACTGTTTGTAGAGTTGTAGGGGAATTTTTTTTTTTTTTAAAAAAGAAAACTTTCCAGGCTTGGCTCACACTTAAACACACATTCCAACGAAGCAAAACACTCTTCTAGAGAGATTTAGTGAGCTGCAGGTTTATTCCAAACCATCCCAATAAATAATATAGGGAATGTGAACATTTTAAATCTCCTTTGACCAACAGTCTGCTCCATGGGATGGAAGGTACAAACTGACATTTCCCTAATCAAAATTGCACACACACAAAAAGTAATTACATGCATACATAACATAGTGTCTGATGATAGCTACAGTCACATAATTGTCTGGCTGACTTAATGGCCACTAAAGCTGGCCGCTAGTGAGTGTATCTTGAAAAATGCAGGACCACCTGCTATGTTACTTAACACATTTCCTGTTAGGTAAAATATTCTGAATGTGTTTACGATTCCACAGCTTTCAATCAATGTTACCAGTCATTCTGAACACATCCATGGCCTCTGCTGGTGGCGAGCATGATCCGATTCTTGTTTAATTGCCTGCTTGGCAGAATGGTAGCAACAAATCTCTCCTCCTGCTCCCCATACATGGTCGCTGTCGCTGCTGAAGCTATACTACAGTTGACAAATGTAAGCATATAACAACGGACATTTGCAACAAGTTAGTTCCATATTATGTGCATTTTATATGGAAAGACAAAATTGCTAGGGAGCCAAGAGAGCACAGCCCAGGAATAGAGAATGCAGGTGTGCTCAAATATGCAGTCTTTTCAAATAGGTTGCTGTTCAGGAAGGTCGCTTAGCTTAGTGGCAAAACACATGCCTGCTTACATAAGGTCCCATCATCTCTAGCCCTTACAATTCAGGTAAAAGTACTTTCCCTCCCTCCCTCTCTCTGAAAAATCTTATAGTCTATACATTTAAAAAGAGACAATTAACCAGACTAGCTCCAAAAACAAGGAAAGAAAAAGAAATCAGGTTGAAAACATACTGATTTTAAAACACAAACAATTATTTCTTTTTGAAAAGTCAGAAAAACATAGCAGCAGAACCTGACAGAACAATCTGTGTTCAATATAAGCTGTTTCTCAAAAGAAAAGGGGGGAGAATAACACAGGCACTGAAAACTCTGCTCCTGACCAAACGAAGCATAACTCATAACACCATTCTTGGCCAAACCAGAGGCCTATCTCAGGGTGGGAACAGTGGGGACCATGAAGTGTTGTTGGACTGCAACTCCTAGCATTCCTCCCCATTGGGAATGTTGAATATGAGTTGCAATTGTAGCTCTGCAACATCTGGAAGGCCACATAGTTCTGATCTCTGGCTGATCTAATTCAGCATCCTTTTTCCACAGCAATCAATCAGATGTTCATTGAACATCTATCAGCAGGACATGATGACAATGATCTTCCTCATATTCCCCATCATCTGCTAATGAGAGGTAAACTGCCTCTGGAAGTAAAACATGATCATCACAACTAGCAACTGCTGATAGCTTTGTTCTTCATGGATCTGTGTAAACCTTCTTTAAAGCTATTCAAGTTGATGGCCGTCTTGTGATATAACATTCCACATTGTGAAGATAGGGGCAGATGAATGAGTCTGTTTCATTCCTCCACTCCACACTGGAATGTGGACAATCTCCAGTCTTTTCCATCAAACCTATCAAGAAAGGTGCCAATGAACCAATAAACTAGATGTAATTCTTAACCATCTACAATGGCCAGATTCAAATGTTTCATATTATTTATGCTATGGAAAGGATCATATTTTCTCTTCCTCTCATGTAACTGTAAAATATAAGGAGCCCCCAGGGGTTAAAAAAAGTAGCAGTGTTTCAATACTGCAAATATGAAGGATCTTCTTCTTTTCGTTTTATGGTAGATATACTTTATTTAATTTACTAATCTAGCATTCTATTACTTGTTTAGTTTTTGAGTTGTATATATATAAAAGTGTTACACACATGCATTTTGGAAGTACTGTAATGTAATGTTACCCTTTGCTACTGCTTATGCTTTGCAAAAGTAATAAAAAATATATATATTAAAAAAATACCGCAAATATGGATGATCATACAGAGATTCAAAGCTAAGCTTTTAAGAGCTAAGCATGGAAAGCTCTCCCCCTGAATGGGCAAATAAGTCATTCTTGCATTATGTCACAGTCCGCCTTTTAAAAGCTCACATTCTTTCTGTTACATTTAAAAGAAATGAAATTCTTAACCATATCTATCTATATGAATAAGGTTTTTTTTCTTTCCATCCTGACTTCCCCCCTTTGGCTTCAATGGATGAATGTGGATTCTAGCATTATGTGAGAAGGGCATAGGAGATGAGAAGTTCTTCTAGCTACTTTCTCCATGGTATCATGTGTAATTTTACACACTTCCTTTACCTCTTCCCTTATTGACCTGTTGTCCTAAACTAAAGAGACTCCAAAGATTGAAACCTTTTCTTATAGGGGAGTGAGTCCACCCCTTGATTATTTTGTTTGCCTTTTTGGACCTTTTTAGTGTAGTGGTCATAACTGCACATGGTATTCCAAATATAGATGTACCATGACTTGAGATCAGAAAGCCAGGTTGTTTTTTTCACTTCTTCTCCCAAGGAGTGCCGACTGTGGCCCTTTTCACACGGGGTTAAAAAAATGGTGTAGAGCAACCTCTGATGGAGGTCGTCTACACCATAATGTGGATTGGGGCAGACTACTTTTGTGTAGTTCCACACCCCAATCCACGCAGGGGTGACCGGAAGTGCCGGCGCCATGTGCTTCTTGGAAAACCACTTTTCAAGTGGTTTTTAAAAAGTGTGGGGCATGCAGCCCCATGCAGCCCCGTTGCAGCACCCGTGTGGATTTGCAGGCGCACGCAAGTGCGTGCCTGCAGACCAGCTGGGGGCCGTCTTCTGGCTGGCGAGCTTCTCCTATTGGTGGAGAGCCTCTGCCAGTCGAAAGCCACAATTTTGGGCGCTGCCTGATGCTGCGGACGCTGCGGAACGCCCTACAAGTGTGGAGCGGTGAACTCGCACTGCTCCACGCAGCGACGGAGTAAGGTAAGTCCCGTTTTAGCGTGGCTTCCCCCGTTTCTCTGCCCACGTGTGAAAAGGGCCTGTGAAAACCACTGCATAACAGAGAAGTAAATAATACTGGGTTAGGTGCACCATTCAGATTCAATATAAGGCAGCTTCATATCATCAAAGCTACCTTAGTGTTGGAATATTTACATACTTAACATACAGACATGAACAATACCAAGTGAGAAGACTGTGTAAGTAGAAGCCACATTTTATGATGGATCTTGCAAATCCCTTCTTCCTCATAAACACCTGCTTCCACACCCTGAAAAAGCTTCTCCTGATTGACTGAACTAGCTGAGAAGTTATGTTGCACACAAAGCTACAGATTTTGCTGGTTCTTTGCCCTTACTGAACCCTGAAAGATGCATTCCACAATATTGGGTAGGTTCTCCTGACTCTCTGGGCTGGGTGTGTACTGGGAGATGCAGAAAGAGAGGAGGAAAAGAAATTAGCCACTGTAGAACAACCATTTGCTCAAATAACACTAGATTTGCCCATTATTAGAAAAAGAAAACAGTGCACAAATTTCTATGAGCATTCTTGACAAAGAAGACTCAGATCATTCTTTCCCCACCAGCTATTCCCACCTTTGGAGGATGTTTACACACTTAGCTCAGCTTTTTCCCTCCCAGCTTTGCCTAACAAGTTTAGTTGAAAAGAGTGGAGTGTAAGGAAGAGAGATAGAAAATGAACAAGGGGTGTTGTGGAAAAAGGCGGATTAAGTATGCAGACAAAGACAGGACTTGTGAGGGTAGAATAAGCTAAAGGAAAGGAAGGAGACCTAGAATGTGGTAGAAATGAATAATATGAAATATAATTTTAACAGGTCCTTCTTGTTCCCCCCCCCCGTTTTCAGTGATAGTTATGTAATTCTGAGCCATTCCTTTGTGTAGAGCAGTTTCTGTGTGGTTGTTATACAAACTGCCCATGTGACAAGAGTCCAGACCTCTATTACCCTGATTTCTGGGGTCCCTTGGGGGACACCTCAATGTGCTCCACGTGATGGGGAATGGAAACTAGCCAGAGCATGAGCAATGGCAATGCAAAAGGCAGGGTACCCTGGCAGAGTCTTTTTACCCAGTTTTTATGGGGTCAGACCAAGCCAAAAACCAAGCAAAAATGTCCAATGAAATGAAAGTCTCACGCAGCAACGCAATCACTCACACATTCACTCAAGACCTATTAAGAAGCAAAAGAGAGGGGGGATAGGGGAATATCACATAGGCAAATATTGAAGGGGTTGTAACTGGGGTAATACTGCACCTTTTCCTGAAGTCCTTGGTCTGGGAAAAACAGCAGAGAGGTGGGGCTCAGCATGGAGAGGGCTGAGGGGATTACTCAACGGACAGAGAAACGATCTGCTGGGATGACTGGGAGTGATCAAAAACTGGGACTATTTGTAGGGAAAAGTACCTGGAGGACTAATCCTTTCCCAGGGAGCACAATGGGTGTTGCAACGAGGAAGGAGCTCCACAATGGTAACTTCCTTTGCATGATGAGATTACAAGATGTTGTCAAAGCCTCAGGAACTTTGGCTTCATTGGGTTGTGGTGTGACTTCATGTAAATGGTCCTTGCCTGATAGGATTTTGCTCAACTTGGGGGAAACACGCTAATCCCCTCAAGTCAGCTTCTCAGGGGCTGTGAACCCTTTGTTTACTGTGGGTTTGCACAGCTTGAGGTCTCCTAGGGCTACGTGACAGAGGATTTTACTGGCCTGACCTGGTTTTCGATCGTTTGACTGTTGTGCCTACATGCCCATCCAGGCAACCTCTCAGGAACATGAAATCATATTTAATATCAAAATTGTAGACTCCAGGATAAGGTTTTTCCAGTGGAGTAACACCTCTGCATAAGTGTTTAATTGCCATTTTCTTATGTGTGTTATTTTACTCCACAACAGACTATTTTAAGTATTTTGTTAAGTCTCTTTGCAAAGTATATACCTCACCTTTTCTGGAACACTAGAGTTTAGATTATATGAGCCAGCTTTTTCAAGGACTCAGTCGCACAGAGTGGTAACATTTGAATTAGTCCCATTACTTTTGTGTTGGAGAATGAATCATTCTTGAAAAACCTCTGCCTGTCACTATAGATACTATGAGAACAATCTGTGATGGGGAAAATTATAATTTTTTCCCCACTCTTTGTTTTCCAGCCTTGGGCTTACTGAGAAACATGTGAGGCTGTTTTCAAAGGCTCTGTGGCTTGAAAGAGGAGCCTTCTATAAGCTGAAGCTGGGTCAGCTACCACAGGAGATGACATTCACATTTTTTTCCTTCTGTTTCAGCCATTTATTCTTCTACAGTTTTGCTGTGTTTCACTCTTCTTGATTCTAAATTTCAATAGAATTTCAGGATTTTGAGTATGGGTTACTTGTCACAGGGCTCATCTATAGGGTTGCCATAGACTGAGATTGACCTGATGACAGAGAAGAACAACTTTTCACAATGCATATGTTTACATGAACACCCACAGTATATACAAATGTGTGTGTGTGTGTGTGCACGTGCTAAAGATCAGAGGATTTACATTATTCATTCCTGCTGAGGATAACAAATAATTTAATAAATTTGCTCCTCCTTATGTTTATCCTTTATAAGCACCAGTTTACGAATGATATGGGTAAGCTGGAACAAGTCCAAAGGAGGGCCACCCATGATGGTAAAGGTGCTGAACACCATCCTTTATGATGAATGGTTAAGGAAACTACATATTTTAGTGTGGAGAGGAGAAGAATAAGAGGTGACATCATAGCCAACTCCAACTATCTGAAGGATTGTCACATGGAAGATGGAGTGAATTTGTTCTCTACTGCCCCAGAAGGTAGGATACAAACCAATGGATTGAAATTATAAGAAAGGAGATTCTAAGTAAACATTAGGAAGAACTTCCTGATGGCAAAAACAGTTCCACAGTGGAGCATTCTCCCTTAGAAGGTGGCAAACTCTAATTTGTGGAAGGTTTCTAAAAAGGGTTTCCAAGGTACTTTAGCAGGGGATTCCTGTACAGACAGCAGGATGGATTAGATAGGATCCTCCCACTCTATGGTTCCAGGTTTTTTATCCCATCTCACCCAATATTACTGTCTACTAATAACCAGAATATGTCACTGCAGTTTCTTGGCATGATGGGTCACAAAAAAATAGCATTGGATACCCCCCTCCGCTATGTGTTATATAGGTTGGAGCAAAATGCTACGCAAATGGCAAAAAGAAACAGCTATGTTGGGATTTTTTTTTTTTTTTAACCATCTTTCTGCAAATGGCTGAAACCTTAGAACACTGTTTAAAATTGAATGAAAATATTGTTTAAAGCCTACCTTATAGGCTTACTAATTTGTGGAACTAAGACATCCCAGCTGACTGACCATGGAGGAAAATGTTACCTTTTTTGTTTCCATTACGGATTTCAGAGGCAACGTTCATAAGGATAAATCCAGTTCTTAGACCTAGCTAAAGTAGAAACCTAATAAATCAAAACTTACCTTAGTTACAGTGACTCAGTAGGTCTACTCTAGTTGGGATTAGTAACTAGATTTAGGCCTCCATGCTACCAAGCAATCTTGCATTTTGCCTTGTTCCAGTCTCTGTATCATAAGTTTTCAGATAGGAGTGGTTTATAGTCCAGACAATGGAGAATGATCAACCCAGTATTTCAGGCTGAAGAGCCCATCACGCTCAGATCAGAGGCTGACTCAGCCTTCAAACTAAGGCCATTTCTGCACTGCATTGTTATAGTGCTTTTATTCCACTTTCCACATCCTGTGGAATCCTGGGGTTTGCAGTGTAGATGGGGCCCTTAGAATTCTCAGCCAGAGAGCTCTTGGCTCTCAGTAAACTATAAACAGCAGAATTCCACAGGATGTTGAAAGTGGAATAACAGCACTGTAAGAGTGTAGTGCAGAAATGGCCTAAGCTATGGGGATGAGAGGATGGCTTTTATTTCAATATTAGATTAATATCCTATATTTCCATTAGAGAGACATGGCACATGATCACCACAGCCCTGTTTTATCTGCAAAAAACAACTGTGAGTATTATTATTATCATTATTATTATTGCCAGTGTTCTCCTAAATAGGGACTCAAGACAGCTTACAATTTTAAAAAAGAATAATATAGCTAAAAAAGACAAAAAGTGAACATTAAAATGGAATTAAACTATTAACGATATTAAAATGATTTCAACCTACACTTAAAAAAATGATATTAACAGACAAAAAGCCATTTAAATAGTTCAGTTTAAAATAAAACATGTTTTCTGGTAAGCCTGGATAAAGAGCAACTGGCTCAAGGCTACCCAGAGAATTCAATTTGAATCTGAGGCCCTTTCCGCACCGATCTATTGAAACGGTGCAGAATGACTTCCTACGGAGGTCTTCTGTACCATAGAGTGGACTGGGGCAGACTACTTTTCGTAGTTCCGCACCTCAGTCCGCTCCGGAGCAACTGGAACTGGTCATGTAGCATGCTTTTTTAAAAACCTCTTTTAAGAGGTTTTTAAAATGTATGGAGCGCACGACCCCATGTCGCTCCGTTGCTGTGCTCCGGTGCAAGATTTGCAGGCGCGCACTAGTGCGTGCCTGCAGATCTGCCAGGGGCGGGCTTTAGGCTGGCGAGCTTCTCTGGTTGGTGGAGAGCCTCCACCAACCGGAAGCCACCATTTTGGACACCGGAGCAGTGAGGAGCGACGAGCTCGCACTGCTCCTCATCAGGACGGACCCAAACGGACCAACCAAAAAGCCGGTGAGTAGCGGCAGGGAGCGTTTCTCTCGCCGCTTGCGGAAAGGGCCTAAGTCTCAACATTCCAGCCAGGCTGGTGTCATAGTACCTAAAAGCATTTGCTTGGACTAAGTTTCTGGCTGGGTCAATTGCACTGGTATCTCATAGGGATGTAATTCTTCAGTAAGTTTCTTCTCAATGGTAGTGATAAATAATTTCAGCAGTTTTCTTTCCCCGATGAGAAAGTCTTAAAAAACCACATGGCTTTTTGAAAGCTATTCACAGTTTTGGACTTATTCAGCGCACAATTCACATGTAGTTGTTTTGCACTGAAAACAGCACTTTCTGCATGGAAAATAATGTTTCATAATAATTGGAAATCTTAATTTCTACACAGAAAATGCTGTTTTATCTGCAAATCATACATACACAAATTCTATACAGAATAAATTACTAATTACGGCATTTTCTGTACAGAAAATAGTATTTTCTACATGGAAAATAATATTTTGGTGTAGAAGTATTAATTGTTGCATAGAGAATACTGGGGGGGGGTAGCAGAAAATGCTATTTTTTAAAATAGAAATCAACTATGTGGGAATTTATGCAGAATAAATCCCCAACTGCAGCATTTTCTACCAAGAAAACAGCATGTTCTGTGCAAGAATTAATATTTATGCATTGACACATTATTTTCCACACAGAAAATTCTGCTTCCTGTGTAGAAAATGCTGTTTTCTACACAAAACAAAAATTTGAGAAATTTGTGTAGAATAATTCCTGAACTGCAAAGATTCTTGTCAGTGCAGGGTTGTTCTCATCAAGATTATTCAACACTAAAAAAAAAAAAAAGGAAAAGAAGTTTTTCAACCATTTTCTGAATATTTTCCAATATTCTTTTCATCCTTAGTACCTCATAATTGTCAATGTATTCAGAAAGGCAATGCTGACTGCTGAATTCCTCTGCATTGGAAAGTGAACAGTGGTTGTTGTTGTTTAAAAGTTTTGTGTATATAGGTGTGTTCAATAGGCTGTAATAATTTTTGGCATGATTATTATTTATCATCTAATGAATCCTAACGGACAGACTCATGCTGAGCTTCTACTATCTTTCCTGTGTGTAAAGAATTCACGTATTGAATATGTTTGGATGAAAAGATCCAAAGAAGAGATATTCCACTCTGAATTGTTTTAATTTTTATCACTATGCCTTTGCCAATATTCATGTTCTAGGGAAATAAAGACAAGTAATAAAACTCCTTAAAAAGTTTTTGCTTGTAAATTTAAATACCAAAGATAATAAAAGAAAACAGTTAACAAACAACAGAATCATTTGAGACAGTGCATTTCTCTGGAGGGAGTGAAGAAGAACCTAGGGGGATAGAGAGGAAAAGCTCAGTTTTTTTCTAGAATTACTTAACTTGCAGCCTAGAAACTTTTACTCTGACATTAAATGTACAGCAAGGTACATCTTTAACATCATGACAACTAAATAAAAAGTCAGTTTTCTGAGCATTGATGAAGATATCTGTCTTGACGTAATCTTTCCAGCTTTGGTGGCAAGCTACAAGTCACACCATCAAGTTACAGGTCACACATCAAGCCATTGTAAATTTTCATTGTCTTTACCTCCTCTGTAGATCTTTTATTAAAAACAGCATGGCCCTGGTTACCCAGCTTGTGTGTCTGCCTTTTTCTCCGGAATGAGTATGTCATTCTCTACAGCTGTATTTTATCATTGTATTTGGAGTTTATGCATTTTGTTGTAGGATAAAAACAGTCATTTTCATAAAGACTACTGGGTTGTTGTTTTTTTTGGGTGGGTAGAGGGAAAGACAATCTTTGTACATGGAAGCCCTTTCACATTACACAACTGTAGCACTATAATTCCACTTTAACTGACATGGATATGTCCTATGCCATGGAATGTTGAGATCTGTTGTTTGATCAGATGCACTAGAGGAGCTCTCTGGCTAAGATTTCTAAGGCCCTTTTTGTACCTTATCCCCCTCCACAATAGCTGCCTCCGGGATCCAGGAAGCATGATAGCCATGCCTCTTCTTGCCACAGTGCAGCTGGGTACTATCCCAGGCTGTGCTAGGGCAAGAAGTGCAGCCACTGTGCTTCCAGGGCCTCCAAAGGGAAGGTAAGTGCGGGTGCGCAATGGGATGGTGGTGCAATCGCTGGGGAAACCCGTCAATAATTTCAAGCATGAGCACACTGCCTGAGGAGAGGAGAAGAACAAGGCCCTGACAACATCATGCATAAGCATCATTGTGGTCCCATCCTTCTCCCATCCCTATGGCAGGTTGGGAAGGTCAAGTAGAAAGGGCCTAAATACCCTTTCCTAAACTGTGTACCTCATGATGCCATGGGTACTATGATCATGTAGTATGAAAGGGCCTATGGAATTTGAAATTTGAATTTTAGTTATTTACCAACATTTTCCTTTTAGTATCACTGTAAAATAAACAATCATGGTAACAAGGTAAGGCAAATACCATAAACACATAATGTAAAAGTATATACAGTGGTTGAGCACTGACTATGAAATTATGAGATGAATCATAGGAATCTGGATTACCGTTATTGTTTAGCAAAATAATCTGTATCAGTGTTGACTCTATTTAATACTTTTCTCACATTCATTGTGAATTCAGTTTTGAGGCAAATGTATGGAAGCTTTTTCTTCCCATTTTGTTTCCATAGTTCTGGGTGGTCTGACCCTGTATCAGAAATCCGGGTGTAATTACAGGTCACTGCTTCTGCTTCTGTTTCTGCTTCACTACCTGCACACTTACTGGTCTTTGAGTGAGGCCAGGCTGAGTCATTATCCTTGGTCTATTGTCTTTGAGGTACATAGGCCATGAAGGGGGTCTGTCTCTTGTTTCTTCTGAGGTCAGTACACCTCAGAGACAACTCTGTATAAAATGTCCTTCACTGAGTATCTTAATAATCACTAACATTCCTAATCTTATTTGCACCCAGTGGTGACCTGAAAAGGATCACTCAAGCTTCACCTAATCCAATGTATTTTTCCCTCTGCCAAGGATGTAAAAACACACGCATTGTCTCATCCTTGATGAGCAAATTGTCTCCACATCACATTTAAAAATTTACAATTTAGAACTTCCTTGTCGGGGGCCCCAGCGTGGCCGAGCCCGCTGGCATCTCTGAGGCCGCCTCGGATGCGGTCTCCAGGGCGGAGGAGGACCCGGACAACTCCCTGGATGCCGTGGAGGCCGCCGCCGCCGAGGGAGAGCGCCCAGATGCGGCGGAGGCCGCCGCTGCCAACAGAGAGCGCCCGGATGCCGCGGAGGCCGCCGCTGCCGAGAGAGAGCGCCCGGATGCCGTGGAGGCTGCTGCCAACTCCAGCAGACCCGCTGGCGGCTCGGAGTGCGTCCTGGTCCCCTCACCGGTGGGCGAGGCGGGCGTGGGCTCGCCGGGGTGGGCGGGTCCCAGGCTCGGTCCTGGGGCACCGCCCACCCATGGCTCCGACCCAGAGGAGGCTGCCACACCTCCTCCCATGTTCCAGAAGTGGCGGCGAAGCAAGGAGGCTGCCCGCCGGTCCCGCCGCTTGCTGGAATGGCAGCTGCAGGCTGAGGGCTCCCAGCTGGCTGACAGCTCCCAGCTGTGAGCCCGGCTGAGGGCTCGCAGCTGCGAACCTGCATCCAGATTGGCTGCCACCGGCTCAAGGACCTATTTAAGACAGGCGTTGGGCAGGGGGAGGCATGGAGCAACAACCGTCGGCCTTCCGTGTGCCTTCCGCCCGTGTCCTATTCCAGCCCTGCCTGCCTGCCTGCCTGCCTGCCTGCCTGCCTGCCTGCCTGAGACCGCGTCCAGAGACCCAGCCAGCCAAGACCCCTGCCAGCATCCCAGGTGAAGTAACCCTTCTTTGTTTTCTGTTAAAGCCTGCTGATTGTTTAAGGCGTAACCTGAGTTAAGGACTGTTTTACGTAACCCTTTGTCTGCTGGCACAGATAGTCGCGGCCAGGCCCAGCCGCTTGACCCGCACCTGCTTGACCTCAGCCCACCGCTGACATTCCTTGTGAACATGCTGATTGCAGAAAATCATAGTTATCTGTGCAATATTCTGGGGAGTAGGGTTTTTTCTTTTGTGGAAATGGATAGTTAATGCTCATTATAAACATGCGTGGTCAATGTTAAAATAAATAAAATTTCACTATAAGCCCCACCCTACCCCACCCACCATTGGGAAAAGCAAGATTCAGGCTCAGAAAATGATATTTAAACCATCAGAGAAAGAGAGGGGGGAGAGGGAAGAAAAAAAATGGACAATGTGTGTCAAGGTGATCACAAATTGTGTGTTATTGGAAACTTTGCCTGCAGAACAAATAGAAGTGTCAATCATGGAAGAGTGCATAAGGAGAATTAAGGTACTAAGGTACTAAGCCAAGAGAGACCCTTTCTTTAGTCTGAGTTGCTTGTTTGTGATCATCAGTTTATTTGTGTAGCTCAGTTTCTGATGCATCTCAAGAGACAGATCAAATGGTCATCTGTAAATGGAACAGATTTTATGAGACTCTGACCCCAGGTTCTGCCTCAAGGCAAGCAATGAATCTGACCTTCATCTAATCTGTAGTGAAACCCTGCAGCTAAGCAAGGATGTACTATTCACTAACGTTCTTCTCAAAGGAAGCAATGAGCGATTTAAACTATTTTCTTCTTGTTTCAAGAAGGTCATTCAAAAATGTGCTGTTTTTGAAGACTATTTACAGTTGAGGACTTACTCTGTACAAAATGTGCCAGTGGTTGTTTTGCATAGAAAACAATATTTTCTGTACAGGAAACAGCTGTCAACTTATTCTGTGCAGAATTCCAGTTAGCGGAGGCATTTTTTGCACAGAAAATGTTTCTGCATGGTAATTATTCTCCTTTCCACGGCCTATCTTGTTCCAGCAACAGCTGATGCAGGTCCAAGCATTGTCTTTGCCAGGAGGGGAGCAGGACAGGAGTGCTCCCCTCTGCATCAGCTGCCTCCATGACTGGAGGAAGCACAATGGTGCCATCTCTTGCTTCCACAGTCCAATTGGGTACTGTCCCAGGCTGTGCTGTGTTAGGAAGCACAGTCATTGTGCTTTGAGGACCTCCACACCTAAGGTAAGCGTGGGTGTGTGGCGGGATGGTGGTGCAATTGCTGGTCATTGGTGGGTAAAATCCATCAATGATTTATTGTGTGATCACACTGCCTGGGGATGGGAGAAGGATAGGACCTGGATGACATCATGCAGAACCGTCATCCAAGTCCTCTCCTTCTCCAGTTCCCAGTGCACAATGATGACATCCCACAGAAAGGGCCTGTTTTTCCTGCACAGACTTCCTATTTCCTGCACTAAAAATACTATTTTCTGTGCAAAATTTTGTGTAGAATAAGCCCCAAACTGCAAAGACTCTTGTCAGTCCAGAATTTTTGTCATCAGGGTTTCTCAACACCCAAGGAGCAATTTTTTAAACAATTTTACAAATATTTTCAAATATTCTTTCCTTCCCTATAGCCAAGTGACTTAGTTGGTTAGATTAAATCAATATGTGAAATTCACCCCTCTTGTTAGTTTCCATCCTGCAGTCATGCAGAGACTGTCTTGTTCCTAGGTCATGCATAATGTCTTTCTTCTATTGTTCTGCACCCATTCTCTCCGTTTCTATATCTCTTCCATAATTCTTTTTTCAGCCATTAATCCATTAAATTTCTCTTTTATAGGGCTAATTTATATGCTATTTTAAATGCATACCACACACCTGAAAGATACTTTTTTTCATAAATAAGTTTTGAGTGTAAACCTTTCTCTACAGTTGATTTGCTCCCAAATTAGCATTGTGTCAGAAGCAGGGAGACAAAAGCTCTGCTCACACCAAATATTAAGGTTGAAAATCCTCCACTGTTTCATCCTTGCATGCCAGGATGAATAATTACAGTAGTTTTCTATCTGCTGTCAGAGAAAGTATTCTACTACATATATTCTTCTTCTATTCAAAAGTCTCAAAGTATTGCAGAGGAATTATTCTACAGAGAAAAATATATTTTTCCCACCCCCCCTCCTGTTTTCTAAACTGTTTTCTATGCAAGAAACCCATTTTCCACACAAAGATTCCCCCACACACACAAAATATGTGTTTTTCTCTGCAGATAATTTGTCTGCTACAGTTTGGGACAAAGTTCTATCTCATCTCTTATTCTTTCCAACTAGGTATTCCAATTTGGGAATGAATAATTATATATTTTCTTTCCAGCTCTACCAGTTACCTTGCCTCAGAGCCAATTACACAATTGTAATGTGAAGGAGATGAACAAATGTAACTCAAAAAGAAGATCAGACAAAATATAATCAAGGCAACCTACAGACAATGAAAAATACAGTAGAGCAAATGTATTGGAAATAACTGGAAGGATCTCGAGGAGGTGTAGGAATGTCCTGACCCCAGTTTGTTCCTCCATACCCTAATTTTCTATATGGTTGCTAAGAAAGGTCTAGAATAGCCTTCCAGTATTTTTCCATGCTCTAAGTTTCTGTCTGCTACTGCTAAGAATTCTGGGTAGTTAAGCACACTATCTGTTGGCTTGATTTCTGTCTTTTGTCTTGCCCTCTCAAGGTCAAGGACTTTGTATTCTTGCTAGCTGAAAATGTAGACAAAGCAAAGTTGCAGATGAAACTTGCAAAGTGGCACCAGCTCTTGGCTTGAGACCAATAGCCAAGTAGCACCAGACAGTGGACATGGGGAAGAAGTTGTGTGAGGACTCTCAAAAATCTATGGAAGACAGCCAAGTCTCCTAGGCCAGTGGTTATAAATACACTCTGGACTGTGCTCCAAGTGGGGAGATTTAGCATGGGCTGACAGTTGCAGTGCCGTGCATATTGGCTACCAGGGTGGGGTCTCCTTCCCTGTTTTCTGTATGGGCTTCTCCCAGCGGCTGAATGAAGGAACTTGCTTGGATGAGAATATCCATCTTTATGTTATCTAGGCAGGATAGGCTAAAGTGGATTTCATCTGTAACTGTATTGTAATGCTGTTTAAACTGCTTGCTGTTGACTAAATCTGAGACTTTTTCACCTACAACTGGTATCTTTTGCTGCCTTCAGATCCTCTAAAAAGAACCCCCTTGTCTTTGATGAACTGGCTAATCACTTTTGGCAAGACAGCATATAAGTAAGTAAAAAATTGCACTCACCTAGAGCAGCCTAAAATCGTCAAACATAAAATAAGTGTTGGCACTGCCCTGCATTCTTTAAAAAAATCCTATGTAGAAAATTAGCACTTCAGCAGAAATAATTTAGCATGGCACATCTCTCCTCCAAATATGCTAGTTTAATATGGGCAAGGATATTTGTGGGTCTTCAAAAATGATATGCCAATGTCCCATACTCACATACCAGCAGTCTGAATTAACACATTCCAGAGTCCTTTCTCATTAGACCAGAGGCACCGGGCTTGGACTGTTACCCCTCAAATGGCTCCCAACCCTAATGCTGGGTTGGAGAAAGTGTGGCTCATGGGCCACCTCTGGGTCCTGGACCCCCAAATCCCCAAGCAGTTCCCATACGCACACAGTTTCACATCTGCTTGAGAACTATTCTGTTTTACCTCTATGCTCCAGAAATAGCAGTTCATTTTTCTCCCACTCTTCTTTCTCTGTAACCCCAGGAGCCTTTTGAGGGTGATCACTGAGTATGTATGCCCCAAACAACCATCTTAATCTTCATTCGTTACAATTGACAGACTAGGCCTACTATCTGGTTGTTGGGAGGAGGAAATAGAGGGGGAAAAAGAATGATTTCATACACACAGGTGTGTACATTGTCTGTTTTTCAGTGAGCAATCATTCAGTGAACTTCTCAAAGGCCAAGTGGAAAAGGAGGAGAGCTGGGGTTCCCCCAAGCTGTTCTCATCCCATTATCAGATTTCTTCAAGGCCTGATGTCATCAAGTAAAAGCAGGAGAATCTCATGCCTCCTCATCTATTGCTGAAGCAGCCAGCCATGGTGGAGAATTCACTAGAATATGAAATGAGGATCTGAGGCGATATGTAATCCTCCAGAGGAGAAAAGTCAATCCAACCATGTGCCGCCTCTAGCTGAGGGGGTTAGACAAACTGTTGATTATTCTTTCGTGAAAACACTAGCGCGACCTAAGGCTTTTTTAAAAAACTTTTTTAAAAGCCTGAACTTTACAGTTCACTGCATCTGGGCTCATGAGGAAATAAAGGGCAATTCATCATTCTGTGAAAAATGAGTGTAACATCCCTAGTACAGCTTGTCTGCTCTCTCTTACTAGCTCTTACATGTGGTTTACTTTTCCCCATGCAGAGGACAGGACAGATGGACTCGGTAAACAAAAGCAACTCTGTAATAGCCAGAGGTTTCTCACCTATGTAATCTTTTACCCCTTTTTATATTTCCTAACGTACCATTTCAGTTGCTATAGAAGGCAAGGTCAATATAGAGGCTTCTCTGATGCCAGAATATCTAAGGACATGTGATGGAAAGAGTAATGACTGTTTGTCATTTTTAATCATTGCTGGGAGTGGGGAGAGATAATGCTTTGGGGGAATTTTTAGGTCCCCTGCCCCAAAAAAACAGGAGCAACAATGATGAGCAATACAACAGTCAGTTTATTGAGTTATTTTAAAATTGTAACAGTATTAAATTACTTTTTTCACATTTCAATGAGTATCATCAATACTCTGGCCCCTCCTGAAACTGCAAACCCCATGATTCCAGAGGATGTTGAAAGTGGAATCATCGCGCTATAACAGGCTAGTGCGGAAATGGCCTTTGTTGTTAGTAGTAGTGTTCTGATAGACATCAGTACATTCATGATCAGATCATAAGTTGCTGGAAGTCTTTTCCTTGTGATAAGGGAGCCAGGCTAAATCTTATTCATGAAGTCTTACACAGTGTGGTTATTTTAATCCCAAATTCAAAGGGTAGCAATTGTGCAGCATAGCTATTACCCATCTAATTAAATAAACTTTTCTCTCAAATTTTCTGAGTACATTGAGAGTAATTTAAAACTGGTGAGCATGTTGATATTGCCAAATGTTAATTAGACTGACAAGCTTTGTGCAAGTGCCTTTCTAATTGCTTAAGTTAAGCTAGGCATACAGTGGTGTTGTTATTTTCCATGCAAAATATTTATTCTTTCCTACGATCACTGGAAACATCAGAATAATTTGCATGAAAAACCTGGCCGATTAAGCATTAGAGTCTATCACTTTCATTGTGCTGTGAGTAATGAGCAAAAAGGCTGTGTTACCAAATTGCTTGGACTTCAAACTTTGGAGAAGAGTGGTGTATATGAGTAATACTCATCAATTAAAAAAAAAAAATCTGGTGCAACTGTGCTGTCATGCCTACTGCATTCTAAGAGCCAGTTAACAAATGTGTATGCTGCCCTCATTCCTGCGTACTTAATAATACTTAAGTAGTGTACAAATGATCAAAATCCAACCCAGAGAAGAATTTGCAGCTTCCCCAGCTTTTCTCTAACAGTTCTGCCTTTCCTTAAAAACCATACCCTCAATTTCTTCTTCCTAATGGCTTTGATGGAAAGGGCAAGATGAAAGGAAGGTTTGGCAGAGTTGGCAGGATTTGGCTCCTCTGAGCATGAGCAGAGTGCTGTCTGTGAAGCAAGGCTTTGCTGCAGCAGAGAGTTCCAGTGAAGGAGAAAAAATTCCAGATGCTCATTAAGTGAGACTTAGAGTACTGATTTATTGCCACACTCTAAGATAAGGCTTAGCAAAAATGTGCTAGCTTTCCAGCAATTAGACAAAGAGGAAAAACAGAAGATAAAGGAGAAAAATCGAGCAGCATCTCCCCTTACAATCAGTATACTGCCAATGGCATGGCAGGTCCAGCGAGGGCATCTAACTGGCAGCTGGTCAAGGCAAACACCAGTCTTTTTATGCTACCTTGTCACCCTGGAACTAGTGGGATGACCTAATCAGTGCTCTGGCATGTGGTCTTCTCTAATACACAAGACATAGCCATAACAATCCTGCTGGCCTTGCACCTGGCTCTCTGGCCACACCGCCTCTTCCTTCTGCCATCCACTCATAGGAAAACTTTGCCTGCCTGGCAACAACCTTGACATTGTGCACCTTGCTCTCTCTCTCCCTTTCTTGATCACTTTGACCTACTCGATACATACTAGCATACAAAGCCAGGCAGATCATAGAAGTGATCTTTTTTCCAAGGGGTGCTCAAATTTAACATATGGCATCACATTTAAACTGAACTTCTCTAGGGAGGCCCTGGGAAACTTGTATGGAAGCTCAGAGCTCCCTTAAACATATTTTAAAGTGTGGTTGTGATGCAAAGGCAGATGTATGAAAATATTGCTAAGATGAATGAAAGCACTCATGCTCCCCCACTATCCTACCTCCAGCGGTGAATTATCAGAGCATTTCTAATACTTGCGTTTCCTAGTGATCATTATGCTTTTGTCCATAACCTTTCTATTTTCCCCAAACTTTTAAAATAACAAATGGATGCTTCTTTTGAACTAAATTACTCTCTCAAGACCTTTGCGTATGAAACATTTCCTCATTTTGAGAATTTCAAATTCATCATCTTCAACTTTCTTCAGCCAATATCAGTAGGGATCATTTATCATCTTCTGATGATAAGTCAGAAAACAAAAGCCAATCATGTTTTCCTCTTGTCTGCCAGATGTCACATTCAACCAGTTCTTATTTTCCTAAAGGAAAACATTACACCAGCAGTGTCTAGTGCTCTACATAGGTAACACGGTTTGCATGATATAACAGCCATCTCACTTCAGGGCAAGATTTAGAACCAAAGCAAGCCAAGTAATTGCCCTAAGTGCCAGCCTGGGGAGAAGGGGAAATAGCTATTTATGGGATTGCTTTTGTGTTTTATCTACCTATTTACTGAACAGATTATATCCATTCAACTGTCTACACAACAGGCAATAGTAAGCTACATGGCTATTGTGGCTTTAACACCTGTTTGTATAATTCAATACAAAAATTATAACAGTGCCTCTTGTATGTGAGTGGTTATGATAAAGCCATGTGTCCTAATGTAGCATCTTATATGAGAGTAACAGGCCATGTCTTGAAATCACACAACAGACTCATTAGATGAGCTAAATGCAATAAAAAATAACAAACAGTGAACAAACAAACAGTTTGAACAAAAAGTTCAAACAGTGAACAAATTAAGGGGCTGCCAAAGACTCCCTTCACATGGACTCCACTGAGTCAAGGGCTGGTATGACATCATCTCTAGTGTGACATCATCATATTTCTGTATTCATTTGGCTGATGTTGCAGCATCCATGGGGAGATGTATATCAGGAACTCCAGCTTGCATGCCTTTTCAGTCAAGCTCAGTAACAAGTACTGATGCAGAAAAGCCTTTATTTAAGGTTTATCAAGTAGACATCCAGTTGAGAGGCTTGCACAAGTGGCTGCAGGATGAGCTTGAGTGTGGAGTGGTTGAATAATTTCAGGGTCAGGACCTTGGTAGGAACTTGATAGGTGTTTCCAAGATCAGTCTTGGTCAGGAGCTGAAACGTGGTTGCAGGATGCTTTCCTTGACAGGAAAGTTACCTCAAAATGGAAGTGACTCAGAGGTCTATGTGTGATGCCAGGACAGTTCTCATTTGGGAATCTAGGTGACAGCATGGCATTAGCAAGGTGAGAGACTGTGCTGAACCACTCAGAACTGAGTGTTGTTATATCCCAAAACTATCCTGCAGGTATGGATGTGAAGTTAGGGAATAATTCCCTGGGCAACTACATGCAAAGCCCTGGCTTTCTACCATGGCTTACAGAAAACTCATGTGGCCAGATAGGTGTGGCTGCCAGGCACGGACCAAGATAGAAAAGGAGACGGATTCCCACCCCAATAGTAGCCCTTTGGCTGAAGCACTCAGAGTCACATGTGTGCTCATGACCAGATTTGTCTGGGATTCCTACAGCTCCGTACATCTGTTTCCTGCACCATGTGCAGGACAGAAAAACAGGGTGCTGCATCTCCACCAATCTTGTTACCCCAAAATGTTGGTGACTCTGGGGTCCACCCATAAGACCAGTACCTCCACATGACATTGCAGAATTAATTAGCTCAAAATTAGGAGGTCTGCAAGAAGTGGGATAAGTTAACAAGATCTTTCCATCAATGTTTATGGGGTCTTGCAGGAAAGAATCAGTTTTATTTGAAGATTCACACACAGAAGCAAACGATCTAATTCATACACTCACACAAGGACTCATTGAATGAAAAGGGAGAAAAAATGTGGATAGAGGAATTTTTAGAGTTTGGGTGATAATTACCTGTCCAGAGAGAAGTGAGGAAAAGTGGTGATGTGGCTTAGGTAAGCACCTAAGGACAGTTCTCTTTCAGGGATCTAGATAACAGCAAGGCATTAGCAAGGTGACAGACAGCCCTCAACCACTCAGATCTGAGGGTTTTTATACCTGAAAACTGTGACAAGGGGATTTGCAACACAAGCAATGAGGTCTGTATGGTGTTAATGGTCTTAAGTGTTTAAGTGACAAAGGGTAATCGTTGTCGCAATAGCCCTGTACTTGAGGAGAGGTTGGAAAAACAAAGCAGGGAAACATCCAGGTGTGAGGGAACAGGGACACAGTTTGGTGGGAACTTCTCTTTTCTGTACAGAGATGTCCAGCTTCAGTGTAAGCCTTTGTCTCCAGACTTGCCTCATAATATGCCTGACAACCACTTTGGTTGTTCCTAGAGGAGTGTGGGCTGCCCCGCCTTGCAATCTCACATTCACAGTCAGTAATTTTCCTCTTTCCAGCTTGACCTTCTAGTCACTCAGGTTCCATTTTATATCAATGCCAATTAATATAGTGCCAATTAAGTAAGATTTGCTGATTAAACCATATCAATCTTGGAGGTTGCTTGAGACCGTAACAGGTAAACGGGTAAAAGGTGAGAAACTAATTCAGGGAATAGCCTGAATTAGAGTTCTAGGGAACAAGTGAACAGACAAACCAATAAGACAAAAAGTGACTGACAAGATGAAAGACAGATAAGGCTTCAAGCAAGCTGATGTGCAAGACCTGGGTAACAGTCCTGTGTTTTTTCCTGACTCAGGTCTAGAGGAAGCTGTACCTCTTGCAGCTTCTACCTTCCAGGGCCTCTCTTTGAAACTGGTCTTCAGTCCTTTATTGGCTCTTTGCTTCTCCTCCTGTAGCATATCTTCACCAGGTGCTTTAAGTGAGCCAAGCAGCTGGTTCTCATCCACTACTGAGGCCAGAGAACAGTGACTGGGCAGGGCAGTGCCTCTGGTGAACTGTACTTTTTCACATTGTGCAATACACTCAAACAATCCATAGGTATTCCCCCCCTCTTAAATCCTGCTATTTTTTGGTACAGAGGTATCTTTTTCTGATGATCAGTCAAATTTTTGGTTGAAGTTTTTTTTGGTTGTTAGATTTCATTAAACTGGCCACACTGAAACAGTTCAGATGATGTAATATTTCCTGATGGTCCAGCCATGAAAATCTTGTATCTATCAATATTTATCCCTCAAACCACCCACCACTTTCTGCATGTGGTATGAGGCTGCATCCCTAAATGACACTGTTTTGAGAAAAGTCTGTTCAGATACTTGGCAATATAGAATAACTAAATCCTAATCAAGGTGAACACAAGAAAGGGAACGTGGTAACTCTGGTTCCTTCCATTATTGTTTTCTATGTGTGAAGAGTAACAGTTAAGAGGAGAGCCTTCTTTATGAATGGTGGCACTGCCCGAGTGTAGGGATACTTTTAAAAAAAAACCCACATTACTGGTCTTTCAAACCACTACAGATGTCACTTAAAAAAATAAAATAAAAATAAAACAGTAATAGTCTTTCCCTTTTTGATTCTGTGACTTATTTGAGTGCTAAGTAACACATGCAACAGAATATAATTCTTCTTCAAAGAATTTAGATCTAGCTTCCTTACATTTGGATGGAGTTATGAAATCAGGTAGAAAGTCTAGGCTACCTCTTTTGAACACATTAACAAAATTGTTATTCTGATGGAGGAAGGAATTTATTACTTTGTAAGTATTTCTGCATCGCCTTTCAACCCACAAGGACTTCCTGAGGTGATTAACAAATAAAGAGCAATTAAAACAATATGAAGATTAAAAACTTTTTAAGAACAAATTAAAATGCTTTTTAAAAACTTCTTAAAGGGGTCTACAAACAATCCTAGAAACCAGTTTTGAAACAGTTTCAAACAGCAGTTAGAGGCCCTTTTCACACAGGGTTAAAAAAACGTTGTAGAGCGATCTCGTCTACACCGTAACGTGGATTGGGGCAGACTACTTTTGTGTAGTTCCACACCCCAATCCGCGCAGGGGCGACCAGAAGTGGTGGTGCTGCGTGCTTTTTGAAAACCACTTGTCTTGTGGTTTTCAAAAAGCACGAGGCCTGCAGCCCTGTGCAGCCCCGTCGCAGCGCCCGGTGTGGATTTGCAGGCGCACGCAGACCTGCAGACTGGCCGGGGGGCGGGCTTCCGGCTGGCGAGCTTCTCTGGTTGGTGGAGAGCCTCCACCAGCCGGAAACCACCATTTTGGATGCCCCGGGACGCCACAGGACACCGCCACATGTGGAGCAGCAAACTCATGCTGCTCCACGTTGCGACGGCTCCAGGTAAGCTCTGTTTTGGCGTGTTTTCGGGTGTGGCTTCCTCCGCGTGTGAAGAGGGCCTCAAACACTGAATGCCATGCAAAATAGCACTGTTTTGGCTGCCCACTGGAAGCTCAAAAGAGATGGGGCCAACCTATCTTCCTTGGGTAGGGAGTTTCACTGTTGAGGCACTGCTGTAGAGAAAGCCCCTGTTACATGTACCCACTGACCAAAGTTCAGAAGATGCTGAGGCACACTACAGGGCCTCCTCTGAAGGAGTCAGATTTCTAGCAGGCTCATATGGGAGGAGGCAGTCTTTACGACATCTTGGCCCCAAATCTACTGCCTACTGCCTTGAGTTGTAATATTATTGTATTTTAATATTGTGTCTATGAATGTAAAAAGTAATATTGATCATCAAAAGAGAAATTGCTTCAAAGGTTGCAAGGGAACATACAAGAAAGCTGTCTTGAAGAAACACAACATAACCCTTTGAAATTGTAGTTACTGAGCCACAAAGATTTTTATCCCAGCAAATTTTCATCAGATTACAGTCTCTATTTTGACATTATGACTTTGAGTTAATATTTTCTTTGTAATATGAGGACTTCCTTATTTTAGAGACATGGAAAATCTTTACCATCTCAAACACAGAAGGAATTTATTAATTTTATTAACCTTTTATTATAATATGAAAACTGCAATTCCACATATATGTTAAGGCAAAGATCCTATGCACTTTTAGTTTAGCATATAAATTTGCTAGCATGTTTACACTAGATTTCATAATTATGTGATTCATGGTACAAAGGGTACTAAGACCTTGAGATGTCTCAATGCAGAACAGTCAATTAGCTCCCTAACCACCAAGTTAAAAGGTGAAGGGGCTCTGTGTGTGCTTGCATAATGATCGGAAATGTCCAACTATTTTTACACTAGTGTAGTGCCCTGGCCTCTGTCTCATCAGATTCAGTGGAAGTAGATACTCAGATTGTTCTGCACAAATATTTGTAGATATATGCTGCAACTTGTTTGTGCATAAATGAACATTCAATTGTATCTTTATGAAAATTAAAATAGCAATGATGTAAATTGTACAGATAAACAAGGAGGGCCTCAAGGATTGACATGACTCTGGCCATTTCCACACTAGACTGTTATAGTTCTATTATTCCACTTTCAACATCCTAAGGAAGCCCCTTCCTAACCTGCAAACCCCAAGATTCCAGAGGATGTTGAAAGTGGAATAATAGCACTTTAACAGCCTAGTGCAGAAATGTCCTCTATGTTCTTTCTCATTCCACCCTCTACACACCATGTAACCTTTACTGAAACTTAAAATGCAATGAGTCATGTACTCTTTCAACTACACCCAAGGCCCAAAAGTTTTAACATAGTAACATGGGCATCATGTCCCAGAAGACTATGCACAGCAATTGCCCTAGGCTTCACATGGGTACTCATAGCTTTCCATTTGAAGATCAGCTTTAGGGACTGGATGAGTACTCAAAATGAGGGGAGGGCTGAACATAGGGTGAGGAAACACACTTGATAGAGAAAGTCTGAATAAGCATTCTCTCCTGTTAGCAGATTGTGATTTGCTGTGGAGGGGAGGGATTTACCTTCTGTCTCTATCACCACTTTGACCTCTCAGCTGGCTGATCATTCTCAAGGAGAAAAAGTCTTCATGTTGGGGAAGGTGGTAGCAGAAAATGGAATGCTTTCACAGGCACTGATTATGGAACATCTCCACTGTGGCAAAGGATGCACCTCCCTTTCCCCCAGATAACACTTATTGGGTTGGTTGCTTGAACATAATCTGCATTAGAATGTCTATCTGCCTCAATGCCTGTGTAAATATAAAAAGAGGAAAACAAACAGTAGAAGTTACCAATCAAGCATGTTATCTGTCTATTTGTTTAATTGATATTCCACCTTCCTCCATGGAGAAGATGCATTAGCTCCAGGAGAGCAGTGCAAGCAGGCATCCCGGTCACTCTTCCCCACTAGGGATTAGAAATATGGCAATTCTGTTTAAATTATAGTCATTATTTCTAAATCAGCTTTTATAAATTTAAATAAACATACTTAATGCAAATGTATTTAGTACTCCCTTTTGCCAATATGTTCATTATGGCAATGTGCAAGCAGCCACCCTCTTACTGAACAGTCTATAAACTCCCTGTGATGATTTTTCAACACAGTACATTTTCGGTATTTTCAGAACAAGCAGCAGGATATTTCTGCATCCACAGTCAGATAAAGCATACCAACAAGCAATTAGGTAGCAGTTTCTATAAGTTGAGAATGCCCCAGTAAATATGTTCTGAAGCACTGTAGTGCTAAAGTATTATTAGGTGGTGGGTGTTTCTTGCTCCTCCTCCTCCTCCTCCTCCTCCTCCTCCTCCTTCTGATCAGTCAAAAAGGCCTTCCATTTCCACTCACGTATCCTGTGTCTAGGATCTTCCTTCAGCACTAGTCACTCGAGTGCACAGTGTATAAGTTCAATACCTGCAGTCCCAGATGGGAGTGCCTATTAAAACAGACATCCATCCTGGCAGTTTACTCATCATAAACCCCATGCTGACATGTTGTGCTGACAAAATGGAAGTGGAGACAGTTTGGATTTGTAATGCCAGCTGCTTTAAGCAATTTAAGCATTTTGCAATAACAATAAACGGATTCATCAAAAGGCTGTTCCTCAGCTGCTACAAAAAGAATAGGGTTCCACTGGGGACATTAATATGGAGTCTATAGGGTGTATGGTGCTTGGTTTCCTGTGTAAGAGACCTCTGCTTGGTTGCACTCGTGAAATTCAGCAGGTCAAATCTGATGACACTGTTTGCACATAAGATTGACTGCAGATTTCTTTGGAGAGCCCATGTACAGAATCCATGCATTCAGTTCTTCAAGTCCCACATACTGACAGGTTTTGAGTACAGGCAGGTAGCAGTAAAGACACGATTTGGTTGTGCCCCCTCCCTTTGATGCCCTGGTAGGAGGGTGAATTTGACTTCTACTGCTTTGGAAGTCTCCCACATGGCTTCCCCTCAGCTGCCAATGAGAACTGCACTTTAGACAATCCAAAGCTTCATTTCTTCCCTTGAACTACCATAGGGAATATACCCCATTCATCATTCCACCTTTTGACAGAACAAGAGGAAATTTCCAAGCACAGTAGCCTCTCCCAAGAAGATGAAGCCAGCCCGATTTCAGATCAATACATAGAAGCTTTTGCAGTTGCTGAAAGCATTTTGGGGATTTTTGTATGTGTTTTTAATGGAACTGTTTTCGTTTTTCTTTTTCCTAAACAGAAGCAGATAATATTCCAGGCATATTGCACAGAATGAAGTATGCCAGGTTTCAAATAGATGGAAGGATACATGTGCAACATTGGAATCTTTATCTTTTGTGGGATGTTCATATCCTTCTGCTATTCTTTGGGAGAATATTTATGAAAAATGCATGCATTGTAGAAGTACACAGAGGCAAACAAAGTTTGAAATTTCTACATTATAATACATGGATGGAGTTAAACCATAATGCTTGGAGTTTTAGTGTCTTGTATTGTTTTCTGCTCAGCTGATGTATAAAAGTCACAGAAACTATGCTTCATCCATGATGGAATGAAGGGATGAGAATGAGAAAATATAACAAAGAATATAACGAGCTGCTTGTGCATGCTATATAGTGCAAGGGAAGTCTTTCATCTAGATTGGGGTATTTTTAAAATAGTGTACTTTCTTCCTTTTTGTGAGCAATATACCCTGTTCTTTGTTTTACAGAGAGAGAGAGAGAATGTAACAATGTTCAGCCATCAGAGAAATGAAGAGGCAATGGAGATGTCAGAGTTGTAATTCAATTTTTCTTTAAATATCAGTATGCTGATTTGATTGTCCATTTGTACTGTTTGCTTTTATTGCCTTTTATGAAAACAATATTCTGCAATCACATTTCTATAATATAGTGTGTGTGTGTATGTTTGCTTTAAAAAAATAAGTATTCTCTTGTGCTCCTTAAGAAGGTATTTGGAATGTATTAGGCCCAATGAACATCTTTATGAGCACCTGGAGACTTCCTCTAGATTTTCTATTGTAAGAAACATGAGCCAGCCCTCCATCTAAGTTTATTTTTCAATACTTTCTGTGAACATGTTTGCTTGCTTGTGTTACCCTGATTTCTGGGGTCCCTTGGGGGACACCTCAATGTGCTCTACGTGATGGGGAATAGAAACTAGCCAGAGCACAAGCTATAGCAATGCAAGAGGCAGGGTAACCTAGCAGGGTCTTTTTACCCAGTTTTTATGGGGTCAGGCCAATCCAAAAACCAAACAAGAATGTCCAATAAAAGATTTTATTGAATGCAAGTCTCATGCACCAACACAATCATGCACACACACACACCCAAGAGCTATTAAGAAACAAAAGAGAGGAAATTGGATAGGGGAGTATTGAAGGGGTACAGCTGGAGTAATACTGCATCTTTTCCTGAAGTCCTGGGGTCCAGGAAGGCAGCAGAGAAGTGGGACTCAGCACGGAGAGGGCTGAGGGGATTACTCGATGGATGGAGCAATGGTCTGCTGGAGTGACCGGAAGCGATCTGAAGAAACGCTCAAAAGCCAGGACTATTTGTAGGGGAAAAAGTACCTGGAGGACTAATCCTTTCCCAGGGAGAACAATGGGTGTTAGAGTGATAATGAAACTCCACCATAGCAATTTTCTTTGTGTGATGGGATTGCAAGGTGTTGCCAAAGTCTCAGGATCTTCAACTGTGTTAGTTAGTTTGTGGTGTGACTTCATGTAAATGGTCCTCGCCTGATGGAATATTTACTCAACTTGGAGCAGACACGCGAATCCCCTCAAGTTGGTGTCTCGGGGCTGAGGACCCTTTGTTTATTGTGGGTTTACACATCTTGAGGTCTCCTGGGGCTATGTGACTGGGGATTTTACTGGCGTGACCTGGTTTTTGGTCATTCGACCGTGACTGTCTGTGTGCTCATCTGGATGACCTCTTAGGCACACAGAATTATATTTAATATCAAATTGTAGAAACCGGGGTAGGGTTTTTCCATCAGAGTAACACTTGTGTAAATTGTTCTCAGTTCCTCATTGCCTTAAATAAAGAAGTGTTGTTATGTAGCCATACCCAATTACAGCCAGTTTTTTCATACCTCCACAATGTATAACTTTCTCAGAGTTTCTTGCCAGCAACACTTACCAGCTTCCCATGTGTGATTAACAGTTATGCTTTTGTTCAGTTCAGATCTAAAGCATTTCTTCAGATGCTGTGTTTCTAACAAGACCCATTCAGCATGTCAGTCATGAACAGATTTGGCTTTATATCTCTCTGAGTTTAGACAGTTTGTTTAAACAATACAACTTGGGGTATGCCCCAAAATGGATTGCCATTCCATATGTAAAAGTAACTTATACTTGTGGCAGAATATCCCTCAGTGTTCATTTCAGAAATAGAGACAGATATGCCCCCCGCCCACACACATACCACAGAAAGAAGGGGAAAGAGAGTGAGAGAGAGAGTGAGAGAGGCCATTTCTGCACTGCACTGTTATAGTGCTATTATTCCACTTTCAACATCCTGTGGAATTCTGGGGTTTGTAGTTTACTGAGGCCAAAGAGCTCTCCGGTTGAGAATTCTAAAGGTCTCTCCCTAAACTGCAAACCCCAGGATTCCATAGGAGGTTGAAAATGAAATAATAACACTATAACAATCTAGTGTGGAAATGGCCAGAGATTTCACACATGGGGAGCAGGAGGAAGAGGATGAGGACGAGGAGGAAAGAGTGGTCTAAACTACTAAACAAACTAAATAAAGAAAAACCCAATGAATCAGTTGCATTTATGTATGTGTTTACTCACTATTCAGCCATTGACTTAAAGATCTACTCTTATTGGGACTAATCAAAAGGATATCAAACAATACCATAAAATAACCATCTAAGAGTGTGATGAAAATGCTGTAAGATAACAATGAAATGAAAGATGTGTGGAAACCCTCTGCTGCATTTCCCTTTTTTCAAATCAAAATTTCTTTTGCCTTTTTCAGGATACCCTAAGTGTTCCCATACTCTAAATTATTTAGGTAACTGTAATTAAAAGTAAAAATTATTAGGCAAATGTCTCCCAGTTTCAAATTAGTTCAACTTTCTCAGAATGATTTTGGAATAAATGTACCCATTTCCCCAGAGTTCTTTTTTAGCTTATACTGCTGGCACATGCCCACTGACAGTGGATATATATGTGCCTTATTACATTACCCATTTAAAATGGAACTTCCCTACACAAATAGATGCTTCAAGTGCACTCGAGAGTCAGTGCCTCACAAACACTCCCAGGAAAAAGAAAGAGATCTCAGTGTGGACACAGATGATAGCAACTACATGAATAAAACATCCTCAAGAAACAGTTAAGAGAATTGGACTAAACAGAGAAGATAGCATTTCATGAGAATTTTAGTGAAGTAAAGGAAGGGATATTAGGAATATTTATGCATGCATTTACAAGGCAGCTAGCTCTGGAGACTATGTTTTTCTATCTCACAGAGTGTCTCTTCATATTTACAGTTACAGACACTTATTTACAGTTAATACCAATCTTCAACAACATTTCCGTCAGAGTTCTTGTGTCCATGCTGCCTACATAGCCAGCTGCTGTTGCTTTCTCTCTGACCAGTACTCCTTTTTCCCCATTGCCCTGGACTTCCCAGAATGTTTTAGTCAAGATGCAATAATCCATTAAAAGGATTTCACCACAAGTACCACATGTGATCGACTACATCCTGAGCACCATATGCAAAATCCCCACAAAATCTCACTTTTTGCATTTTAAGCTAGAGAACAGCATATGGAGGAAGTGACTTTTGATGCCTAGGACATCAGGTCTTCATGAGCAGACATTTTTTTTAAATTCTGGAATAGGAAGTTATGAACACCAGTAACACCACTGAAAAGTAACATTAAACAAAAACAATTGTGCCAGTCTTTTAATCCATGTATGATGTATGGTGGACCTGGTCAGCCAGTTTGGTATAGTGCTTTGAGCATTGGGCTACAATCTTGGAGAACATGGTTTGATTCCCCATTTGGCCATGGAAATCCACTAGATGACTTTGGGTGCATCACATACACTCAGCCCAGAAAACCCTGTGATAGGTTCACCTTAGGGTTGTGATAAGTCAACAACAACAACAACAACAACAACAACAACAACAACAACAACAGTGGTGGAGCTGGCAAGAGTTTCTGGGGAGAAAACTAGAAAAGGTAAAGAGTCATCATTATATGTGAAGAGAGCTCTTTTGGCTCGAAATCTCAGTTTTGTGTATTGTCCTTCCAAGAATTCATGAGGACTCATTAAGTACAGATACTCATCTAATGAAGTAGAACCAGTTTACAGAAGTATATGCTGAAAACATCTCTATCTTAGTCTCAAAGGTGGTACAAGATCTCTTTGCATCAGGTACAGACATGTGCTAAAATGATCTTTGGAATCTCTCATTGGAAGTCCCTGCTATCTGTGGGCCATTCAGTTTCCCCTAATATCAAAGGTACTGGAAGCAAGCCTTTACTTGCACACCTTAACACACAGAACCATATGGGAAGAGGTGATCCCTTACACCAGTACTAGTTATTGAAAGTAGAGAGCCAGTGTGATGTAGTGGTGTGAATGTTGTACTAGGGTTCTAGGAGACCAGGATTTGAATCCTCCTGCTTAGACAGGGAAACACACTGAATGACCTTGAGCAAGTCATACTCTCTCAGTATCAGAGGAAGTCAATGGACAACCCCTTTGGATAAATCTTACTGAGAAAATACCATATGAGGTTCCATAATACAGCATAATAGCCTCATGCTAGGGTTGCTGTAAGTTAGACATGACTTGAAGGTACGCAGAACACTAAGGTATAGCAAGCTTTTTTTAAAACGGTGACTTTCCTTCTTCAAGCCACTAATGCATCAACATCTGACACCTAGAAAGCAGCTCTGAATCAGTGGTATCAACTTTTATGGGAACTAGCTTTGTTTGATAAGTTTTTGTCTCAATTTTTTCCCTTTTATATATGAAACATGACTGGCCTGATTCCTGTTGGTTACTCCAAACTAGAATAGATCCACTGACTCAACTGTTTTACACATAGGTAAATTCTCATGGTCCAGTGGTCTACTTTTATCAGGTCTAATAACTGGATTCAGATATCTATGTATCAGGTGTCTGTGTCAAAAATATGCAAACACTAATTTTAATGTTTATGTTTTGAAATATATATTTTGATGAAAAATGAGATTAAAACATCAGCACCGATATCCTGACATCAAAACCCAAAATTACACAGTCTGAATTTCTCATTAATAAATTAGAATTTTCATTGTGTAAGTTTCAAAACATAAACACTGGAATTTTATAACATTTAAATATTATTATTTAGTAGTTAGGTCACACTGAATAAGAACAAATCAGAAAGACGGCTAGCAGTATAAATGTTCTGAAAATGTCTATGATGATTATTATGTTTATTATTAAAAACATTTCTGCACAGCAATGCCATAGTGGAATGCTCCATATTTAAAGCTATGGGCTTTCTATAAATTGAAAATGAAAACAGATGTCATGATGGGTTATTTTCAGGACATTTCAGGACTCAGCATGCCATTTGACTTGGGAACTTATCCATGGAGACTTCATTGGCAGCTCATTTCCACTGCTCTAAATAATTTATATACTGCTAGGCTATAGTATATTACAGGAATAGACTATATGGGCTCCTACTGTAATGCACTATATCAATTCAATATGCAGCATCTCCTCATTAGACTTCCATCAGCATTGCACAAAGACTATTCATTCACATAATATGCTGGCTACATAATTGCACTACACAATAGATTTAGACGAAATTATAGTTTCCTACAATGTCTTGTTTTAGGGTTTATGACAGCATTGCAAGAAAGCTGTCAGGGTGGGGAGGGGAAGAGAGAGGGTTGTCACATTATAAAATGCAAATTCAACAGTTTGTGTCTTACTGTCAGGCTATATGTAAAGCATAGTATTCTGACTCCGATAAAAAGACACATGATGCATGGTTATTCAGATTCATAGGCCTCAGTATCTTGACAGAGCTATGGAGCAGACCAAAGACAGAAGCTTCCACAACCACTGGAAGCTGGGTGGACTTTTTTTCTCTACTCCAAATGCCCATTTACTATTTACAGCAGGCATGGATCATGCCTAGAGACTAGGGAATTGGTCTTGTTGGCACAGTACAACATCCCATTGTCAGTGTGACCTATAAACTTTGCATAAAGAATAACTGATCTTCTGTTGCATTAGTGCTGACACTCATTTGAGTGAAATGGCTTAGATTTCCTTTGGGAAATGATCAAAATGATATTAAACATCTCAGGTAAAGGAGGATCACTTTGCTTATAAGATTAGGCATCTTAAAGCCTTATTTAACTAGAAGACTTTTCCAGTCTTACACCAGACGTCTGTGTCTTCAGCTTGGATGCCTGAGCTTGCCTGGAAGACTGTGTACATGGAGATCTATAAAGATAGGCTTCCCTTTTTTTTCTAATGTCTTGACATCAGGGGGTCTGTTAATGCTGTTACTCCACACTACCTGAGGTACTGAAAGAGTCCTTTGGTCTAATGCAAGGATAGGAAACCTCTTTCAGTCTGAGAGTCAAATTCAATTTCAGAGAAGTTCTCAGGACCTTATTGCTCTGATGGGACCAACTACAAAAGAATAAGACCAAAAATACCTGCATAATTTAGCTTAAAATTCTCACATCCAGTGGGTACGTCTTAAGCATGTTGTCCTTTTGGAAGGCAGGAATCTACAAAAACTGGGAAGCTATGAAATGATGGTGTTATGCAAAAGAGTTTGGTCTTCTGGGCAAAGTCCAGATTGGGACACCAGGATGGCTGGACTTGACTGTAGAGCCTGAGGTTTCTTATCTCTTACCTATTTCATATTAGTCATAATTCAACAGCTTTTCTCCAAAACAAAAAGAAACAAAGACACAAGATGCAGCCATTGCAGTTATAAGCAAAAGCATAGTACCCCAGTTCTTAAACGTGTAGTAAATTCTGTTTCTCAGTTTATTATAAGGAAGAATCTAGGAATTGTTGAAATTTTCCCACCTCCAAGGAAAGCAGGGAAAATATGATGAAGATCTTTGCCTTGACATCCATGATCTCAGACTCTTTCTTCAGTTTGCCACTGCTTTTCAGACAGAAGAAGTTCCTTTTCTTGTTGTAGTCATTCTACACCTACGCCCGTAGCTCTTGATCACTGCCTTCCACCACTGATGTTGCTTCCTGAGAATGGTACTATTCACTTTTGCCTTCTCCACTCTCCTTTGTCTTCAGTGTACTTCTAGCTCCAGTGCAGTACACTGCAGGAGTGGGGGAAATTCACAGATCTATCTATCTCCTCCCTCCTTTCCCCCAAGTCACCCAGCTGAGGTACCCTTGGTGTTATCCTGGATTTCAGTAGCTGAAAAGATTAATTTATTCACCCATTTATTGTTTAATTTATGTCCTTTCTTTCTCCTGAATGGGTCCCACAGTGACTCACACATGAGTTAAAACAAAGTACATGAATTCAAAATTAATATTTTTTTTAAAAAAAACCATTAAGAAAAAGTTACCAATACTTTAAAACAACATAAAATCATTTACATGACAGAACAATTAAAGAACTTTGCAGCACATGTACTGCATTGAAGACACTTCCACATAGCCACTCAGGCCATTTCCACACCCTACCTTTTTGTGGTAGCATCCAGTGGAGATCCCAGCATCAGCACTGCCAGAAGGGGAGTGCTCACCTCTGCACCAGCTGGCTCTGCAATGAAGAAAGCGTGATGGCTTCCTTCCACAGTGCACCTGGTTACTTCCCAGGCTGTGCTGGGGAAGGATGTGCAGCCATTGTGCTTCCAGGCCTTCCAAAGACCAGGTAAGTCCAAGATGGTGGTGCAATTGTGGGTCACTGATGGGAAAAACTGTCAATGATTTAATCTGTGATTGCACAACCTGGGGATGGGAGAGTGGTGTGGAAAGTGCCTTAGTCACCAAATGCTTTTTCAAATAAGAAAAAGTCTTTGCTTGCCAATGAAAGGAGAGCAGGAAGAGGACCACCCTAGTTCCTTGTGGCAGAGAGTTCCATAGCTTGGGAGCAGCCACCAAGAAGTCTACCTCCCATGTCCTCACCAAATGTGCTGATTGAAGGATGGAGAGATACCTCTCTCTTGAAGATCTTAGAATGTGATCATGGTCATATTTACATCTCTGAGGAAACATTATCCAGAGAATTCAGAGTGTTTAAAAATATGGCCTAGTTAGATAATGTGGCATAGGCTGGAATGAAAGGATTTTGAAGATTCTATAGTTTTTCAATTCCCAGCCAGTCTTTAAATAGTGTGACTTTTACCATGGAAGAAAATATACCAAAAGTCCAAGCTAGGATCAGAAGAGAAAGAGGCACAAGGAATCATATTGCAAACATATGATAGAAAATGGAGTGCATCCAAAAAATTCAGAAGAAAATCAGCCTATACTTTATAGATTATAGCAAAGCCTTTGATTGTGTAGATGCACATGAAAAACTTCAGATCACTCTTAAAGAACTGGGTGTACCACAACATTTGATTGTCCTGATGCATAACCTATACTCAGGACAGGAATCTACCATAAGGACAGAATATGGAGAAATTGAATGGTTTCCAACTGGCAAGGGAGTCAGGCAAGGCTGCATTTTATCACCCCCTCTGTTTAACTGGTATGAACATATCATACATAAAACAGAATTGGACTTGGAGGAAGGAGGTATGAAAATTGGAGGAAAGAACAACAGTAATTTAAGATATATAGATGATACCGTAGACAATGAAGATATTGACATGAAAAAAATTCATATACCTTGGCTCTGTTATTAATCAAATGGAGACTGTAATCAAGAAATCAGAAACTAAGACTTGGAAGAGCAGCCATGAAGGAACTAGACAAGATTTTCAAGTGCATAAATGTTATTGAATACAAAAGTAAGGACTGTTGTCTCATTGTATTTCCAGATTCTATGTATGGTTGTGAAACCTGGTCGGTGAAGAAAGGTAATATGAAGAGATTTGACTCAACTGAAATGTGATGCTGGAAGAGTGTTCTATGGATACCCTGGACTACTAAAAAGACAAATGGGTCCCAAGGGCAAATCAAGGCTGAACTCTTCCCAGAAGCAAATATGACTAAACTGAGACTGTGGTAAGTTCAACATATCATGAGAAGACATACCTCACTAGAAAAGACACTGATGCTTGGCAAGGCGGAAGGCAGTAGGAAAAGAGGAAGATCACATTACAGATGGATAGACCCAATCAAGGAAGCCACATGTTATTCTGCTTGCTGGGGATCCCTTAGGGGGATTTCCAACGCCTGTCAAAATTATCACTTGTGGGGAAAATTAGCTATGAACACTGCTATAGCAATGCAAAGAGGGCAGGGTAATTAGGGATCTTGAGCCCAGCTTTATGGAGTTGGATCACAGAGAATCAGGGTAGCTGTTCAAATTTAAGTATTTTATTGAAATAGATGTTAAAATCCATACAATCACTCAGCTGCACTCATTCCCATAAGTATACAAGAGGCTATAGAAATTAGAAAGAGGTGAAAATTGAGAGAGAGAGAGAGAGAGGGAGAAAGAGAGGGAGATGAGATGAGGGTTTTGGGGTAATACTGTATCAATCCAGAAGTCTTCGGCTGGGAAAAGACAAGCGAAAAGCCCAACTCAGCCTCTGGGGGTGGGGATGAGGGGAGCTTTACCACTGGCAGAAGCATTGTTTGCAAGTCTGGGAGAACTCCTCCAAAAGGAGGAGAAAAAGGGGTCCTAGTTACAGTGGTGAACAGAAAAAAAAAAGGCCTGGGGATCAGATGGCTGCATTTTTATGAAGATGGATTTCAGCTTTGTAGTTCAAAGAAAATACAGCCAGGCATCCTTGTAGTTTCCTGCAGGATGAGTTTCTCATCCAGGGATGCATACCTCCAAAGTGTAACATTCCTGGCTGTTTGAAATGTTAATTTGATCCCACAGATCTCTTGTCTCCTGTTGGTTGCTATTATTGCTGAAAAACCATTCAAATGGTCTGTGTGAACTATTTGCAAGATTCACCTAGGATGCGTGACAGAAAACAGGGCTACCCTTTGATCTATCCATAGCTCTACTGCCTACATGTCCTTCCAGTAGATCTCTATGGCTCACTATGTTTGATACAAAATAATTACGATCCTCAGGACATAGTATATAGGTGGGTTAGGTGGGGTAACAAATGGCCCTGAGTCTGCAAGACCTGAGCAGGACTGTTGATGACAGGGTGTATTGGGGGTCTCTCATCCAAAGGGTTGCCATAAGTTGAAGTCAATATTTTAAAAAAGGCCTAACTATCCTAAAGGCACCAGATCCCATCTGACCTTAGTTAGTACTTGGATGAGAGACCACTAATGTATATCAGGTGCTGTATTTCAGAGGAAGGATCTGACAAAAAAAGCTCTGAGTATTTCTTGTCTAAGGCCCTTTTTGCATTGAGGCGGCTCGCGCAGAAGCCTTCTCCGGGAGGCTGCCGCTTCCACCCTCCTTCCTTCCGCAGGCGAAGGAACGAGCGGGGAAGCGGCAGCCTCCCGGAGGAGGCGGCGGCTCGCGCGTCCGCCCCCCCGCGAAGCAGGAGGCTGCCGCGTCCGCCCCCCCGCGAAGCAGGAGGCTGCCACGTCCGCCCCCCCGCAAAGCAGGAGGCTGTTGCGTCCGTTGCGCTAGTGCCCCTCCCCGCCCCTTCCTTCTGCAGTGGCAGAGGGAAGGAAGCGCGACCCGGTCACCTCCCCGATGCTCCGCACAGGAGGTAAGTGCACGCTGGCACTAG
Source organism: Ctenosaura bakeri (assembly GCA_948474755.1). NCBI lineage: Eukaryota > Metazoa > Chordata > Lepidosauria > Squamata > Iguanidae > Ctenosaura > Ctenosaura bakeri. Next base: position 163,542 of record CAOLHI010001528.1, read on the forward strand.
GAGCGTTGCACGAGCGCGGGTGATTTTCGCTTCGAGGCGAAAATCAAAAAACCCGCGATCGTGCCGCTGCAGCCCCGTAAGCGCGGCGGAAGTGGGAGTGCGTTGTGCAGAGCGATGCTCCCACTCCCGTGAGGCTCACGGGGCTCTCGCGCGACAGAAAGTCCATGCGAAAAGGGCCTAAGAAAAGGCTATGAAATTCAGGGGGTCTCCATAAGTGAGCAAGTAACTCAAAGACACATATATACATACACACATCAAAACCAGTTTTCCCCCTCCTCATTTGCTAAAGAAAAACAACTCACACCAGAAGTCAAAATCAAAAGAACCATTTTGGTTCAGTCGTATCTGAATCACTGTTTTCAATCACCCTCATTTTGAGTTTGACAGAAGTGCTTGTTCCATTCTTGATCAGTGTGTTGAGGCATGTTTTCTTTGTCAGAAAGCCTGGGAAAGCTAGTCAGAAATGGCTAACTCACCTTTTTCCAAGAAAATAAAAGATTTTTAATATTTTAAGAAAATGGAAAATGGAAAATACTAAAAAAATATAATTAAAACTTTGGAAACGTAAATATTTAAAAACAGTAATTGTATTAAAGTCAAAGGTTTAAGCAAACCCACAAGAAATACTGGATACTAGATGTCCCAAACTATGGGGGAAAGTGGTTTGGATAATATCTAAGTATGGCCTTTTCTGCACTGGGCGAAGGAATCACCCTGCACCGCTACTCACTGGACCTTTTGGCTCCCTGGTTCGGTCCACAGCGCTCCGGAGCAGTGCGTGCTCATCAATATGCACAGCTCCGGCATCCCAAATGGTGGCTTCCGGTTGGTCAAGGGTCTTGACCAACCGCTGAATCTCACCAGCCTAAAGCTCGCTCCTGGGCAGATCGCAGGCTTGCATTGGTGCGAGCCTGTGAATCTGCATAAGGGGGCAGGCTCGCAGTGGCGCACTGCATGCTTTGAAGGACCGAAATAGGTCTTTCAAAAGTACACTGGAGGACCACTTGGGGTCATTCCAGACCGGACTGAGGTACGGATCTACCTTAAATAGGTCTGACCCAGTCCGGTCTGAGGTGTAGACATCCTCCTTGGAGGACGGACTGCACCGTTTCAAAGGCCCCATGTGGAAAAGGCCTATGAATATTGAATTAATGGATATGCTCAAGGGCAAGTGTTATTTGAGAAATGTTTGATGTTAAAGATCATCAGAAAAGAGCTAGGTTGTAAAACTTTATTATCAGTGTCAGGGTCAAACGTGTACTTTACAGTGTTGCTTATCAATTAAAGGTTAGAAATTAATGGACAATGAATATTGCATAAGGTATAAAATAACTATTTAATATATGAATGTTTTATTTTGGATTGCCTCATCATAAGATTCCAGTGGTAAAAGACATTTCCAGAAGTGATTTATCAGTGTCTCCTTCTGCGCAACACTAACAAGTTTTGTGGTGACCTGGAGGTTTTCTTCCCCTGTATACAACTCAAGGAATATTTCAGAGAGTGTGACACCAGGCAGGACAATAGCTCACAAGCATCACCTCAGTCTCCACAATATGACAATGGACATTGCACCAACATGTAAGAAAATGTTTCCTAGCGCTACAAAATATAGAATCCTGCATAGACCTCTGCAGAAGAAGAGAAAACGAAATTGGATTTCTACATAGAAATCTCCAAACCTTAACAATTGCTCACTTACAATAGGATTCATAATATGGATGGTAATACAGGGACAAGACCCTGCCACAAACTCAGATGCTAACTCTGCCCCACATCTACTCTGATAGCTATATTACAAGGGCCAATAATATCACCCACAACAGCAGAGGTGTATTCACCTGTTCTTCCTACAATGTGATATATGACACTCTATGGCAGGAATTGACCACTACACTCTACATTGGACAAAGAGGACAGTTCTACACAAGATGATAAATGGACACAGATCAAAAATATACTTGAAGACCAGTTGCAGCAGATTTCAACCTTCTGGACAATTTCAAGGTCACTGTTCTTGAAAATTACAAAGAAAGAGTAGAAAGAGAAACAACTGACTTGAATTATATTTACAAATTTTCAATCCATTAGCAGAGATATGAACAAGGACAATGGCTTCATGACACACTACATGTATCAATAAGAGTCCTCACTATTGCATGTGTAATGAAAGGAATCTTCTCAGAGAAGTTTTTGAACACAAGGAAACTGACATTTGCTAAGTAGATTTATTTCTTTCACACATCTGCACTAACTGACCCCTGTAAAGATCTGAAAGACTTGAATCGCCTTATACAGACCTTTGAAAATTTACGGCAAGGGTCATGATTTGTATCCTTCTGGATCCTATTGCAACCCCCTAGTCCTACTCCTATGTAAATATATTTTATATCCTAATGCCTGCATATCACTCTGTACTGCATCTGGAAGTAGGTTATCTCAATGAAAACTCAAATAAAATAACAAATAAAAAAATGAAAGCTCAAATAAAACAACAACCAGTTAGTCTTAAAAATCATGCTACATTCCTTCTTTTTCTTCTTCCCCTCCTTTCCATATTACTAACAAGCATTAGCGATGGTGCCATTGTCATTGTCTCTGAGAGATCCTCCATCAGTGTCACCCCCCACCCTCACTACTGCTGCTGCCGAGTAGCTGTTTGGCACGTTTAGTCTGGCTCTTTAGCAAAAGTTTGCCTGACATGGGAGACCCTAACAGCAGCTTTGCAGTTACGCTGCTGTTATGCTGCTATCAGCATAACTTCTTACTTTGCAGAAGAACTCAATCTCCTCACCATGGAAGGGTAGTACCATGTTCCATGCTTTGGCTATATCAAGAGCCAATATGACTCATTAGAGAAAACAGAAAGCACTAGGAAAAGAGGAAGATTGTATTACAGGTGGATAGACTCAATAAAGGAAGCCGCAGCTCTGGCTTTGCAAGACCTGAGCAGGACTGTTGATTGCTGGGGCTCTTAGAGGTCCCACATTCACAGAGTCACCATAAGTTGAAGCCAACTTCATTGCACTTCACAACATAATATGGCTGTTTAAGAATTACATACATATCTCATACCAGGATTTGTATGGCAAGTTTGGAGTAACAAATTGTTTCCTCAGAAATAAAACCCAGAAGTAATCTCATCTGGCCAGGAAAATACAGGACACTTTTGTATGTTTTGCTGTCATTTGAATGTGTTAAAACTGAACTCAAATTACCAGAAGAATGAAACGTTATTACACAAGGCAATCTTGTAGAGAACTATAGATTGATTCTGATCATATGAGGCTATTAGTTTCTTTTACTACCTCAAAGGTTCACCAGAACCCTGACCAGCTATTCAGAGTGGAATATAAATCTGGCATATGGATATCTATCTATCTATCTATCTATCTATCTATCTATCTATCTATCTTTCTATTGTATTTCTAAAGCTACCCTGATAGAAACAGACTTCCTTGGGTCATTTTCAGTCTGCTTTATTTAGACTATTTATACACATTAATAATAGTTGTTCAAATTGTAAAAGCTTAAATATTTTACACTGGTAGATTTTTATCCCAAATATCGCAGAAACGTAGAGTTGGAATGGTCTCCAAAGCTCATATAGTTCAGTCCCACCAATGTAGGAATACACAACTAAAGCATCCCCAACAACTGGCCATTCAACTGACATTTAAAAACTTCAAGTGGAATCAACTTCCAAAGTAGTCTGCTCACAGCTCATATCATTAAGAAGTTCTTCCAGATGCTTAGTTGGAAGCTCTTTTCTTGTAATTGGAATCCTCTGGTGTGTATCGTACTCTCTGGAGTCACCAGAAACAAGCTTATCCATCTTCCAAGACAGCACATTCCATTATCACTTCTTCTACCTTCTGTATGATGAAACTGTCAACCAGACAAATCAGGAATACTCTACTTTACATTCTTGGCAGAAAGTCAAACACACATCACAGTAGTTGAAGTCTCCTATTACTACCACATCTCTGCTTTTTTAAATGTCTGAGAAATCTTGCCTAGAAGGACACCACCCAAGTCTTTACTTCAGTTTAAGGGGAATGATGCAAATCTCAAAATGCAAGAATAAATAATTTTCTCTCCATTGTGTGAGGTTATGAGAATTTTTGCACGCTCTCATGATTTCTTTTTGTTCTTCTGAGAAAAAGATATTTGTGCAAAAAAACTTTTTTGTGTTAAAAGTGCATCTTGCACAAAGAAACCCAGGTTTTTCTTTATGCACATGTCAAAACAAAAACAAAAAAGTCCAAAAATATATTTTAATAATGTCAGAATGGTTCACAGTTTTCTTGATAAAGTGGCTCTGTATGTTATGACACCCTTGCTCATCAAGGACAAGTAAATGTGCAAGAATTTTTGTATCCATATAAAGAAGTCTATAGCAATCCCTCACTGTAAAGTCTGTTGTTCTCCTCTCCAATTGTCTTAATGCAAATTCTTTCAATCCTTCTTCTATGCACCAAGTCATACATCTTCTTGCAGGTATATACATCCTTAATCTATTTTTGTATTATTACTCCCTGCCTGTTTTGCCTATTTTTGTTTTGCCTATTTTGAACAGGTTGTATCCCGTAATTGCTGCACTCCAATCATGAGTCCTACCCCACAGGATACATTGATGTCTACTAAATTTGCATTTTTATTGCTGGCTTCAAAGTTCAAGTTCATCTTGTTTAATTTCCATTCCCACACTATGTGCATTTGAATTATATGCATTATTTGACTGCTTTGTGCATTAATACAAGACATATGACTCCATAACTTCACTTTGTTTTCTTGCTCGGGATTCTTTACCACCACTTCACCTTATCATGCATAGTTATACTATTGTGCCCAGAAATTGGTATCCCCCATCATCTATGGTACTGCTTCTCTTCCCTGCAGGATTTTGGCCATTTCCACACAATGGGACTGTGCTGCTTCTGGGACAGGATGGCAGCGGTTGGGAGATTGTGCTTCCACATGATGTCATCACTGGCTCACTGCCATCCCATCCTCAAGAATCACACTTGTACAATTTTTAAAAAATGGGGAAAATCCATTTTGTTTCTTTGATTGCGTAGCGCTCCAGTAACTCCCAGCCATACAGAAGCCAATGAAGCACAATGGTGATGATTCCTTCTGTAGAGCAGCAATGGAAATACCTGGCTGCATTGCGGAAGGAAGAGGTGGCACCATTGCACTCCCTTTTGCATAGAGTAAGCAGGTGTGGAAGAAAGCATTGCTGATGTACTCTCTTCTGAACCTGAGATTGCAGCACAAGAACGTGGAAGAGTGTCTTCATGTGGAAATGGCTTTCGTTTCAAGCCTTCCTGATCAGATGTATAAGATGACTAGTCAACACTTTGCCCAAAACACTGTGTGATACAGCACTTGTCTTGCTAGAAGTCTCCTTTCATAGAATTATAGACCATAGTTCAAGAATCCAACACTTTCATGATGACTCAGTCCCACAGCCAGCTGTTTTCTTCCAGTTTTTTTCCTTTCTGAGGCCCTTTTTGCATGGCATTTGCCATGTGAAAGAGGACCTGAAGCGTTGTGTGATTGTGAGGAGCAATCTGCATGACACACTCACAATCGTGCAACATGCCCAGGGGTCAGCAGGGGCCGATAGCACACCTTTTCATTTTCAGCTTGAAGCCGAAAATGGTGTGCGATCACACATTGCTCCTGGGCCTCGCACGTACTTACCTGGCATGCAGAGCCTCTGAAGTCGGGCCGGTCACTCTTCCTGCCCCAGTGCAGCATGGGAAGGTCCCAGGCTGCACTGCGGAAGGAAGAGGTGGGGCTCTCGCGAGAGTAGTCAGCTCATGCAGAGCTGAAGCAGCAGGGAAGCAAGAGCCTTTCTACAGATGCTGGTCTCATGATCCCTGCACCCCAGCGCCGGAACAAGGTAAGGTGTGGAAAGGGCCTGAGTCATGACCTTCAACAGGAAAGAGTAATAAAATAGCCACGCACACTCCAAAATTCTTCACCTTCCTAACCAGAGCCTCACAGTCTCTGGCAATACATTAAAAGCTATGTAGCAGTGCAATTATTCCAACATGGATCAGAAGGAAGGATTTATGATCAATGGGTTTAATGAGTTTTGGTAACATCTCTGTAATGTCTTGGATCAGGAAGATAGCACATCACTTGAGACATCCCACACACTGCTGCCTCTGTCCCCCTCTGTAGTGAATTGCCTACTACCCCACTTCTTGGTAATCTGGTCAGACTTCTGACCTTTTCTTTTGGTGGATTATGCTGAGGTTGTTGTTGTTGCTGCTGTTGTTGTTGTGTATCTTGAAGTCACTCCTGATTAATGGCAACTCCAAACTCAACCTTTCACAGATTTTCTTGGCAAGAATTATTTAGTGGGGCTTTGCTTTGCTTTCCTCGGAGGCTAAGAGGGTGTGACTTGCCCAAGTTCACCCAGTGGACTTCCATGGCCAAGCAGGAATTCAAACCCTGGTCTCTAGAGTTAGTCCAATGCTCAAGCCACTGCTTCACATTGGCTCTTGATGCTATGATAGCCAGCATCAGCTTTCAAATATCCTAGCAACATCTCCTGTCCAAGCACACAGAATGCAGGCATGCTGGGTCAGATGTTACTGACCCTGTATAGAGTCAATTGATTGTTTAATTCCCTCCCCTTTAGGTCAAAGAACTATGATCTGAGCACTGCATGTCTAAATGTGTGAGGTATCTACTACCATTGTTAATTAAATCGTTGGGTCACTGACATCGGAAATGTAGCCTTGCCATCTGATGCCCATTAAGACTGGCTTCCCTCTGTTTAGACCTTTTGGGCAACTTTTCCTCTTACAGTCGTTTGACCTACATTTTGAACTTTAGATTCAATCATGAATTGGTGGTCTAGTTTTGACAATAGCTTCAATAACAAGGTTCAATTAAAACATCCAAGCTCTCTTATGAAGTACACAGCTACCTGAGCTTGCTGTTTCCCAATCAATAATATTCTTTCTGGGAATCCACAGCAAGGGAATGAAAATTGCTGGACGTTCCTTATTATTCCAGCTTGATGGACTTGCAGAATCCCCACCCCCACTTCACAATTCATTTATCCATTTATTTATTTTAACGCAAACACACATAAAACAAAAGGAATGCTCATGGCCAGGTTCAGTCAACCAGCATTCATTTCATGTGCTTTCCCATTAAACCTTCTTGTCATGATTATCTTGCTGGATTGCACAAAAAGCCAGAGAAGCATTCAGGGTCTTTCCTTTTGTATCTCTGCAAATCTCTTTTAAGAGATTCAAAATAGAATTCTTTGAAAAAATATAAAAGCATTAGATTCCAGGGACCATGACACACAGTAAGCAAGTGTGGCTGCAGTGAATATGCACCAGTTTCCATCTCAAGGTTGAAACTAGTATTTGAGGTGTGAATGTTACCTTAGCAGAACTTAGCAGAAGATGAATTCAGGTAGGTAAATCCAAGACAGAAAGGAAGGGAAGCCTTCCCTCACCCTAGTGTCTATCTGTCTCCTCTCCCCTCCCCCACACTCCTTTCAATTCCTTACCCAGCTATCATTTTTGGTGCTCTGGAAGGGGGTGAAGGGAAGCATCTTTTTTCCCTCCCTTCTCTGTGGCTGCATGCCAGGTGCAAAAATGCTTGGATATATAGTTAACATCCCCCCTCTCCAAAAAAAAAAAAAAAAAAAGCATGGAAATAACACATTACAAATAATGATATCACCTGGAACACCTTGTTTTGTGGGACAAAAAGTATATGAAGATCTTTCGTGTGTGTGTGTGTGCGTGTGTGTGCGCGTGCATTTTTTAAAGTTGTTTTAGAATCTGTGGCTTTAGTGATAGTGTATGGCCTCCTTAATCAGTTTGGGTTGTCTAGGCTGCATGGAACAATGTTTTCAGTATGCTCCTATGCCTCCATACCTCTCTCATGAAAGAACCTACAGAATACCACAGTGTCTGCTTTGTACCCACCTGTTTCTTGCACGAATCAAATTTATCTTGCTATGGCTATAGCCTGTCACATACCATGACTTGTTAAATTGATCTAATTATAGCTTTCTTTAATTTTCACAAATCTCTTTCCCTCTGAGGCCATTTCTGTACCCTACCTGATCCTGTCAGCCTCCTGCCTCAATCCTTGCATCACTTTTTCTGGGAAGGGAGTGTGATGGGAAGATTCCCGTCTGTACCTGGCTGGCACCCTGCAGAAGAGAGTGTGACCGACACACACCTGCCTTGTGCAGCACAGCTGGGCTCTTTCTCATGATGCACTGGGGAAGAAGTGCCTCCATCATGCTTTCTGCCTTTCTGCATTGCAGGTGAGGACAGAAGCATTGCATGATTGCAGACGCTTAATGGATTTATTCCAGAAACACAATCTATGGACTACTGCCATCCCGTTCTCATAGCGGGACTGTGAAACCATGTGGGAATGGCCTGATACTTTTGTAGTGTATCATTGCATCTTCTGTTACATACATGAAAATCAATATAGTTTTTTTTACTTAATAGGCAACTCAGAGATAACATTAGAAATATATTGCATATATTGAAATCTGAACTGGACTTTTTTATTTAGAATTCTGGAAGAGATGACCTTTGGCAACAACTTTATCAAAATGGGTTTGAGTGATATATTTTAATCAGATAATGTAAATAATAATTAATGAAGAAGATCGAACTCATGTGAAATATGTGAAATATATTATCACCTCTTCTGTTTATTCTAGCACTTGAGGTCTTGAATAGAGTCATAAGACAGGATGAGAGGATTAGGCTCATAATGATAACGAAGGAATCTTGTAAACTACAATCTTTCACTGATGATTTGGTGATTGTTTTGGAAGATCCACTGTAATCTGCAAAATAATTAATGGAAAAACTGAAAATATCTAGAGACTCGGCCGGATTTAAGATTGATAAGCAAAAGATGACAATGCTGGTTAAAAATATCAATATGACACAGCGACAGGGAATGTCTAAGATACCAAGATTGTCTGGAGAATCAGCAAGGAGAATATATAATGAAAACAAAAGAGAAGTTATTAAAGAAAAGTTATGTCTTTCAGTGGTTTTCCTATTTACAGTTGTCAGAAAGATTTAAAATGGATTTAAAAAATTTAAAAATATATGGTTCTGAACAAACTAAGACAGAGTTTGCATTGCAATTGTATACTAATTATGAACAGATAATTAGGAATATATATAAATTCCTGTTAAATTGGATATGGAAGATGAATAAGTTAAAGTTTGTATGATAAAATGGGCCCAGAATTTGGGATATAATATTCAAATGGAACAATGGGAAGGGATGTGGTCATAAAGTTTAAAATTTACATTATGTTAGAATCTTAAAGTTACCATATGTGTTGCACTTGTGAAAAAGCCAAAAAAATACTGTGAGCAAGTACATGTGTTGATTCAGAGAATTTTGAAGATTAAGTTACAATTAAAACTGGACATGTTTCTTCTGGGACTGCTGGATGCACATTTTGACCAATGCTATTAGAAGGTACTCCAATATACGATTATAGCAGCAAGACTACTGTACACCCAGGGATGGAAGAATAATACTCTACTGTCTAAGGAAGACTGGATGTTAAAAGTGGATGAGTTAGCAGAAATGGGTAAACTGCCTACTTTAATTAGAGAAAAGTTAATAGCAACTTTTGTAAAAGATTGGAAACCCTGATAAACTTTTGGAAAAAAAGAAGAGTAAAATGAAAACTGTCCATTCTGAATATTAGTTTGGGTTATTTATTTGAAGAGGTGTAATATCCAATTTGGAAAGAGTGAAGTGGAACTGTAGGATATATGTGCAGAAAAGACAATTGGAAGTCACTTTTAGAATAATGTATGGTTTATACAGTAGTAGTTTTGTTGTGGTGGTGGTGGTTTGTTTTGTGTATTTCTTTTTTTAATTGTCTATGTTCTTGGATTCAAACTGGGAGTTAGTATTTTGTTGGGTAGTTATTATTCTGTTAGGATTTTCTGTTTGTAGTTTGTTAATGGTTTATTAGTTTGTTTTTTATAAGAGTATGTTGTGTAATTTTAATATATGTAATCTTTAAAATTATTTTTAAAAATAAGAAAACAAAGAAAGGAATATCTCACTATGGAGAATTTCAAGTTATCAGCAATTGCTTGGCAACAGCAGCAGAAGCAGACCGGCTTTTCTGAAAGGAACATTTGGTGCTTTGCTGTTCAAAAGACCTTGGCCATTTAAATGTCAAAAAGAGGTTGGTACGATGTTCCATATGTGGTGGTCATGTAACAAAGCAAGGAAATATTGGGGGGAAATACATAACAAAATGTGTATAACACTGAAGATTCAATCTGACAAAACACCAGAAATGTATCTATTGAACATGATACATATAATTGATGGAAAGATTCAAAGGAAATATTGGTGGATTATACTTTATATGACTACGACAACAAAAATAGAATACGCTAAATTATGGAAAACTCATGAAATACCTACAATTGATCAATGGTGAACCACTCTCATTGAAAACAGAAATGCAAATATAGTCTCACAAAGACTAAAGGGAAAAACTGATGAAGAGATAAAGAGAGAATGGGAGCTAGTGACTGATAACTGATGGGTACTAACTAGTGAGAAAAATATAAGGGGAAGATCTGAAAAAGACAAGGCTTTATATTGAAATAAGTCATTGGGATAATGGTGTGACAATATACATGATAGTAAAATGGATATGACTAATAATTTTGGTGAAATGGATGTATGACAGAAACAAACATGAAATGTTACCATATAATTATTGTTGTACAGTTGTAACTACATGTATGTGAAAGTCTAGTGAGGAATGGAAGAACAACAAGAATGTATTTAATGATATGTACAGTATAGATGTTTATTTGTTATTTTTATGTATTGGGAATTTTAATAATAATAAAAAAAGACCTTGGCCATTTCCGCCCTACACTGTTATAATGCTATTATTCCACATTCAACATCCTGTGGAATTCTGGGGTTTGTAGTTTACTGAGGCCAAAGAGCTTGCTGGCTGAGAGATCAAAATGCCTCTCCCTAAACTGCAAATCCCGGGACTCCACAGGATGTTGAAAGTGGAGTAAAAGGACTACCAGTGTAGTACGGAAACATTATTTTATTTTATACCCTCGGAAGACTTCTTTTAGCCAATCAGCTGGAAAATCCAGACCCCTCCTCTGCTCTCTGTCATCTAATCAAAATGGGGATTTGAAATAAGGAAGACATCATTATTATTGTACCTGTTTCAGCAGGTGTACATCCTGATGTTTCATTTCTCTCCTACTCTACTGGTGTCTCCTTTCGTTATGTACAGGTGCGAAGGTGTTTTCCTGACATTAGGCCAGTAACCTTGTACTGTCTTGATTGTTATTATTATAATGTGATTACTACCCTATCTTCTCTTTGTTCATACTTTGGTGAGCTCTTCATCCAGAGCTAACATCCATTTATTTTTACAATACATCTCTACAGCTCTAGAAGCTTAAATGAGGCAAACAGAAATCTGAAAAACAGCCCAGTCTGTCACAAGATCTTCCTGTGAGGGTGTGGGACATAAAGAAAGGCATCCCCAGAAGATCTGATAGAGAGCTAGGTAGGTTCATAACAGAAGAAAAATAAAAATAGCAATTTTATTTAAGGACATTTTAATACTGTTCTTCATTAATAAAAAATTTGAAAGCAGTTTCCAGCTAACCAACCATAATTAACTGTTCTATTGATCTGTATCATTTAGAACAAACAAACAAAACCCAAAGCAATCATTATAGGAGAAACGTGTGTGAGAACTAATGATCATCAAGCATTTTAGGCCTAACATCAGTTTCAATATTTAAAAATTTGCCAACCTGAATGATTTCTAGAAAACTGTTTACCATTTGAACTTACTTTCAAAAAGGTGGCATCATATCTATCAAGAACTTGATCCAGAATAAAGTGCCAAAATCTATCCCTTGCATCCTTATACAAATGGCAATTCAAGGACATGTGTGCTACGTTCTCAACAACTTCTGATCTGCATAGAGAAAATCTCCAGACACAGAGTATCTTGAAAAATGCCTGTTAACCATTATAGAGGGCATATATTGAAAAACAAGGTACAATAAAATATACAGCTAAAAATAATAACACTGATAAAGCAATCAAAAATGATTTTTTTAAAAAATATCATAAAAAGGGATAATTGACAATATCAACACTCATGAAAATAATCAGAAAAACACTCAAGATGCTCTAACTGTCTAGATTTGGCAGGGACAATCTCAAATAATCCTCTGTTGTTCCACTTTTTCAGCTGCTTTAAAAATTACCCAGTTTCTTTTCCATCTTCCACCTTCCTCTTCACCCTTTCTCTCTTTTCCCTCAGTTTACTGCAGTTGCTGCAAACTGAGTTCAAAGTACAAAAGTATGCTGGAATTCTACATAAGACCTGGTATGTAATGCAACTTTACTTATATCTGGCTACGTAGCCAAGATGCTAAGCATTGTCAGCTGTCTGCCTAACGAGCCTGAAAACTGGGGTACTTGTCTAAGCAAACAAGACCTCCAAAAATCCCTCTTGGCATAAAATACAGCCTGAGGAAAAACAGCCACTCCACACCACAATAAGGAAAAAAACAAATGAGTTTATTGCGGGCAACAATTAAGGCATGTAGCAAAAAGCCTGTCGTAAAGTTTAACAATAAAACAGCAGAGTAACATACAAACAGCGAGGTAAAAGACAAGAGAGAGAGGGGGGGAGTGCTAACAGACAGCTTATATACATTTCATACAGCTGCACATTATTAGGTGTTTGCACGTACCTTAGTCAAACACATAGATCACACCTTAAACATCTGACATACAGCTGCGTAGTCTTGTCTCAGTCTACACCCTGTGCTTAAAGGGCAAGGTCACAAGAAGCAGCGCAGCATCAAGTCAGATTAACCCTTTACATATCGTGACACTCCCCTACTTGATGAGTAGCTGTTTCTTCCTTTATCACTGTAGGACCCATCAGTCCTATCCTATTAAGCATCTGGTTGTGTACTATAACAATAAGAGGTTTCGTAAACAAATCTGCTATGTTTTTCTTCAGAGGTTACATAAGACAATGTTTAACCTGTCCATCACTAGTTGTTTTTACTTTGTACACCCACCTGCAATCTATGGGTGTCACATCTTTGGGCAATTCACAGAGGGAATATACATCATGCTTGGCAATAGAGTCCATTTCCTCCTGCATCGCCTTCCACCAGGGCTGCGCATTCTGGCAAGACATCTGCATTAACTCAGCGAAGCTGTTAGGCTCGCATGTTGCCAGACACACACGCACTGACAAAGACGTGTCAGGAGTAAATCTTTTGGGAGGAACCCCTACGTTTTTCCTGTCAGATCTTCTTGGAATAACCCTTTCAGGCATGGACTCATTACTTTCTTCAACACTACGAGCTCTCTTCCCAGTATATTTCCATTCACCCTCTCCTGTTTGCATTTCTACAACTTCTCTTACAGCCGTCCCCTCTGAAACATCTTCCTCCTCAGTTTTAACACATGAGGAATCGGGGGCAGAGGCTGAAGGCTGTTCTAACTGAGGGAAAAGCAAATCAGAAGCAGAAGGATGAAACTCAGTAGCTGCTTGCACGTGTGCCCAATTTGCGTGCTCTTCAAATGTGGCATTTCTTGATACCACACACCTGGTGCCACCTTTGAAGAACCGATACCCTTTGCAAAAATCTTCATACCCCACAAACCTCAAACATTGAGTCTTTGGCTCTCCTTTCTTACGTTGGTTCTTTGGGATATGAACCCATGCAAAACTACCAAATACTTTCAAATGGGCTAAAGAGGGCTGTTTTCCATACAGGCACTCATAAGGAGTGGCTTGCACCACTGAACTCCACAGCCTGTTATGGAGACAGCACACAGTCAATACTGCTTCTCTGCAAAAACCCAGGGGAAGGTCTGCATCTGGCAGCAGACTATGCATGAGTGTCTGAATGACCCCAGCAGTACGTTCAGCAATTCCATTCTGGAAAGGGGCATAGGCAGCAGTAGTTCTATGTACAATCCCTTTCTTCTGAAGCCATTGCTGCACATTGCCAGAAAGGAATTCACTGCCTCGATCTGATTGCAGCCTCTTTACAGAGTACCCAAACTGTCTTTCAACAAGAGCAGACCAATTTTTAAGAATTTGAAAAACCTCAGACTTCCTTTTCAGTAAATAGCAGAACGTATATCTACTGAAATCATCTACTAAGAGTAGGAAGAACCGAGCGCCTTCCAGAGACCTTTTACTCATCAGACCTATCACATCACAATGTACCAACTGAAAGGGAACAGTAGGTACACGTGAACTGTCTCTGGGAGCCGGCAGACTTGGTCTGCTTACAAATGGCACAATCCAAGAAAACATTGCATGGTTTCAAAAAACATCCCTTACGACAACCTGCTACTTTCTTTAAAACAGAAAAACTTGCATGCCCCAAGCGATGATGTAACAGGTGTATACACTCATTGTGTGTGGGAACATTACTAAACACATTACAAACTTTGTGATGTGGCAAGAGCTTATACAGCTTTTCACATTGAGCGGCCACAGCACACACATCCCCATTCTTAAGCACTTTCCTTTGCCTCCCAGAAAACATAACTTCAAAACCAGATTCTGTCAACTCGCCCACTAAGAGGAGACAGAAATCAAGGGAAGGTACAAACAGGACATTCTCCACATGTCCAATGCAGAAACATATACATTACCCACACCACACACTTTAGCCGTAGTGCCATCTGCCAAAATAACAGTGGAAACATTGGCAGGGGCTAAAGAGTCAAACAAACTTTCAGTGTTGGCCAAATGCTGGGAACATCCACTGTCAAGGAGCCAAACGGAGGCGTCTGTCTTCTTAGAGTTGTCAGAAATGGTGCAGTCTGTAGCTACAGCAGCCCAAGATTGATTCCTGTGACCTCTGACACCTCTCCCACGACCTACAGCACCTCTGGCTTCCTGTTCCCTTTGTCCCAACAGTGGACAGTCACGTCTAAGGTGAGACACTGAACCACAACGAAAACATCTCAGGACGGCATGGGCTCTCACTAACCCCTCGTGCCTGTTCTCAGAAGCAACATGTGAAGCTCTTCTCCCAGAGTTTGTTTCTGCAACTGCCTGCGTGGGCGTCCTGGCTCTCTTCTCTTCCTCCTCCAGCAACCTGGCCGTTACAAGGGACACTGTCAAATCCCGTTCTGGAATTGACTGGAGAGACGACACCAACAATTCCCAACTGGAATCCGAAGAATTTAAAACGCAAAACACCTTGTGCCTTCATCTAGGACCTTGCTTCTTTCGCGAAGACATGCAAACAAGCTGGGCATTTCTACAAGGTGTTGCTGTACTGAAATGCCAGGCATTAGCTTCATATTGTAAAGCCGAAAACAAAGAGAAAACTTAGCTGCTGCTGTCTAAGAAACATAAACATCTTTCAAGGCCACCCAACATTCACGAGGGGATTGCAGGTCTCTGATATGCATAAGCTGGTCGTCCTCCACCGAGAGAAACAGGAGAGACATGGCCTGTCTCACAATCCTGGCTGCCTCAGTTGCATTCGACAGGAGATCCAGAGGGTCTGGAAAGGCACCACAAACTCCTTTTCCCCGAAGAAAATACTGCATCTTGACAGCCCAGGTCAGGTAATTCGAGCAGTTCAGCCTTGTGAGAGGCAGGCTACCCGGTACAGAGTGAGCCATAATAACACATCAGCCAGCAGGACCTCGTAAATCAAAAAACACGCCTCACAAACAAAAAACAGTGGATTCTCCTGGTATCTAGGCAGCACAGCGGAAGCAAAAAACTGGCACCCAGAACCTGTCGGCTGTCTGCCTAACGAGCCTGAAAACTGGGGTACTTGTCTAAGCAAACAAGACCTCCAAAAATCCCTCTTGGCATAAAATACAGCCTGGGGAAAACAGCCACTCCACACCGCAATAAGGAAAAGACAAATGAGTTTATTGCGGGCAACAATTAAGGCATGTAGCAAAAAGCCTGTCGTAAAGTTTAACAATAAAACAGCAGAGTAACATACAAACAGCAAGGTAAAAGACGAGAGAGAGAGAGGGAGTGCTAACAGACAGCTTATATACATTTCATACAGCTGTACATTATTAGGTGTTTGCACGTGCCTTAGTCAAACACATAGATCACACCTTAAATATCTGACATACAGCTGCGTAGTCTTATCTCAGTCTACACCCTGTGCTTAAAGGGCAAGGTCACAAGAAGCAGTGCGGCATCAAGTCAGATTAACCCTTTACATATCGTGACAAGCATTCCCTTTACTGAATTGCAAAGATGAATAACAGGACAGCAGCAAGACTGCCCAATATGCATTGGTGCCCAACACACATCAAGACCAATGCAGTGTGCACCTGGGCCAACAAACATTGGTCCCATTGTGCACCTGGCACCATTGTTCACCTGACACCAATGTGCATTGGGCACCAATGTGCCTCAGCCAATTGCTGGTTCTGCTATATAGTAATCTAACAGCAGCCTTTTACTGGATATGGATATTTCTCAACTGCACAAATCTAATTCCGATATATGGAAGTCCACTTGTTGTTGTTGTTGTTGTTGTTGTGTGCCTTCTGACTTATGGCAACTCTAAGACAAACCTATCATGGGGTTTTCTGGGACTGAAAGTGTTTGAAGTGCTCTGGATCTCTCACTGGGTCCCCATGGCCAAGTGGGGAATTGAACCCTGGAAGAGCTTTTGTGTTCTTCCTTATTAATAACTTCTGCCATCTTGATCATGCACTGATATTTCTTGGCCACCTGTGTCCTTGTTTTCATCTGTAAAATGTTGGAAGGCACAAATGTTTGCGCAAATAAGAAAGAAGAGGTGAAGGAGAATGGGGGATGAGAAAGAGGAAAAAAGTATACATGGAATTCAAATTCTGCATGCTGTGTAGTTTGATTCTTTTAGTCAAAATCCTAGTGTTCAGTTTAGTATTTTTAAATATTCTCTAGATAATGAATGTTACCTATCTTCAGACAGATGGGTTAACACACAGCCTTGCAGGGCACAAATTAGTATCAAAATAGATTATAATCTCTTGGGACACACTACACAAGACCTCTTAATTCATTCTTTCCCTTTTAGGTTCAGCTTCTGTTTGCCAGGTAGTTCAACTCTAGTGGAAACAGTTGGGGTTTTTAACATATTAGCTGGGTGCTTGCATACCTAGCAATTATCTGTACATTTCTGGCACGTACTCTGAAATATTTCCTCTTTCAACTTAAAAGCAATGAGTCCGAGAGAGGCAACGTGTACCTTCGTCAGAAGCTGTGGCTAATGAATGCAAATGAGGAAAGTCATTCTCCACTTGGCTGATAATGATAGTTTTATAGGTGGAATATTTGCTTCCTTAAATGAGAGTGACTTGAAAGATCTGCCTAGCGTGCCTGTGGTGGAGGAGTCAGGCAGAAGGGAGGTTATTGCTGTAATTGGTAGATTAGTTGGTTTTCTCCCTGCATTTAATCCCAGCTGCCCACAGAGCAAGGGAGTTGTGCAGAATGTGCCTGCAGGGAGAACCAAGACAAAGAAAGAAGGAGGGGAAAATGTAACAAGAGGGACAAAAAGGCAGAGTTTAGTTGGCCGGTGAATATAGTAAACAGGCTGGGAACATGGTTGTGATCATTCACAACTGAACGCAGGCTCCTGAGGGGTGGTATATCCTTTCCCTGCACATTTCAAGAAATTAATTTCACCCTGAGTCTTTTAGCTTTTTCTCTCTCGGGTACATCTTTTGATGCTGATGCAGATCCCAAGAGAAGAGCCTATACATCAATTTTTCGACGTTTACAATCCTTGATTTTATTAAGATTTGGCCACCTTTGCCATGAAATTTTTACTCCATTCTTCAATTGCAACGCATGTATCAAACCGAACACTTCTGGGAGCCAGAGACCATCATCCACACTGCTCAATTATGGATAGCTTCATCATATATTAGAGTCATTCTTCTTAAAAACAACTTTCCAAGCTCTGTTTCACAGTCATTATGTGGTTAAGGTCATTGTGCTTATGTTTGTTTAAAGGCAGTTTGAGGTAACTGCTCCATTTTCCATAGATCAGTGAATCCACTTTGAGTTTTAGTCCAGACATTAATAGACCAGTCCAAAGTTTGGAATCCCATTCTCCAAATAGGTTAATCACCTGCTTCACTAACACTGGAGTCACCAGTGTTCTCTTGGGACATAAAAGAATGCTTGAAAAAAAAGTTGACTCTTCAACCCTGTGGGAGGCCTCACTGACAAGTGTTGTGCCTCCTTGAAAGCTCCCACTACAGCAAATAGTGGTAAAGAAGCCTGGAAGCCTGAGAATGATGGGAGTTAGAGTATCATAGAATAGTATAAAGGACTCAAGACCAGGCCTCTGCAGAGTTCCCTCCAGTGTCCTTTGAGCTACCAGCCTGCTTTGTTATTAACAAAGGCATCTGGAAATTATATCAGCCTTCAGAAGCCTGGGAGACCTGGGAGACATGTAGGCATTGGAAGTGGAATGTGGAATGTATATTACAGGTAACAAATGAGACAACAGTGCCAGGCTCCCAGAGTACAGAATCTAAGCAGGCCCCACTTTGGATAAATAACAGATAGGTGCTGAATGATTGATATGGGGGGGGGCAAAGAGCATGCCCTGATACCTAAAAGCCACCAGAGCTTACATAGAAGTGATGTAACTTAGTGTGCTAATTACTTTTCTTGAGGAAAGTATAAATGCATATGCCTTTCTTTGTTCTGGCA
The DNA here is from genome assembly GCA_948474755.1 of Ctenosaura bakeri. NCBI lineage: Eukaryota > Metazoa > Chordata > Lepidosauria > Squamata > Iguanidae > Ctenosaura > Ctenosaura bakeri. Next base: position 182,335 of record CAOLHI010001528.1, read on the forward strand.
TGTCTGATTTGTGGGAATCTCCAGGAGTCTCTTGATACCAGCACAGGCTGAATAAAATACCATTTTTAAAAATCTTAAGTCTCTGCTGGTATGTGACTTATTGGCTTTGTTTAGATCCAGGGAAAACCTGTCCATTGTTGCTATCGCTAGGGTCCCATCCCACCTCCAAAAAACCCAACCCTTTTCCACAATCTGTGTGGCCTCAGGGTAAGACTTCACAGAGGCCCTTTTCGCATGGCATTTTCCATGCGAAAGAGGGCCTGAAGCGTCTCGCGATTTTGAGGAGTGATCCGCATGACGCACTCACAATCGTGCGATGCTCCAGGGGCCGGCAGGCGCCGATCGCACACCTTTTCATTTTCGGCTAGAAGCCGAAAAAGGTGCACAATCGTGCATTGCTTCTGGGCCCCTCACACACTTACCTGGCGTGCGGAGCCTCCGGGGCCATGCCGGTCGTGCTTCCTGCCCCAGCGCAGCCTGGGAAATTCCCAGGCTGTACTGCAGAAGGAAGAGGTGGGGCTCTCGCGTGAGCAGGCAGCTCGTGCAGAGCTGAAGGACCCCGGACATGAGAGCCTCTTGCCAGAGTCTGCTCGCGCGATCCCCACACCCCAGTGCTGGAAGACAGTAAAGTGCGGAAACAGCCAGAGTCTAACAAATCCTAATTGAATGCCTAAATAACTTGTGCTAATTTAAAACACTTTCTATTGCTTGTGCTGTAGTGTCTTCATCAAGTTTGCAAGAGAGTGAAAATATGATGCAGACCTCCCCACGGACCTTTTTCAGATCAGGTAGGGGAGAAGGAAGAATGTCAAGAAGGACGTAATGGGAAAAGCAGCATCCCTGATCACCTTGCAATGATAAGGCAAGCTCAAAACACCACCCAAAAAAAATTTAAAAAAAAAACTTCAATCCCTACCACATTTTCAAGAATCAAAAACCAAGGTTGTAATAGGATCAAAGGGAGGAATTGTTAGGCTTGAAATTTGGTTTTTGTAACTTGCTATAGAATTGATACCTGATAATCATTAACTATGACATTAATTGGCATTTTAGACACTCAGAGCTCATCAAACGACCTTTGCCTTTCACCTGCCTCTCATCAACTGTCCTCTTGTTTTTAATCTCATTTTTAATTGTTTTTAATAGTTAATGTGTTTTAGGGGGTTAGAATGGTGGGTGGGTGGGGAGGATGGGGTACATTTTAATGTTTAATATATTTTATATATTGCTGTAATGCCGCCTCGATCCATTGGGAGAGGCGGGATAAAAATAATAATAATAATAATAATAATAATAATAATAATAATAATAATAATAATAATAATAATTACTAGTTCCTATTTACAGTTAACATGTACCCTAAAAGAATGCTGCTTTTGTTTCACTGATGTCTTTGGAGATGACTTGGTTGAAATAAACTTGGATGTTGCCTGGGACATTTAGATCCTGGAAGTAATGTTCAGGGTCAGATAGAATGTAGCATGTATACAAGCTGTAACTTTGCTAAATGCTGATGCATGAATCTTTTCTTCCAGTAAGCACTCTTTAATATAAACATGAAAATGGTATAGGAGAGGAAGCCTGAAAGAATAAATCATCCCCTTACCTGGGATCCTTTGATCAAAGTACTTGCGTGCACGTATGTGTGTGTTCCTGTCTTTCTCCTTTTTTACCTTTCTACCTTGGTTTTGGGGATTCATATCAGCTCCGTGTCTCTCTGGGGATACAGTAAAAGTGTGATTAATTTATCCTCCCTAACATAGTGACACTGCCTCCAATGTCTTTTTGATGGAGAAGGATATTGGAGGGACTTGGGAACAGACATTGCCATAAGAATGGCTGCACCCTTACTCCAGAGCTGGCCACAACACTGTCCTTCCCATCTCAACCCATAGCAACTTCAAGCTCCAGACCTAGATGCTCCTGTAAACATCACGTTGACATCCAAGCATACTAAGAAACATGGGGAAAGCTAATTTCCATGTTTTGAAACATGTGTGTATATTTCCTGCCTTGCCCCCACTCAGGTCATTTTAGAAAAAGGGAGATGGGAAGGGAACGTATAACATGTGGCTGATGGAGTTAGGGTGCCCATTTGTCATACTTTATGGTCCTTTGGTTTTCAGATAGCAGACCTCTATTTGAAAGACTTTCCAATACCACTCTAGTTTAAAAATAATGATCTAACAGAAGGATCAGCAGAAGGGCTGGAAGTTGCTGATTAATAGTGAGCATCTGGACAATAGACAGAGACCCTTTCCTCACAACACACCCAACCCCGCCATAGGGACAAGAGAAGGATGCGGCTGGGACAACACTTATGCATGACATCATCCTGGACCCATCCTTCTCCTGTTCCGAGGTGGTGCGCTTGCACCGCAGATCAAAGGATTTTTCCTTGCTGCTGTGCACCTGCACTTACCTTCACTGTGGAGGTCCCAGAAGCATAATGAATTTTTTTCTAGCCCCAGAGCAGCCTGGGAAAATATCCAGCTGTGCTGTGGAAGGAAGAGGCATGGCCATCCCACTTCCTGGTTCCCACAGGCAGCTGGTGTAGAGGGGTGCATTCCACCACATTCCTCTCCCAGAAGAGCCATTCCCACCATTATCATCAGATGCCACTGGGACAGAGGTAAGCTGCAGAAAGGGACTAAGCTAGAAGTATCTTCCCCGCTATGGTGGGATATATTGGCCAAGATCTTATTCAATCCAGGCACAGAAAAAAAAAAAGGGACTGGGAGCAGAAGAGGGAACGGCGGTGTCCAGTAGGCATGACAGGTATTGCCAGCATTTGACAACAGTTTTTTGGAGAGGATGCAGCTCTAGTTGGATGTCTAATCCACCCAACCAGCCCATTAACTGGTCCTATTGTGTCTCTTTACAATGGCCAGCAATCGCTAGGAACCACTCATACCACAAGGTCTGTTATGACTTTTTCAGAATTTGTAAGCTCTTGGAACCAGGGGCTGCCCAAATGTTGTATCTAAACATTTCTATTTGAACTATAGTAAATATTCCTAATGGAATAATTAGATGTACTTTGAAAAGATTTAGAAAGTTACGTGTAACCCTATGTGTAAATTGCCATATGTTAAAAAAAAGGAAAAGAAAGCAAGCATCCTCTTTTGTAGTAAAATATCTCTTTTTTTTTCTTTTTTTCTTTTTTGGCAAGTTGTTAGTGGCCATCCTAATGAGAATGCAGCAAACTTTTGATCTGCAGTGGGACTGAGATAAAAAGAATTATTTTCAAATGTCAGGCATATTCCAAAAATCAATCTTTTTAACTGGTCCTTTTCTGAATCAGATTATAAGGAATTTACTCACCATTAATTTATCCACAACCCTGGAAACTTTCCACATCAGGATAAACAATTGTTTCATGGCTACTACAGCTTGCTATGGCAATAGTAAATCATAATGTCAGAATCATTTCCAGCAGCCTCCATATGGTACTAGGAAGCTGTGCTATTCCTAATACTAACTTTCAGTTACTTAAAAGGCAGCTCCTATATATCCTTAGGAGAAGTTTCTCTTATTTCAAAGAAACAGAATGCTCCATGACCATGAGGTTTTAAAAGATTAATTTAAAAAGTGGCTTCTGAGTCCTCTGTCTACATGCATTATACTTTTAGATTGTTCCAAGAGGACCTGAGGGTGTCTGGCATCTCATACTTTTCAATAGCTGTCATAATATGGAGAGAATTTGATGATAGATGCAGGATCAATAGCACTTCCACCTCGCCTTACCTGATTTATTCTGCAATCATCAGAGAGAAATCATTTTAGCGGATTTGACTCAGCAGACATCAAGATGGAAGCCTCTCTTTCACACACAGGCAAAAGATTTGAAGGCTAAACTCAACTTGCACACTCAGCAAAACTGGGAAAAAAGAAAGAAAGGGAAAGGTTGGGCAGGGAGACTATCTGTTCAAGGAGAAGGAGGTATAGATCAGGCAACAGGATAAAAGAACCATTTGAATTTGAGGCCCATGGTATAAACAGTTCTCAATGATAAGGGTTTGGCAGTTCAGATTTATAAGAAAATTAGAACAGAACCTCCATTTGGACGGTTTTAATTTTTGTGTTAAACTCTGGTATCTCAGAAGATAGATTGTTATCAGACTGCTTAGCAAGCCTGCCCACATTCCAAAGAGTTACAAACATCTCAGGACTAGTAGTGTGTGGAAGTGGAATGAAGTTCACACTCTTAGGCCCTTTTCACACTCAGTTTCTGTTGCAAGAGGGCCCCATGAGCATCGCATAAATGAGAGCGTCGGTCCATATGACACACTCCCATTCATGCGACGCTCACGAGCCTAAAGCGGGACGTGCACGCATTTTATTATTTTTGGCTGGGAGCCGAAAATACTGCGTGGTCACGCAGTGCTCCCAGGCCCTCGCGCACTTACCTGCCCTGCGGTGCATCAGATGAGCCAGACCAGTTGCACTTCCTCCCCCAGTGCAGCCTACAGCTCCCAGGCTGTGCTGTGGAAGGAAGGGGTGGGGCGCTCACACGACCAGGAAGCCAGCGGAGGAGCAATGCGGGTGCCTCGCACAAAAGGCTGCTTGCGCAAACAGCACCCCCCACCTCCGTGAGCAGGTAACATGCGGAAAGGGTCCTACTGTTCTTTCTTTCTTTCTTTCTTTCTTTCTTTCTTTCTTTCTTTCTTTCTTTCTTTCTTTCTTTCTTTCTTTCTTTCTTCCTTCCTTCCTTCCTTCCTTCCTTCCTTCCTTCCTTCCTTTCTTTCTTTTTCCCTTCCTTCCTTTCTTCCTCTTCTTCAGTTTATGATGAAAATCTTTCTCATCCTTGAAAATAATAAGATATAGCAAATGTTTCCTCCTGACTTATGTGACAAAGAGGATATAAAAAAACAGTCTTGATGAGCATTTGCACATCACTGTTCACAGAGACACTTCTGAATAAAATGCTGGGGACCAAACTCACACTAGTGGTCTCATTTTCATTCTGGAAATGAGAAATCTCACTGACATTAGTAAATTCTGAAAGGGCTGTCTCAACATGTCAAGATGGCCCATGTCAACAATAATGAGATGATGAATGAGATTTTGTCACATTGCTGCATGCAGCTATGTCAAACACCATCAGTAGTATGCAAAGATCCACTTACGAACATTTCACTCTTGCTCTCCTTAAACAGGTCCTGCCACCCAGAAAGCCAGGTTCCTAGCATCACCGAGAGATCTCTATCTTGACAAAGAAGCGAAGCTGACTGAAAAATTGATATTCCCAACAGAGAGGAACTGAGAGATTTCAGTCCTTTCTACATGATAACTGTGTCCCACCATGGAGAAGAAGCAATAGTGACTTCTTATCTGATGATGAGCCCCATCGCTGTCCTACTGCCACCCATACACATACACTACACATGCTTGTGCAGTCATGCATGTGTACAACAAACTCAGAGGCTCCCCTCTTGTAGTTCATTTCCCAAATAAAATCCAGGAACAGGATGGTAAAATGACCACTGGAACATTCTGTTCTGACTAAAATGGTTGATGATGCGAGACATGCATTCCGAGTGTGTGGGTGGGCTAATGTGGTGCAATACCATTGCTGCTTTCCTCTGTTTCTTGCTGGCTGGTCAGAGAAGAATAATCCCATATGGCTCATAGGCAAAATCTGAAGATATTTATAATGAATTTTCAGCCTGGGTTCTACAATTTTGCACTGTGCAAAAGAAATACGGCAAGAGGTATGTGTGTAACTCATCTTCGTGATTAAAGACCTTGTTTTGTTCACCCTCGCTCAAAAAAAATATAAGTTTAGATCATTTAGTCAACAAACATTTGCAGTAGAAAAACATCCTACTGACATTCACAGAATGCATGCATGTAGGCCCTAAGCACACAGCTGAACTCATGGACTGTTCTGTCACTACAAGCAGTTGGTGGCAGGACTACTACTTGTATGGGCAAACTGACCTTTCTGTGGATACTGCTGGTCAGACAGAGTTTTATTTAGGAGTTTGAAAAATGCAGGTAGAGACAAGTGTGGGGTCTTCTATCCCCTATCTCCTCTGTGTGTTCAGTGAACACATGATCTAAATGTCTGAATGGAGTTTGCATTGACTGATAATTTTATTTGTAGGAGCAGCTTCGAGTAAGATAGTTGATCATTTCTGGTTGAGAAGTTTGTGCGTGAGGTGGGGTTTCTAATATGCAATTTTGCCAGATAATCAGGATATAAAGAGCTGTTTGTTCAGTTGTTTGTTTAAAAGATAATCTTCTGTATGTTGCTAGCCTTCAGCTCTCATAAACTTTCAACAGTGATCTTGCCGGCTAGTAATGACAAGAGTTTCAATCTAACAAGATCTGGAGGGCAGCACTTTCCAAACCCCAGATTACAAATATTTTAAGGCTGGTCTTCATAAAATCAATTCCAGAGTAATTTGCTTGTGTCAATCCATATACCAAATACTATAGCAACATGATTTATTGGTCCTTGTAAGATGATATGTTCAACATTAGTTTTAGCAGATGACAGTTGTGAGAATTCTGGAGAGCAACATTATTCAGCTCTGCTGAATGCTAGACACAGGTCTGGTGTCAGCTGGGGACATCCTTGAGCATCTGTTAGAGTGCCAATTCCTTGCCAAAGCTGTGAAGAACTGCTGCCTGCCGCCCTATATGGAGAATCATGGACCTGCAGCCTCTCAGGAAAAACACTTTCACTTCTCCTAGACATGAAGCAGAGCCTTGCATGCAGAAAAATTCTACCCATCTTCTCCCACCCAGGCTTCTGGTTTGCCGTCACTTTCTGACTGCTCTTTGATCTTTGATATCAGTTTCTGGTTTCTGATTCTTTTACTACAGTCTTCCCTCCACATTTGCAGGTTTGACCTTTGTGAATTTGGTTATTCATGAGGCATGTGCTTGCCTCCTCCCACCATCATTTTCCTTCTCCCATCCCTTGCATTCCTCACTCCAGGCTTGTGAGGCTTGTATTTAAAATTGAGGGGTTCCCCCCCCTTTTGGGTAAGCAAAGCCACCCCACACAGAGAGGTGTGGCCTCTCTGCCATGTGGTTGCACATTCTGCTGTATATTGGCTGCTGACTGGTCAGGTGTTCCCCTCTCAAGATGGCCACCAGAAGTAATTAGAAGTCCAGAACTCCCCTCTTCTCAGTCAGAAGGGAAAGTGCAAGTAAGTCTTTTAGGCTGTATTTTTTTTCCTCCCACCTCCCATCACTGGGCCAGAGGCAAAGGAATGGAAGGGGGAACTCCAGAGGGGAATGAGAGAGGAATCACGTGGAGGGAGGAGTTATTCATGGTTTTTCCACTTTCATGAGGGTTCTGTGTCCCTAACCCTCACAAATGTGGAGGGGCTACAGTACTATCTCCAATGGTCCAGGGACCACAATACTTGCCTCAAATTATCCTCTATACTCCATCACCTTTTACTCTAATGAACATCAGATGGCTGGGACTAGGACCTGGTATTTTAACTACTTGCTACATTGTAAATGGTGATGATGGAGGCCGTCAGATTCAACCAGTTTGTGATGGGGGGTGTCTATCTCTTTCTTCCACCACTACAATCTTGAGAGCCAAAGGATCCAACTAGCTTAGGAAGCAGCTCCTGAGAAAGCCCTCTGATGAAGTCCTTCTCAAGCCTGGAGCTAGTCTTTTCAACTTCTTCATGACTTGAAGGAATTGTGTTATGATGAAACTGTTTTACTGATGTCGAAACATATGAGTTCCAGATGGCATTGGGCTATGGTTGCTCAGTCATGTACAGCTGGAGAGGTAAGCTAGTGTGTGTGAATTTCACACTAGTTAAGCCTCACTGCAGAATCTAGGTTGTTAGGTTAATAAAATTTCCTTTTTAGTCTACTCCATTATTGTCATTACCTTTTTACTTCTGGATGAGAGCACAAATTCCTAAAATACAAGAAATCATCTTTTCCTGGACAGGGTATCGTAATTTGTTGCCATATCCTTTTTTGTGGAGGGTGGGAATTTGTGAGTATTCTTTACCTTCCGGTGTCACAATAACAATCTTCTGCAGATACATAAAACAGTCTAGAACTAAAGAAATGCTATTCCTACAGTGCTTTGCTGGCTGAATTTATGAAGCTGCACCAGCTTGGTCTCTAATATTGTGAAGATCATTCTCATTCAAACTGTCATATACAAATAAACAACTTAACACCACTGACCCAACAAATCATTCATCCACATGAGCTCATTTGTCAATCCAGGTAGAGAAGTCATTGCAGAGTTTCTGCATTTTTGTTTGTTTGTTGGCATCTTGCCAGTAAATCAAGGCTGAACATCAGAAAGGTAAGCAGAAGTTATGCCCATAGGGATTTGAAAATGTCTTTTGAAATGCTTTTCTCCATTTCCCATTCTTTGATTTGGAGCTCACAGTTAAACTGTTTGTCTGGGCTTTACAAATTATGGCCCTTTTTGCACAGCACTTGCCATGTGAAAGGGTGCCTGAAGCATCATGCAATTGTGAGGAGCGATCTGCACGACACACTCACAATCGTGCAATGCTCCAGGGTAGGGCAGGGGCCGCTCATGCACTTTTTCATTTTCAGCTTTCAGCCAAAAATGGTGCCCAATCGCGTCTTGCTCCAGGGCCCCGCGCACACTTGCTGTGCATGTGGAGCCTCCGGAGCTGCGGCAGTCATGCTTCCTGCCCCAGCATAGCCTGGGAAACTCCCAGACTGCACTGCTGAAGGAAGAGGTGGGGCTCTCACGCCACCTGTTCGGGAGCAGGCAGCTCGTGTGAAGCTGAAGCAGCAGGGATGCAAGAGCCTCTCGCTGGAGGCTGTTTGCACAATCCCTGCACCCCAGCACTGAGAAAAGGTGAGTTGCAGAAAGGGCCTATGATTTGGCAGTTGTCCCCGCCCCCAGACCTGTAAAAAGAAACCATAATCATTTCCAATGATGTATTTTACTAAAGGAGTTGAACCTTGTAGTGTTTTCCAGCAGCTACTCCACACATTTGTAGGATTTAGTGGCATTTAATTAACAGCTACTTCAAGCTTGCTGTACAGTCTTTACCTCTGTAAAATAGGAACTAGTCTCTACCCTTCAACCATGTGGTTAAATCTAAATAGGCAGCAAGACCAGCTCTACCATTAGTCAAAGCAGGGCAATCACTTCTGACGAAAGATTTTGGTGCCATAAAGGGGAAACAAATGATATTTGTAATGTTCACTCCCAGCAAGATGTACTCCTTGTTTTATTTTTTATTATTCCTTTATTATTGTACTCTTATTGCCAATGAGAAGGGAAAGCTTTTGTGGCAAGCCTTGTCTTGAAGGAGCAGGATGTCTAGAGAAATTCTAACCCACCTGTACTAACCAAATTCAAGCAGTACAGGTATTCAGAACACAGAAAGGGAAGAGCTCTACATGCTGGCTATGTAAATGTTGAAGAGGAGAAGCTTCTGAGAAGAATGAAATGGCAACTCCAGTTCTGCACCACAAACATGGCTAGATACACAGGTGTTCACATCCAGACCGCAAAGAACCTCAAAGCATTCAAACTCTTCTGCCTAGATGTACAGTTCTATTAATTAAATTTACTCTTACAATCCCATTTTAAAAAAAGAAAAAAAGAAACACATTTTAAGTTATTTTTATCCTGTTTATAAGGAGTGTGCATGGTTGATGAGTTCTTGTTTAAAATTGACCAAAATGAAATTCTCACCCGTCTCTAAGCACAGGCATGGCATACATGAATGTAAAGGTCTGACTGTCCAATGCAGCCTATGGAAGAAGTAAAACTTCTGAAACAGTATCCTGTAGGTCAAATTTGATTTTTCAGCCATAGTTCATGTATTCTGCTCACATTGCCCGGTGGCCTACTTAAACACTATAATAAAAAGTTAATTAAGCATAGTATGCAGTATATATCAGTAGTATAAAAATTAAAGAGCTAAAATAAATAGTGCAAGAAGTATGAGATTCATTCATTTTTGACTTAATGACTCTTACATGATATCATGCATTAAACCATAGACTCAGCGGAGGACTGAAGGAGAATAAAATTTTTATCAGGACTTAATTTTGTTTAATTTAGATCCAGGTTCCATCATGCCTTATTCAAATAAGGTTAATTATGTGTACCAGATTGGTACATAAATCTTTTTTTTTTTCCTTTCAAATTGACTAGAGATACAAGGTATGTAGTGTTCTACGTTTGCTTGCAGGTTGCTTCCTATAACAACACTTTTATAGAAAACCTTTGTGTTCTTAATACCATTGAATTCCATTGCTGAAATCCTGCCAAACATGAGCAGCTTACCAATGACATAATTTACAGAGAAATTTTTATTTAAAAGTGTCTACTGCAGCTCCTCTTTTTAAATTCTTATGTGTTATTTATTTATGTATTTATTTATTACTATATCAGTGAACACCCAATTGAGAACAGACATTGTTCTGATAGTACCTCCCATTAATTTCTATTAACTCATCTGAATTCATCTTCAAACCATAAAGAACTATGGGAGGGGAGGGGAGAAATAATCTTAATGCTTCTCAAAACTGTCTCAAGAAGACTGCTCCCACTATTTTGGATGTATTCTTTGTGTGTCTACCTCACATGACATTGTAGTTGTATAGTATTACTTGGAGTAATGGACTTAGAGTAATCTTTGAACATTTAATAACTTCATACATATGTCTCATCCTTATGGGCATATATTTGATACAATTTGCAAGAAATATTGAGAATGCATGATGCTATTTCATGCAAAAGGATGGAGAATGTGTGACTCTCTGAATCTTGTTGGAATGTAGCTCTTCTTTTCTTTCGGTATTGGCTGTGCTGATTGGGCTGATGGCAGATGGAATCTCATGACAACTGGAAGGTCACTCATTTCTCACTACAAGGTAAAGCACGAACCATTTAACAAACATTCCCTGTTTCTTTTCCCACCTACTCCATCCCTGGATTAATTCATACACAATTCAAGAAAATCATGAAACATGCTCAGAACGAACTTGAGGCATGGAGACCAGCTGTGTAGGGATGGGGGATGATGGGGGCAGTTTGCCCCAAGTGGCAATTTTGAGGGGCACATCCCAGCTTGTAGCCCTGCCACCATGCCATAGCCCTGCCCCATGCACTGTGGCCATGCCCCCAAGTGCCATGGCAACACCCCCTGCCCATCCCCCTCCATGCACTCCAAGCTCTGTCACTGATGGAGACCAAACTATATGAGGAATAGTTGAAGGAGCTAGACATGTTGAGCATGGTAAAGAGAAGATTGAGGGGGTGACATGATGATTATCTTTAAATACCTCAAGGGTTACCACAGAGAGGAGGGGGCAGTGTTGTTCTTCACTGCCCCAAAGCAGTGCAATAGTTTTAAGTTACAGGAGGGTAGGCTTTGATTGAACATTAGAAGGAACTTCTTGACAATAAGAGCAGTTTGGCAATGGAACCAATTGCCTGGACAGGTGGCGGGTTTCCTTCTCTTCAAAAGAGGCTGGACACCCTCCTGAGGGAGATGCTTTAGCTGGAGATGCTGCACTGAGTAGGGGGGTTGGACAAAATGGCTCATGAGGCCCCTTCCAATTCTATGATTCTATGGAGTTGTGGGTTTTAAAATGAATTTTGCCTGTAATGCATTTGGACAGCAGCAGCCACTACCCCAGTGGGACATGAAAGTGACCAAGATGCCAGAATCCCAGTTGTAGCACTCTGTAGCAGTGGGCACTGGTAAATGCTCTGCAGTTGGTGTGGAACATCTTCCCACCAGCTTTTCCACAGAACCCAGCCTGGTGAAAACATTCCTTCTGGGAAAAACTCTGCTTACCTGGACCCATGCATCCTGACACACTGTGGGAGAGTGGGATTTGATGCCCTCCCCAGGAGAGACCATCATCCTTAGTGGCTGGTGCATGTGCACGAGGCCAGGTCATGTGGGGAGCATGGGGAGCATGGTGGGGAGCATGGCTATTTAAGCCTGGCTCACCCTACATGTGCCACTTTTCTCAGAGCAGCATGACCCACCTGCTCACCCTTGGTACAACGTGTGAATCCAGGTGGCTTTGAGGCTGGGCAGGAATTTTACCTCCCTTGTTATCAGGACAAGTAGAATTAGGGGAATTGGCTTCAGGTGGTGTAAACAAATTTGTACCCATTTGGCTGGTAGGGGGGAGAAGACAAGCCTCTGGCGTACACCGTTGGCACTGATTTGGGTGTAGGGTATGGTTCCCAAACTTTTCTTTAAGGTCCTGAGATTCAGAAGAAGGGGAGGATGACTGCCCTTGAGGATAACCTTGGCTTTGGGGCTTCTCATTTGCAGGGTCCTGGGACTTTGGTGGGAATCCAACTGGTTTGCCTTCCAACTAAGGACAGCCACAGAGCAACCCAAAAAGTTTGGGCTGCCCATGGGGTCTAAGTGCCTTGCCCAAGGGGAGCTGAGGAGGTAAGTCGAGGGAATGATGCCTGGCCTCAGCTGGACCTGGAGCAGGTGCCTCCCCCACTTGCCACGTTCCAGGACAACATTCCGTAAATAGTTTTGGTCAAATGAAGAGCCCCTTCCCATTTTTTATCTCCATGTAATGTGTGTGGTCTCATTATTCCCAATGACATGAACAGGTTCCTAAAAGAAAGAATTAAATTACAGTATCTGATTTTTCTAGCCACAGGGATGCTATTTGTATACTAGTCCCTTTCAGGGCTATGTTTGTATGCATACAAGCTGGATTGATGATTTCCTGTAGTATTTTCATGCAGTTAAGGATTTTATCTTTTAAATAAACTTTTTAAAAATTACTATGCATATCATTTTAGAATCATAGAATCTTAGAAAGAACCGCAAGGGACATCTAGTACAATCCACTGCCATACAGGAATACACAGCTAAAGCTCTCCTGAAGTACTCTTATTATTTGTATATGAAAATTCATATGAGTTTTCAAATGGAAAAGAAAATTTCATACTTAGCAGCTCCATTCAAATGGCAGAACAATAGCATTTGTTTTATTAGAAATATGTACATACAGATCACTTATCTTATTTTATTAATGCTAGCAATTCTTTATCTGCAATAATAATGATGATGATGATGATGATGATGATGATAATAACTACTACCACCACCACCACTACTACTACTACTACTACTACTACTACAGCAGCAGCAGCATTAATAATGCCCTTTTTACCATTTAAATCTTATTTGATTCTAATCTAGTGTAGCCAAACAACTAATGCAATAAATATTGGCATAAATTCCCCTCTCCAGTGTTAATAATAGGATATAAAATTTGTAAATGTTTCTAAACCTCTGTGAATTGGCTTTTGGGGCATTTTATTATCAACACAAGCTCTGTTAAGACATTAGCCATAGGAGAGTAGAGGCATGGGGCTGTATAGACTGAGCTATCCCCTGCCACTTTAACAGTACACACAGTACATAGGGCAGTCTATACAGTACGCACATTCCATTCCATTCCAACTCAAAATATCCTAAATTGATACATTAAGGTAAGAAAGTTGAATGATCATATGAAAAAATACTGTGCATTTATTTTCAGATGATAATATAGACTAGGAGATTTCATGAACATAGTATTGACTTCAAGGGGAGGGGGAACATTTAACCATACTGAAAAATGCTTTCTCATACTTCAGGAGTAGTCTTTCTCTCTTTGCAGGCAACAAAGGGAACTCTTTTAAGTTGCTGGTTTGCTTATTATTGATATAGTTGTAAGGCCAACAGTGTGAGTGCATTGCATTCATTGATCTACCAATGCACTCTTTAAGAGAAAATGGTTTCTTTGGTCACTGATGTGGAAAAAGAAGAAATTTGCTTGTAAATTGAAACCATCCGTGCCCACATTATATAACTTAATTTAAAAAGCTGGAGGGCTAGTAAGCAACTGTGCATAAACATATGCTTCCTCTAATGCACACTTTGCATGTTGTGGCCAAAACAAGAGACACCATTGATTAAATAAATGAATTTGTTAATGGGGGCTCTTGTGTCCGGCTAAGATATGGCTGCAGCACTGAATTGGATTCTGGTGCAGATATTCAGTGAATGTGATCCCTATGGCAATGCCTGAGGCTGCCATTGAATTTACAAATCACCTGCAAGATAGACAGACAGACAGACAGACAGACAGACAGACAGACAGACAGACAGACAGACAATACTGATACCAGTACAGATATGGACAATAAAGATACACACAGAGAGAATAAGGTATGAGTGTGGCATCATCAGTAACCAGCAAAGTTAATGGTAAAATGTGGAAACTGCAGTCGACCGTTACATGACAGCCCAAGGTTGCTCAACCCTGAAGTAGGGAAACACATTGCTAGCCATGGCACTGTCTCCATCATCTATGAAGAGGTGAGGTTTGTTCCTCTCTATGTTGTCCTGCCAGCTGGCAAAGCCCTTGGTATTCAGGGAGGCCTTTGGCAACTAATTAGATTCTGAGGAAGGGCTTTGATACTGAGATGCTGTACTTCTCTCTCATGTGTTTTCTATCTGTCTGTCTGTCTGTCTGTCTGTCTGTCTGTCTGTCTATCTATCTGTCTATCTATCCATCCATCCATCTATCCATCCCTCCATTTTGTATTTAAACATTGATAATTTGTGTTTAATTTCTTGCATTCTTAATTTCTAGGAAAAAAGGTAGGAAACAAAGGTAGAAACCAAAGAAACAGCTAATTCACAAGGCACTTGATTGATTCTGGAAATAACATCCGAGGCATGTGCAATGCTTGTTTCTTCTAGTCTGTGGTGAGCTTAAATTAGATCCCCTTAGTAGCCCATTCTTCTGTGCTGAGCATCTTTTTAGCCATGGACTCCTTAGTTTTGCTGTAAGCTTTTCAACATTTTCTCCTTTTTCAAGGTCTCCTTCACACTTCGCATACCTAAACCCGTAATAGGTCACTGCTGTTCATTTTTCCATGTTTTCTGCCCAGATTTATGCTTTTAATTTTCCTATTTACCACGTAATGGTATGTGTTTAATTTTAGATGGGATTGCTTTTGGAGACACAAAATGTGGTATCTGAAATGTTGCTGTTTTTTAAAGCATATCCTCTTTCATGGGAATGACCAGGGAGAATTTCAAAATACTTTAGATAATTAGAAATTTTGATAAGTGGAGAAGCTATTTTCAGAGATTTATGTTGACAAGAGAGACACCCAGTGGATTTGGATAATGAGCAGCTTCAGATATTAGTATTTTTATAGCATTTCAAATGTGCCAAGTACTTCATAGTCCTTAGCCAAACTGACTCAAGTTACAGTAGGAGACAGCCAGAAATGGGGGTGATGTTAACATTTGGCATCCTCAGTGTCTAACTGTTAAAATTCTTATCACAATAGTTGCTATGGGCCCTTCTGGATTGGCTACAATGCACTGCAAAGCTGGTAGCCAACTTTGCTTGACCCAGGTCCCATTTACACAGCCTTTTTGCTGGTAGTAGCAGGCACATGAAATCCCTGCCAGACCATCATGGGCAGCTACTGCCACATGCAGGACCAAGTTTTCCTTGCACGTTCATTTCATTTTATTATTGCTATGTATACCCAGAAGACAACTCATAGAACAGTGAGTTGATTGCTTCCAGACTGTCTCCCAGTTCACCGAGCTTGCGTTGCCTTAGAAACAGACTTCCTGGGTTGAAAGTACTGCTGCTGGATGATAGGTTGGTGAGCAAGGGAATAACAGCCATCCAGGTCTTGACCCTGGATAAATGTGCTGACCTGATTTGTATCACAGAGAGCTGGCTGCATGAAAGGGGTTTTTGGGTCAGTCTTTACCAGCTTTGCCCATCTAGGCTTTCTCTGCAGTAGCCGATGGATCCCAGTGGTGGAGAGGTGGAATAGTTATGGTCTATTGTGAGTCTACTCACACTGACTAGATCTGGAGTCTTCGAGTTTTGAAGGATTTTTTTTTTTTTTTAAGAAAAATCTGTGTTTGGCCAAACTGAGATTCTCTTGGTGTACTACCCACCCTTTAGAGTGCAGTAGTGTGGTGGTTCGAGTGTTGGACCAGAGATCAGGGTTCAAATGTCTGCTCAGACACAGAAGTCCACTGGGCAACTCACACGCTCTCAGTCTCAGATGAAAACAATGGCAAATCTCTTCTGAACAAATCTGGCCAAGAAAACCTCATGATTGGCTTGTCTTGAGGTTAGCATAAGTCGGAAATGCCTTCAAGGCACACAAGTTAACAGCAGCAACAGAAGGAGCAACAACAACATTTCCTGAGACAGAGCAGTCTATAGGCTGTGTTGGAATTTCCTTGGTTTCTTTTGCTGGGGACTGTGTATGCTGAAACTGCATGGTCAGACATAGCTCAGCACTTCATGGACTCCATAACAACCATTGGTCCATCCCATCAGCCCATGGGTCACACTCATTCTGCAGGGCACACTCTGGATCTGGTTTTCTCTACTAGATAGTATAGTGAAGATCTGGGATTGAGGAAGCTTTTTCTTGTTCTGCTGCCACTGACAAATCACTACCTGGTGGGGTTTAGCACTAACTGAGACTTATAATTTCTTCAGGATCAGGGTACCAGGTAAAATAATGTGCATCAGGAGACTGATGAACCCAGATGGATTTTTGATGGCACCGAGGGGTTTCTTATTAACTTTGCAGGTGATACGATTTGGTTGTAGACTTGAGTAACGTGTAGCATGGGGAAATGGCTGGGATGATTAACATACTCAGTTGTGGATATCAACTTCATTGATCACTGCATCTGTCTCAAGGCACATATGCTGGTTGACACACACACACACAGATACATACACACACAGATACATACACACACATACATATATGGAAAAACAAGAACAATAAAAAGAAGATATAAATATTTACATCAATGCTGAGCATAGAAATTTATCACATTTACAGAGATGTTGGTAACCAGGAGTTTCAAAGTGTACAATAACACAGAACAATGACAATATTACATATTCAATTTTTAACTATTTAGTATTAAAACTATTATACTGCAATCAAGTGTAAGGTTAACAACCTTTTGATTATTAACATTGTATACATACAAATCTTTAAACAGGACTTTTCTTATTCTTTATCCCACCAGTAAAACATTTTAAATGATTGCCAATTGTTTGTTTTTAAACTCTTTTCCATTCTCTTCAAATTTCTTCATCCACCCCCCCAACTTACTTTTCTGAAATTATGAGTGATATATCCTTTCTTGTCCTTCTGATAAATGTGTGCGTGCGTGTGTGTAAGTTTCCTTACTGTATCCAAGTAAGAATATTAAGTACATAACATATATCAAATACATATACATGTTCCTTCTATCATTGACATAATTGTTTTAATTATTGGATAGTCTCAAAATATTTATAAGATTTAAACTTTTTGAAGGTAAAAAGAACAATAAAAGATTTTATAGCCTTTATGATTTAATCAGCCACTCAAGTTGATTGATACTTTTAACATGGATTGGACCCAGGTTATTTCAAAAGCTGTATTCTCCCTTAGAAGTCCAATGAGTTTTAAGATCTCTGGGTAATTTTTTTAAAAAATTCAGCCACTTTGAGCATGATTAAGATTCTGAAACTTGCAGAAAGAAAGGGAGGGAATATAAATAATTTATAAAAAATAAAGTGTCAACTCCACATTCCTCCTGCCAGTTTCTGGGTCTTTTCTTGATTCAGGCCAGAAGAATTTTTCACCTGGAAAAAAAATAACTAGATCCTGCATTGAACAATAGCTAAAAAGACCACATAGAAGAGGAATGGGAATCATGTGCCCACAGGCTCCACGTAACCATCAGGTCATATTTACAGAGGATCTCCTATTTCTTTCAAAACCCACATACCCCACACATCCTCCATTTTTGTTGAGGGAAAAAAACTCCACAAAATATTTTCAGAAAGTCTTGCAAAGGAAAAAAAAGTGAAAATGTGCAACATCCTCTTGATCTTGCCCCAGGGGAAGGGGAAAATTATGAAGGATGAGATAAGCCAAGATGTATCTCTCTCTATTGAGCATCAAGGACTGAATGGAACTTCTTAGTGATACATTACAGAAGGTGTTGTTGTTGTTGTTGTTGTTGTTGTTTGCCTTCAAGTTGTTTCTGACTTATGGAAACCCTAAGGTTGACAAGGGGTTTTCTGGGGCTAAGAGTGTGTGATGCATCCAAGGTCATCCAGTGAGTTTCCATGGCTGAACCAGGAATCCAGGCCTGGTCTCCAGGGTCAGTCAACTGTCCAAGGCTCAAAGCACTACACCATGCTAGCTGAGGGCTAAACAAACAATCTTCATGAAACATTGTCCTTACTCTCAGGGGACTGACGTTTCTACATTGTCTTTTAACTCTGTGCTCCTGAAAAACTGAGCTGCTCTGAGCCCTATATTGGGAGAAAGACGGAATAGAAAATAAATAAATAAGCAAACAGTAAATTGTCAAAAGAAAGACAGTTTTTGTCATTGTTCATATTGCTCAAAGAAGCACACCTTTCTCCTCATTCTAATGTATTTCTAAATACATATTTGTTCCCTTATCCAGTAGTAATTTAATTTTAAAGCAGTCAGTATTGTCTGTCCCCACATTATATCAAAGGTAAATGCTAAGAGCATTGCTGTTATGTACCTTTAAGTCAACTCCAGCTTATGGCTACCTTGTAGCCTTATCTTGGCAAGATTTGTTCAGAGGAAGTTAACCATTGCTTCCCTCTATGGCTGAGAGAATATGATTGGCCATTAGGTCACCCAGGATGTTTTGATGGCTGAGCATGAATTTGAACCCTGGTCTCCCAGAGTTCCAAGCCACTCTGCTATGCTGGCTCTCAGAGAAGAGAGAAAATACCATGCCTGGAAGATATTCTTTACTGTAGCATCATCTGTCATAAGAAACAGGCTTTCCTCTTACTTCCAGGTGATATGAAATTCAGGATGGGATGAATCCAGAATTTTCCAAATCCAAATCTGAATCCCTGGAAGGTTCTGAGAATCCACGAATCTCATGAATCTCGAATCTTTTGAATCCTTTTTTTTAAAAAGGGTTTAAAAAGCAAGGGAAATAAGAATAATCTTGGGCAGGACACACTCTCAGTCTTAGCAAAAGCCTAGGCAAAGGCAAAGCTCCCTCTGAAGAAATCTGGCCAAGACAACTGTCATAGTTTTGCCTCAGGATCTCCCCAGATTGAAAATAACATGAAGGCCCTTTCTACACAGGCAGGAAAATGTGGATTAATCCCCCATTTTCCTGCCTGTGTAAACAGGGCCACATACTACAGTAGACAGATAATCCAGGTCAAAACTGGATTTTCTTTGCATAGCTCCTTATGGCATTCTGGAGTTTGTAGTTTGATGATGCACCAGCACACTTTGGTGGAAAAGGCTGTGACACCTTGTAAAACCAGTAACCCCAGAATTGTGTCTGAAAGAAGTTTGCAAGGGAGCTATGCAAAGGAATGTTTCAGCTGTCCTTGAAATCTCAAGAAGACTGTACCTTCCAGCCAATCAGACCTTTGGTGGGCCCCAGAGGCACCCATTTTTAAAAACAATTTTTCCTTCCTGCTACATGTGGTTTGTCATGTGCTCATGAGAAACCATGACAGACATTTCACTTCTCATTCTATTCTAGCTATAGGTTTACAACCAGGCACTGGTCTTGTCGAAGGAGGTACACTGGCCTACATGTGGCAATGACTGGATGAGATTGTGTGACTTTGCCCTCTGCCCCACTACTTCAGATAGATGTCAGACCCACTCACCCCAGCATTTATACATGCCATGGATTTTCAGCAGAGAAAATAGTGCTGAACTTAAATAACAAATGCTTAATTTAAATGTATTAGAATACAACCCCAGATGTAATTTCTGAAATTGTCAGCAAAGGCCATTATTACTCCAAGGGAAAAGCTCCCCTACTTGCCATCTCCTCTTATGTGTCTGGTCTCCCAGGTTTTCAGGCGTCCCGGTCTCCCATAAACTATTTGGTTGGTGGATTCGAAAGATTTGGTCTGCCTATTTTAGCACAGAGATTCGGATTTGCGAATCTCGAATCCTTGCTGAGGATTCGAGGATTTGCGGATTCGTTTGGCCCATCCCTATATGAAATGCAACCCTCACCTTATTTCTCTACAGTGGTTATGTTTCTGTAGTAGAATCAGAGAGGTCTATATTAAAGTATAACTGGCATTTCAATCTGTAGAGAGTGCCATTATAATAATGGTAAGGGAACAGTAGTTCCCATAGTTCCTACCCCAATGATAATCCAGTTCTTTCCTTTGGTGATTTCTGTCAGCTGTCCACAAATCACAATATAGGCTGAAGTGAAGCACATTACAAACTGTGGAGCTCTCATCCACATCAGTGCTTCTCTAATATAGATCTGAGTGCAACAATGGAAAACTTGCAAAAAACAAAACAAAACAAAATTTCCCCTAAAGGAGTTTGAAGTAAGTTCTCAGAATGAATATTCTCTAGATGTGGGACAATTTGACCAATAATTGATATCCGACATCAGCCTTTGCTCTTCAATAATCAACATTTGACTGCTGGCATGCCGTTAACAGTATGAATAGGAAAGTTAGACAATGTTTATAAGCTACTGTTTGATAACTCATGTGCCATAGATGTCAATATTTAATCTGAATAGTATCAAATATGGAATAAATAAAATTTGAATATATTAGACAACAGTCAGTATGTGATAGTATATGGCAGTGGCTTTGCAAAAGAATTGAATAAATTACAATTTAATTCCTTCATTAAGCCACCACAAAGGGGCAATTTTCATGATTTACCTTTACTTTCTTATGATGAAACTTGAAAGAGAACTAAGGCCCTTTTCGCATGGGCCTTTTCTCGCGCGACATCCCCGTGAGCCTCGCGGGAGTGGGAGCGTCGCTCCGCACGACATACTCCCACTTCCGCCGGGCTCATGGGGCTGAAGCGGCGCGAGCGTGGGTTTTTTGATTTTCGCTTTGAAGCGAAAATCACCCGCGCTCGCGCAACGCTCCCGGCGCCCGTGCGCACTTACCTCTCGTGCGGAGCGTCGGGGAGCCAGCCGGGTCGTGCTTCCTTCCCTCTGCCCCTGTGGAAGGAAGGGGCGGGGCGCTAGCGAGACGGACGTGACACGTCCTGCTTCGCGCGCGTGCGCGGGGGGGTGGACACGACAAGCGCCTTTCTCGCGCGTGTGGGGGGGATGGACGGGACAAGCGCCTTTCTCGCGCACGCGGGGGGGGGATGGACGGACGTGCGAGCCGCCGCCGCCTCCGGGAGGCTGCCGCTTCCCCGCTCGTTCCTTCGCCTGCGGAAGGAAGGAGGGGGAAGCAGCAGCCTCCCAGAGAAGGCTTCTTGTGTGAGCCGCCCTCCTCCGTCGCGCGAGCGCCGGCGCTGCGAAAAGGGCCTAAGATTTAGCAACAGAAATAAGGGACAAAGTATGACATTTGCCTCTTTTAAACAGTTTATTGTAGGAAAAAAGGTAATAATAACCAGTTTTAACATTTAGGTATGTGTATTTCACTACCTTCTGAAATTTTGTGTAGTTTGATTTTAGCGCTTTGAAAACTGATTTCAACTTTGGACTGAACTTTGCAAAAGTCCTTTTCAATATGCAAGCCTTGGTGTTCAGGCCTTGGTGTTCAATTAGGCATTGCTACTTCTTCAGAAGGGCTTTTAAAGGGCTACTTGTCTTCATCTAGCTTGCTACTCTTTGTCTAGCAGTCACAGGTTCTGTTCTGATTTCTTAAACAAGAACAACAAAAAGGTATGCTAATTGATCTGGTGGTTTAGCTAGCTGTGTTACCTTCGAATGCACTCGGTGTTGCTGCTACAAACCAATGTGGAAATAGGCCTGAGGGTCTGAGACTCTTCCTAGATGAAATTCCTGAGGTAAAACAGCATGTTCTACAAGATCATTGTGTAAGTACATTTTCCTTTCATCCTTTGGAAGTCATAGATATTCTTCTGTTCATGTATCCACAGTGCACTGCTTCCCATTCCATTATCTACTTAAAATAAGAATTTAGTTCACAAGCTCGCAAATGAGGCGATAATTGGGGAATTATTTTTGAATCAAAAAATGAAATGAAGGCATAAAGGCTTTTTAGAGGTCCTTGTTAAGCCCATTAATTGGAAGTTATAAAACCAGCATTGCAATTAGGAGTAAGACATAATAGACTGGAATGGCCAGAGTGCCCATTAATATGGGACTTTTCACTACTGTGTAATAATTGAGAACTCACTCTTTCAAAAGGCTGTATTGTATTAATCTCCCTTTGGCTGTCTAATGCCTTTTGAAAATGCAATGATAATACTGGGTGCAAGCGAATCTTCCATAGGGTACTATTACTTTGCTTTATAAATTTCATTGTACCCCTTTGGCACAGTATATGGGTGTGATGGAGATCAAAGAAAACTATTGATTTCAGCCTTGCTGAATACTATAAACTTTATTTAAGAACTGAAGTGGAAAAAATGGCATGGCCATATTTAAATCAATTGTTAAACCTGTTCAGGGCACTTTATCCTAGTTTAAGAAACTCCAAAGAAAATTGGAAATTGCTCCTCAGGAGAAAATTGAGGAAATTCCAAGAGGCAGTCTCTCCAGAATAATTTTGTGCAACGATCCAGAAATACACACAAGAAGATCGGTGGTGAAATAATCTATCAAGTGAAATTTATTACCCATTGTTCCTTCCATCAACATCAAAGTTAGTGAAGTTCTATATTCAGGAAAGGTAAGGATCACTCATTCTGAAACAGTAGCCTGATGCTCACTGTTGTTGTTGTTGTTGTTGTTGTTGTTGTTGTTGTTGTTGTTGTTGTGTGCCTTCAAGTCATTTCCAACTCATGGCAAGCTTCAGGTGAACCTATCATAGAGTTTTCTGGGGCTCAGGGTGTGTGATGTATTCAAAGTTATCCAGTGGGTTTCCATGGCTGAGCAGGAACTCAAACCCTGGTCTCCAGGGTCATAGTCCAATACTCAAACCACTATACCACACTGCTGTCCTAAGTGTAACACATCAACCTGTCTCCCTGAACACACCCAATCTTGTTCAATTCAGAAGCTGAGCAGGTTTGACTCTTGTTAAAAATTAGATGGAAAGTCACCTGGAACTACTAGGCATTTCCAGACAAGAACAGGAAAGAATTCTTCTTGAAACCATAGAGAGTTGGCACAACCATGGGATAGATGGACCAATAGCCACATTCAAACTGTTTTCCTATGTTCCTATTGTACTCTGCAAACTGGTACCCTCCTGAAAGGCCAGACTTCATTGTAAAGTTAGCACCACATGGCAGCCATAACTTTATAGACAAAGAGAGCATGTTCCTGGGCATAGTGTTTGGTACGGAAAGTAATACATATTTACACATTACAGACCGCACACACAGACAAACAAGCAAATGGAGCTGCAGTACATTAAACCTCAATTTGTTCAACATCTTCTTTTTAAGATTAACACTTGGCAAATACTTTTCCTATACCTTGATTAATATCTAGCATAGTTGCCAGAAACCAGAAACATTGACTTTGGGTTGGGGAGGGGAAGAATCTCCACCTGGCAGTTTCAACAGAACATCTAAGTCCTGACTGTGGAGGGTTGGTGGATATGGGATCTATGCAAACCCACAATAGATCTTCCCTCCTACCTTTGAGCTCGGGCCAAAAGTGAAACCAGAGTCGAGTGTGAAATAAAAGCACATACAGCAGAGTATGTTGACACAGCTTCAGAAGTGTGCATAGCAGAGTTGAACTAGCAGCAAAACTCACTGACCATGAAACTCACCCACGCAGTGTTATCCTTCAACTTGGAGGCATTTAATCTTCTGTTACCATACATACATATTTACAGGATTCACAGATCTTCCAAACAGAAACTCAACATTCCTCTGACACAGCAAGTGTAGATATGCTTTCTGGCATAGCCTCTGGCCAAAAACGATCAGGCAATCAAGAGGAACATTGGCTAGAACTCAGCTCCTTATATACATCTTTTGCTGATGCAACCTCCAGCCAACATGTCATTTCCCATGTCTGATTTAACTCTCTGCCCTGGTTACATTGTACAGTGACTCAGCTATAGTCACAAGGGATTACCTCATGCACTGTCATCCCCAGGTGCTTTCCACATGCACATCATAGGTATTTTATTGGACCAATGGTCATGTCCAACCTTTTCTCACACTGACCCCCTCTTGAATGTAGAAAAAATTCAGTCACCTCAGCACTAGAACTAACAGACCCAATTATACTCTGCACTGTCTCCTTGTTTGGGGCCTTTAAAGGAGGCTTAGGTCAGATTTGGTTGTCCTTAGGCAAGGTAATCCTCTGTCCCAGAAGCTCAGCGTCTCATGCTGGTGTTCTCCCCCGGTAGCTGCCTCCTATGGCTCTACTTTTCAGCTGCCTGTTGCTGATAACTCATAAGGAGGTAAGGTTTGCTTTGGGCCATCTGCATCCAGCTATCAATGATGCCCCCCTCCATGTTCCCTTCTGGTAGAGTCAATCACTGCCTGACATTGCTGTGCTTTGTCTCCTGCCAATTGCTTCATGAGTCACATCTAGGCTGTGGGCTCCAGCAGGCCACCCTAGTCTATAAATGATTGATCCAATTAGTTTCATCAAGCTGCAAAGTTTGACTTTGATGCACTACAAAATTTCCTTGGAAAGTATCTATCAGTAAATTAGATTTCGTTCTTTCAGAAACTTCATATCTAGCTTTTTTTTTTTTTTTTTCAGATTCTGTATTGTAAAATGTCCTTCAAGAGAGAACTAATGGAATGTTATATTCTGGAGAGCTAAAACTTCTCAGGGGAGGTCCCCAACTGATATGTCTGACTGAATGACAGCATGAAATTCATTTGTTCTTCACTTGCTTCCTAGTAAAATGGGTAGAGGAGCAACATACTAGCCTGGATGGTTTGTTCTTGCCTAAGGAGGGCCTTTGCTGCTAGACCTGAGCCAGAAGAGAGGAGGAAGTGGCTTGTAGATAGAAAACTCTTAAACATTTTAATTTTAAAAATGCTTTAACATTGTCATGCAGATTAGAA
The DNA here is from genome assembly GCA_948474755.1 of Ctenosaura bakeri. NCBI lineage: Eukaryota > Metazoa > Chordata > Lepidosauria > Squamata > Iguanidae > Ctenosaura > Ctenosaura bakeri. The sequence goes on from CAOLHI010001528.1 coordinate 207,341, forward strand.
GTATATTTCCAAACTATGGGTTCCTTGTGCTAGAGATCAGAAGATGCTATGTGCCTTTCCTTGCTAAATGAGTTTTCTGAAGAAAGAGGAATATGGAAGAAGTGTAAGGAGAACAAGGGAGGGTTATGAATGGAAAACTACATCTTCCAAAATCCCTGTAAAACTAAGTAAATTGTTATGGGCAGTGGCATGATTGGTGATTGGCGGTCATAGCTTTATTTATTGTCCACAGCACCAAGCTCATATGGGCCCTTTCCTGGGATTGGGCAATCTGGCTATGGTCAGGTTGCCAGGCAGGAGGGACCTCTGGTGACATGGCTTCCTGCCTTTACTCTTTGGGGAGTTCCAGGGGCCTCTGCCACATGCACTCATCTTCTACCTCACTGGTAATGATCTGGAGTTGTAAAGAGCAAAGCCTTCATCATCCAAGCTATCCACAATTTAAAGATTATTAAATCACACTGGACCAAGGTGTCAGTTTTATGGTCTGACATCTTACTCAGATAGGTTTGCCCTGGAAAGGGAAATCCAAAACATAATTAATTTGATCCAGCACACAGATTTAGTAGAGAATTCCACGATGTTCTGGCCAAGAGATTAGACCATTTCATGCCACACCCCCAAATTATATATCAGCAACCTGAACTCTACAGGGCTGATGGGGTCCATCTTTCTGAAGTGGGGAATCAGAGGCAAGGCCACATTCCCTTGATAGCATCTGGCCTGCATGGGATTGAAAGCAGTGGGAATCTTGCCTGGCACATGGAATGAGTTTGCACTCCTGATGTAAATGAATAGATTAATGAATTAAAGAAATGCCCTTTTATGTTTAAGTGCCTTGCAGGATTGAAACTATCTTCTAGATTAAATGTATGTATAAAACCATTATTTCCCACCTGAGAAGATAACTGGTGGTGACAAAGAGCCTTTAGTTTGTAAAAGAAGTCAGTCCATTCTTTATGAGAAAATCCTCCCTATCTACAAGCCTCATGAAAGCTTAATGGCATTAGATATTAAATAATGCATGTTGATTGGAAAGGCACCAAACAGAGGTAGAATTCTTCCCATAACATGTTTTGTGGGGCTCAACTTTCAGCATATCTGTTAAGTGACAAACTAAAAGCAGAAACACCCTAGGATGAGGGAAATGTCTTGGTATTGGCCCTCCTTTTGTGTATAAGAAAATGACACAAGATCTGGAGGCGGGTGGCAGTGGAAATAACTACATAAATCAGGGCTACAATTCTAAGCACAAATAGATGTTGGTGAAAATGTGCTTGGTTATTTTCTGAAGTGACATAGTTTTCTTCACAAGATTGCAGATTCATCAGTTGTTAAGAATTACGCTAGTCCTCTATGTTCTTTCTTTAAAGAGGGGCTGAAAAACGTTATATGCCAACTGAAATATATGTGTAGTTGGTCTTTATGACACCTCCTGCCACTAGCTTGTTTGAAAGATATACAAGAGAAGTGTTCTCCCTTATTCAGGTGGAAATCTTAGTGATTTTGCTTCAAGGTTGCAGTCATCAACAAGGCAGGCCTGTAGACAGTGAGGCAAATGTAGTTTATAGATCTTCAGCTGGGGTAAGGAATTTAGAAAGTCATACAAAATTGCCCAAGAATAGCTGTCTAAGCGGATAGCTTAAATCCTGTAAAATGTGCAATGGAGGAACAAATGGAAAGATGAGATAAGCCCCTGCCGAAAGAAACAAATCAGTAAGTTAAAATATTGCACTCTGTTCTTCCTTTTTTTGTTTTTCAAATATATTATTTCTGAATATCATTATCAACAGGCAGCAATAATTTAGCAACTCCCATGCAGCATGAGGTTTAAATATTTCTGAAAGTCAGAGGGTATTGTGGTTTCATATTGTCCTTGGTCCACTGCTGGAAGAAACAGGAATTTGTTCTTTTTGCATAGTAATGGGGGCCTGCAGCTATGTTAGAGATTTTTTTTCTTTAACTCAGAAATAAAGAGGATCTGATCTGAACCCCATTCAGACTCACACTCTAACATGAGGCTTTAGATGTTTGCTTCACTACTATGGATTCCCAACTATGGATCCAATCCAGACCATCTCCTCCTTGGGTACCAAACATTTAACACTGGGGAAAAGAACATTCTCTCAAGCAAACAGGGGCTTTTTTTTTCTTACACAAATCTCAGGTATACCTCTGCCCAAACAGAATCTCAGGTATACCTCTGCCCAAACAGAATCAGGACTATAGCATGGAACAAAGCAGGGATAGGCAAAGTGTGGCCTGTGGGTGACAGGCAGCTCACAGGGCCATTTTGTGTCCCCCAAAGCTCCCCAGGGCTCAAAAATATCCTGTTTGTTTTGTTCCTTAAATCCCTGTGGGGGTTGTCAAAATGTGGAGATCTGGGCCAAGCCAGGGCTATGACAATCAGGTTTGCTTTGAATTCTCTCTTCCTAGAGAAGTAGCACCCTTCTATATTTTTGCCACCTCTTGACTCCCTCTCCACATTTATATCTACTGCTTTTCCTAAATCCACACCAGTGTAGATACAGGGCAAAGTGTGTTTTAGCTTATCCCAATGAGTGTGTTAATGGTGTAGTATGTGTAACTGATCCAGATTCAAAAGATACTTGATGGAAACTGCTCTTTACAAAATTATAATAAAATCTTTATTGAACAAATTGACAAGGGAAAAGGTGGTTGACAAATTAAAGATTAGCAAACAGCAAAACAGTTGTAGCTCTAACCCAGGAAACACTTCCTCAACTTTTTCACACACACTCTCTCTCCTCAACCTCCCAGATGGATCTCTCTCTCTCTCTCTCTCTCCCTCTCCAAACTTTCCCTTTGAAACTCTGTTTCTGTCATTTTTCTGTTAGGTTGACTCCCCCAACCTAGCCTCTCCATCTAGCCTGGGTTCCATAGTCAACAACCAATCAATTTAAATCTGCGTGCTTGCTAGGGAGTCTCTGTTACTATGTGCACCCCCAGGGTTTGTCACAGGGGTATTAAGGGCTTTTCCACCATGTTTGGAGGCTTCTGACCAATAAATAAATAAATAAATATTTTTTTTTAAGAAAAACTTTTTTGACCCAAAATGTACTCTGGGGGCCATGCAGGCCGCCTTATCCATTAGGCATTTTAGGCATAGTACGACCCTTTTCACATGAGGTGAGGAAATCGCGCTGCGACGCTACTGGCCGTTTTTTTCTATATCTGCGCTAACACGGACTTTCACTTATGAAGTTCCACATGGCTCTAGCATGAACCGGGCTAGCGTGGGTTAATAGATCCACACTAGATCCACACTATTTCATCTATGGCCACTCCCGCTAGTCTCCTTAGCTCGCCCCCTTTGGCTGTGATTGGCTGTTTTGTTTTGTTTTTTGTTTTGTTTTTTAAATGGCTCTGTGCGTCTTTATGTACGTGCCCACGTATGCACAGCCACCTAGGTCCTCCCACGATGCCTCCCTCCCTCCGCCCCTCCTTCCTTTGAAACCTCTGTGGAGAGATCACTTTTGTGCTTGAGTTTTTTTTCTCTGCTCCTATTTCTGCTGTTTTGTGCTGGTTTGCAATGGAAGAAGAGGGGATGACCAACATTGCCAGAGTCCCATTGCTCTGAAAGATACCGTGAATACAGGGATTTGAGTGCTGGAGACGTACGCCTTCATTTTAGCTGGGGAGGGAAGCAGTTGGGTCACTTGCAACAGAGGCCGTTCCACCCACCCACCCTCCCTCCCCGCTGGGATTCGGTCCCGGGGTGACCAAATGCCACCCTCTCCAGATGCTGAACTGCAGCTCCCAGCATTCTTCTCCATGGCCTATGCAGTTGGTTTGGGGCTGCTGCGAGCTGCAGTCTGCCAGAGGGGCACCTGCACCTGCAGAGGGGCATGCATCCTTTCCCCGCTGCTCTGGATGCCTTTGTGGTGCTGTCAAAGCCTGCCCCACCCAGAACTACACTTCCCGGCATGCTTTGGAAAGAGGGCGGAGACGTCTCCCGGGTCTTCCAAAGACGGAGTGGTGCAGTAACCAATGGAGCACCCAGCATGGCACGGCTCATCCAATAGGGAGTGCCCGGGGCGGTGGAGGCGGCCACGACAGCAGAGCCCAGCGGGAGAAGCCCGGGGGGGTGAAAAGGGGGAAAGCTGTAAAGGCGGGGGAACCCACAGCCCTCCAGATTGGGGCTGCACTGCAACACCCAGCATCCCCAACCAGCAGGGGAATGCTGGGAGCTTTTGTCCAATGAAATCGGGGGAGGGGAGGACATGAATCCCCCTCATTGGCTGAGATAGAAGTTAGATAGGTTGAGGGGGTGAGCTTGTCAGTCTCGTCCCCTATGAGGAATGCTGGAAGCTGCAGTCCAAACACAACTGCAGGGTTCTATGGTCCCCACACCTCTTTGGCACTTTGGTCCTTACCCCCCCACCACCACCTAAACATTCTCTGGTTTCAAAGTAAGCTGAAACCTGTTTCATTTGAGCTGTCTATACTGCTGCTGGACTACAGCTCTGATCATCCGCTGGCCAGTCATAAGGGATGTTGTGAGTTGGAGTCCAGCCACATCCCAACAGTCGCATGATTCCCACAGACACCGCAAGGGTGGGGATGTGTGCAGCCCTCCAGATGGGGCTGTACTGCAATGCCCAGTATCCACGGCCGGCAGGGAAATGCTGGGGATTTTCATCCGAGAAAATCAAGGTGTTGGAAAGGATATGAATCCCCCCTCCCTGACTCCTAAGGTGCCGTCTGAAGTCAGATGAGGGGGAGAGCTTGTCAGTCTCAGGACTACAATTCCCAGCAACTCATATGTGGGATGATGAGAACTGCAGTCCAAAGACAACTGCAGGGGTCTATTTTCACCATCTTTTTTTTATGGGGGAGGCATTTCAGCTTGAGAGTCCCCCCTCATAAACCCTCTCTGATTTCAAAACAAGTTTTTTAAAAAATCTTATTTTATTGGCATTTAAGTCCTTGAGCTCTCCCCCCCCCAAAAAAAAAAATCTCTGGTTTCAAAGCAAGTTGAAATCTATTTTGTCTGAGGTATATAAGCAGCAGAGGCGGACACTGAGTGGCTCTCCAGACCTTGGGTTCCAAATCCGGGAGAAAGGCAGCCTAAAAATATAATGAATAAAAAATTAAATAAACTCTGAACCCCCCCCCCAAAATAAAACTGCAATAAAAATGAAAAACTGATTAGTAAAAAGTGAGACTTCCTAGAGTGCTGAATGCTGAATGCTGGCTGAGGGGCAGGGGAAGCCCACTGGTCAAACCCGAATGACCACTTGTCCCATCTCTCTCAGAGCAGAGAGATGGATTTTAGAGTACCTACCCCACAGGAAAGACTGCATGTCCCATTTCTCCCTGCACAAGGTCATGTTGAAGTTGTTTTTGAAGGAGCAATATGCCTTTTATATGAGGAAGGAGTTGATTTTCCCGGAGGGGTAAAGGGAAGGGAAAATATTGTAGGTCCCATATGGCATGCCAGCCAACACATGAAGGCTATTTTAAAAATAATTAAGGGAGAAACAGGAGTGCCATCAGATCAGGGGAGAGAACAGGCAGTCTTTTGTTCAGATAAGAGGAAGGAGAAAGCATTCAGCAGTACCCCCCGTAAATAATTGCCCACCAACCACATATCCCCAGCCTCCAGAACTGCCAACACCTCTATGCCCACATGCAAAACTCATTTTAAACTGATAAAGATAAAAACATATTCATTTTAATCCAAACTACGTACCTGCAATCTTTTTTCTTTTTTCTTGCTGTAGCTAACTGATTTCCAAGGATTAAAAAATGGTGCCGTCCTGTTCTTTCTGGGGCGGACGAACCGCTGAAGCTGTCCAAACCCACAGCCCGCCCACCGCTGATCTCATGTGCAAATCAGTGCGTAACTACTGAGCACGAACACGGTAGCGCGGTTCAGGGGGAAAAAAACACACGTTTTTTCCGGTTTTTAAAAAGCCTGTGCGCTTACAGTTGGATACGTCTCTGCGTGGATTGAGGTGTGGAACTTAAAAATTATATACGACCCAGTGCACTCCACGGTGTAGACGACCTCCGTTAGAGGTTGCACTGCCCCGTTTTAATTACCCTTTGTGAAAAGGGCCTATGTATGGCCTATGAAAATGTTAGGGCCCATGAAAACATCCCTACCGGTACACTGAGGTGAGATAGGGAGTCAAATACAAGAGTGCCTAGGGGCCATGAAAACCTTAGTGCAGTCCTGGAGGCATGTGGGCATCTTCACCAATATTGTGCCCTCAGACTAATTTAGTCCCCACAGGAGACTTATTAGACACAGGAACTGAGCAGGAAGGGACTGCTACTAAATTCCTGTTGTTAAAAAAAGTCTCTCCTGAGCCTAAAATGATGCAAATGCCCCCACGTCCTCTGAGGGAAAAATTTTTATTATTTATTTGTTTGTTTGTTTATTTGTGAAAGTGGATGCAGTCGGGGAGTGTCAGCCTCCAAGGTCTCCTGGGAGACCACCGTGGTCCCCTAGGTGTCCACACTTACCCACCTCGGTGTAAAGGATTACATTTACTACTTCACATCAGCATCCTGATTTAGGCCCTTTTCGCACACAGCTTCTGTAGCGCAAGGGCCCCTTGAGCGTCGCGTAAATGGGAGCATCGGTCCATACGACACACTCCCATTCACGTGACGCTCGCAAGCCTAAAGTGGGACGCGTGTGCATTTTCTTATTTTCAGCTCTAAGCCAAAAATACTGCGCTGTCGTGCAATGCCCCCGGGGCCCTCGTGCACTTACCTGCATGCGGTGCGTTGGACGAGAGGGCCGGTTGCGCTTCCTCCCCCAGCGTAGCCTGCAGCTCCCAGACTGTGCTGCAGAAGGAATGGGCGGGATGCTAGTGCTATGCTCACGTGACCGGCAAACAGCTGTGGGAGGCAGAAGGGCTGCCGTGAGCGGCTCATGCAAACAGCTGCTCGCACAAGCGCCGCCGCCCCCAACCGCCGTGACAGAGGTAAGGTGTGAAAAGGACATTAGATTTGATTCCAGCCTTTTCCTGCTTAATTAACTGACTAGTTTGCATGTTTATTGTAGGTATCGAAGGACTGCCTAGACTAAACTTCCTGTTCTTTGGTCAACACTTACTTTCCCTTTCACATACTCCTTCCTTTGTTCTTAAAAGCCCTTCCATGGTGTTTACAACTTTCTTCTTTTGTTCTACCTCCTTGCCTGAGCATGTGGTCTCTGATCCTCTAGCAGGGATGCTTCCTTGTAAACATGTGATTCCTTATTTTTTTCTTACCTTTCTTCAAGAATATGAACCTGTGTGAACTATGCACAAGATTCTATGAGTAAATCTTTTTACATACTTTTAACCAAACTGTTTTGTGTTTATTTTGAGCTAGATTAAGTGTGTCTGGGGTGGAGTGATAGAGGTAGAACAGGTGATCTGTTTAGCTTCTGTTATGTGCATTCCTAAATGCTCTGCTAGTTGGGAGACCCACGAAATCTCTCAATTTTAATATTTCCCAATAGATTCTCCAGCAGTTATTTTTCTGTAATAAAAACACTCGTGAATGCTGTGTAACAGTAAAAGGAAACATACAGTTTGTGGATGGGTAGGAGAAAGAGGAACCAAGTCCTTGTTAACTCATTTCCTTCCTCCTTTCCTGAAGCTATAGAAAATAAAATCCAGGAGAAGAAACTAGGGGCCCTTTCACATTGCATAGTTAAAGCACTTTGATTCCACTTGAACTGCCATGGCTGCATCCTATACAAATCCTGGGATTTGTAGTTTTGTGATAAGCACCAAAGGATCTCTCTGATAATTCCAAAGGTCACTCCCTTAACAGAAGATCCCAGAGTTCCACAGAACAGAGTTATGACCGTTTCATCAAGTAGAGTTGTAGCGCTATAATCATGTGATATGAAAGGGATCCAGAATGTGAACTATGTTTAAGTTTCTTGCCACAGCTGCAGTAGCTCCAGTACCATTGCCAGGAGCTTAGGGGCAAGAGTTATTTGAATCTACCCAAACAATTTCCCTCTTTTGCTATTGTCTTCACTTTACCAAGTATTATCACTTTTTCCAATGAGTCAGGTCATCTCATGATACTTCTGAGTAAATAAGCTGCTCGATCCTTCATGCTGCTGGAGCTGTTAAGAAAATAAACAGACTCCATTAATACATTAAACCAGAAATGGACAAGTTGTGTCTCTCTAGTAGGTTTGGGACTGCACCTCCCATCTTGTCTAAACATTTGCTATATGGGTTAGGACTGATGGGGGCTGCAATCTGAAGGGTCCTGTCCCTGCATTAATCACTTCCCTGAATGCTATTATTTCCCCTACCTGCCTTTAGTTCCTTGAAAAATAAAGCCAAGTACTATGTTTGGCAGTGTCAGTGAGACTAGGAAGGTTGTGTTGCTAGAAAATGGAAGATGGGAAAAGAAGGTTTATGGCATGTCAAAGAAGCTTTTAAAAATGTAATCTGATTTGTGGTTCGAGCATTGAAAGCACAGGAAAAAAAATTAAATCAGAAGTAAATAAAAAACAGCATGATTCATGCCATTCAATAAATTGAAAAGGAAGGTCAATTAATCTTGTAAACTGCAAGACACATTAAAGCATTGTCTAAATAGTCAGCAAAGTGTGGAGGGAGGGAAGGCAAATCTGCAACACATTTTTAAACCAAATTTAAGTTTCCTGTGAACTAGGTTGTGAGTCAAAATGCCATTAAAAATTGCATGTAGGAAAGGAATGTAGGAAAGAAAAAGGAATTCACTGGGTTTCCTTGAATTCACATTTGCCTATGAAAATAGCTATTTCATAACTCCCAATACTAGCAGAAGGACAAAGTGCATTTTGCCTTGAAAGTTCATACATTCTTAATGTTTGCAATGTGTTTTGATGAGGAATGAGCAAAATAAAAAATACATATTTGGAAAATGCATTCAAGTTAAAATGTGCATATTCAAAAATGCATACAGACATGCTTCGATTGATAAAATGTATTAGTATGTACCTGAATAAAGATTGCACAAAATATGCATGCTTTGAAAAAAATGCACAAAATATGCATACCAAAATATATACACTCCAAAATATATACAGATGGAATCTCACAAACTGATACAGAACTGGAATGAAATGAGAATGATGCTAGAATTCTCAGAAATACAATGACAATGACATAAAGAGATTTTTACATCCTTATTGAGAGAGGCAACATGATATAGTGGTTTGAACATAGGAATACAGTTCTGGAGATCTGGATTCAGATCCTCATCTGACCAATGAAACCCAGTGGGTGACCTTGGACAGGTCACATTCTCTAAGCCTCAGATGGACGCAAAGGCAAACCTCCCTCTGAACAAATCTTGCCAAGAAAACCCAGTGATAGCTTCACCTTTTTTGAAATGACTTGGAGGCACACATGTTACCCTGATTTCTGGGGGGTCGCGTGAGGGACACCTAACTGCGCTCCAAATATTACAAAGTTGGGAATTAGCAAAGAGCACAAGCTAGCACTACGAGAGGCAGGGCAACGCAGCGAGATCTTTTACCCAATGTCTGCGGGGTCAGGCTGAGTCAAGGAGCGAACAGAAGTAAATAATAATTGTTTTTATTGATATACAGTCAAACACATGTATGCATCACACTCACACAGAGAACTATGGAAATAAAGGTAGGAGTTGAATAGAGGGATTTTAAGAGGAGGTTTTGTATGGGAAATACTACACCTGTCCTGAAGCCCGGGTAGTCTGAAGAGAAAGGTCTGTAGCAGAGGAAATTCTCAGCACGAGGAGCTGAGGGGAAGGCTCGCCAAACGAGGCAAGGTGGGATGGAAGGAAAGAGCAATCTGAGGAAGCGCTCAAAGTCAGAGGGTCTTATAGGGGAAAATGTGGTCGTAGGCTAGTCCGTTCCTGGGGATAACAGTGAGTTTCGGACTGGAGACAAAGCCTCCAAAAGATCAGTATTTTACATGATTGAGTTATGACAGAGTTGTCAATAGCTCAGACAGTATGCAAACGCAGAGTGCTTGACAGTTGAGTATTCAGCTCATCAAACTACCTGCTCAAGGCAGGGAGTCCTTTGTAAGTAGCATGCATACATAATATGGTACTTGCCTTGAGGTCTCCTAAAGCAGCAGTCTGGCTATTTCTGGCCTGCCTGGATTGGTTTGGAATGTTTTGGCTATTTGCGGCCGTGCCTGTGTGCGTGCTTGTCTGGGGGCCTCGCAAGCATGTGGAAGAAAAGGGGTAAAGAAGGCCAAATTATTGATATCAAATGATATCTAATATCCCACAAGTCTGGGCTAGAAACTATTGTAACACACAGCAACAAGTTGAATGTGGAGAGCCAAATAAGGCAGAGCTTTCCAAACTTTTCATGTTGATGACACATTTTTTAGACATGCATCATTTCACAACACAGTAATTCAATTTTACTAGCCAACCAGAGGTTAAAGTAACCCTTTACAAGAGATACAGACACATACATAAATTGTAATAACAAAATATATGATGACACAACATATTACACGAAAACCGTTCATATATTTTTAAAAATATATGATATATAAATAATAACATACATTTCCAGATTGTAGGTGACACACCAACAAACTTCAGGCAGCACACTAACGTGCTGCAGCACACTGTTTGGAAAACCCTCAAATAAGGGATTATTCCTTTAGGAAAATTAGCTGAGAAATGTCAAAGAAAGCCAGAAATATTGAAACAGCATAGAAATACTTTGGAGTTTTTGGTTTTGTCCCAACTTCTGAATCAAGTTGGCATTGAAATATAAACTAAAATAAAACTGAGGTACAATTGCATCCCTTCTGAGGTGGGATGCCCCAATAGCTTCTGTAAAATCTATCTACCATTCCAGAGGAGCTCTGAATATTTGTTACTTGCCATTGGATTGCACTGAAATTGAAATTCAGATGGAATCAAGATGTTTGCTTCCTAAATTAATCTAAACAATTTGGAGAAAAGCCAAAAGAGGTTTGAAGGAGAATACTAAGAGGGTACTATATTAGATGTTGATTCTTCTAGGGCCAGAACAGGAAGCATTCATTCATTAATTCATTAATTCATTCATTTATTAAAATATTTTTATATTGTTCTTTATCAAAAAATGGTGGGACTGTGTAAATTAAGGGCCATTTCCACACTGTGCTGTTACAGTGCTATTATTCCACTTTCAACATCTTAGGGAATCCTGGGGTTTGCAGTTTACTGAGGCCTTCTAAATGCCCTTCCTTGAACTGCAAATCTCTAGATTCCATAGGATGTTGAAAGTGGAATAATAGCACTATAGCAGTCTATTGTGGAAATGGCATCTACTTGACCATTTTTAAAAAAATCAAGAAAAATATTTTTTAAAAGACTCAAAACATATTAAACTGTTTAAGACGTTCAAAGATAGTCTAGAATCATAGAATCATAGAAATGTAGAGTTGGAAGAGACCACAGGGGAAATCCAGTCCAACCCCCTGCCATGCAGGAACACCCTCAAAGCACTCCCGACAGATGGCCATCAAGCCTCTGCTTAAAAACCTCCAAGGAAGGAGACTCCACTACACTCCGAGGCAGCACATTCCACTGCCGAACAGCCCTGACTGTCTGGAAGTTCTTCCTGAGGTTCAGGTGGAATCTCCTTTCCTGCAGCTTGAATCCATTGCTCCTCGTCCTGGTCTCTGGAGCAGCAGAAAACAAGCCCTGTCCCTCCTCTATGTGGCATCCCTTCAAATATTTAAACATGGCTATCATGTTCCCTCTTAACCTTCTCTTCTGTAGACTAAACATACCCAGCTCTCTAAGTCTATCCTCATAGGGCATGGCTTCCAGGCCTCTCACCATTTTGGTTGTCCTCCTCTGGACTTGCTCCAGCTTGTCAATATCCTTCTTGAATTGGGGTGCCCAGAACTGGACACAGTATTCAAGATGGGGTCTCACCAAAGCAGAGTAGAGTGGTACCAGTACCTCTCTCGATCTAGACACCATACTCCTATTGATGTAGCCAATAATTGCATTGGCTTTCTTGGCTGCCGCATCACACTGCTGACTCATGTTCAGCTTGTGATCTATGAAGACTCCTAGATCCCTTTCACACGTACTGCTATCCAGCCATGTGTCCCCCATCCTATATTTCTGTATTCCATTTTTTCTACCTAAGTGTAGGACCTTACATTTCTCTCTGTTGAATTTCATTTTGTTCGCCCTGGCCCAGCAATCCAATCTATCCAGGTCATTTTGAATTTTGATCCTCTCCTCCGGCGTATTAGCAACCCCTCCCAATTTGGTATCATCTGCAAATTTGATGAGCATGCCCTCTATTCCTTCATCCAAGTCATTGATAAAAATATCGAACAGCACTGGGCCCAGGACAGAACCCTGTGGCACCCCGCTAGTCACTTCTCTCCAGGAGGAAAAGCAGCCATTCGTGATCACCCTTTGGGTTCGGTCGGTCAACCAATTACAAATCCAACTAACAGTAGCCCTGTCCAGCCCGCATTTTACTAGCTTCTTTGCAAGAATATCATGGGGAACTTTGTCAAAGGCCTTACTGAAATCGAGATATGCTACATCCACAGCATTCCCTTCATCTATCAAGCTAGTAACTCTATCATAAAAAGAGATAAGATTAGACTAAAACCAGTTAGAATAATATCTTAAAAAATTAACAAGCATGTACATATGCAGATTTGTATAAAAACAATTAGGCACTGAAGGCTTTAGTAAGCAACCATGCTGTTGCTGCCGGAATGACAGCAACATTGGAGACATTTAGGTTTCTAAGGGAAGGGTGCTCCATAACTGGGGTACCTCAGCAGAGAATGTCCTCTCCCCGATCCTCCCACATCATATTGCCCTGACCGAAGGGACACAGTCTAGCAGACTTCAAAACTAATCGAGGCTTACACAGGCTTCAAATCCAGAAAATGATGGGCAATCAACCAGAAATCTTGACTATGTCCTAAATATCACTGCTGCTTAAAGGATCTCCTTAGCCTTGGTGGAGGCAGATTTTTGGCTGTTTGTCAACGCTATTTAAAACTTCAGTGCCTACATAGTTCTGAGCCTTTTGTCAGTTGCCACAGCTGGCAAACCTGGACCACAGCCTAGCCTGTGCTTTCTTGGTTCTTGTACATCTTTGCTTGCCCCTTGCTTCACTGCCCAAATTGCTTCCTTGGACTTTAACACCATTTTACACTTGACCTAACCTTGAATGTCATGCCTCACTAAGGGAATACCCAGCTCCAGCATCCAGAATGATCAAGTTTGCATTGTTTCTTATAAAGGCTTTAGCATCAAGTTTTCTTTAACAGTATAAAGTACGCAGCTTTTGCAATGGCTGTGGGTTTTTTTGTGGAAGTTTTTGTTTCTCAAGAAAAATACACAAATGATACAAAATATATGTTAAGCTGACACACATGTCTAAGCAAAAATTGATCTGAGTATAATATATAGGTCTACTATACCTGTTAAGTTTTAACTTTTATTTTTAGTTTATTTTTGATTGCATTCTAATTTTTAAAAGAGTAAGGTATTTTAACTGGCCCTGTCACTGCCAGGAAATTGATTTGGAGCTGGTCTTTGTATCACAGAATGACCATGAGCTCCATTTGACTGAGATAGTCCTTGATCTGAAGGGCTATATGATCTGAATCTAGTTCACAGATAAAGAACAAGAGGGAGCAGAAACTTGCCAAACTTCAGCTAGCACATGGAAAACGGTAAGAGCAGCCACACACATCATCTGTTCATAGTTTTCCCACCTGCATCCCTGATGAGATATTCTGATCTGTTTGACTCTAGGGCCATTTCCGCCCTACACTGTTATAGTGCTATTGTTCCTTTTTCAACATCCTATGGAATCCTGGGGTTTGCAATATACGATTGGGGCATTTAGAATTCTCAGCCAGAGAGCTCTTGGGCCTCAGTAAACTACAAACCCCAAAATTCCACAGGATTTTGAAAGTGCATAATAGCACTATAACAGTGTAGTGCGGAAATGGCCTAGGTAGTATTGGTGGTGGTGAACTTTATATTCCCCCTTTTCCCTATGTCAAAAGCACACATAAAGACAACAGTAAAGTAGAATTAAACAATTCACAATATTAAACCAATTTACAACATACACTTAAAAATGGTTTTAAAAAAGGTCCTGAAACAGTACAAATGAAAACAATATAGCACCATTTTAAAAGCCCTTTCCTTAAATATCTTTAAAATCTTGTCAAACTAAAAACCAAAACAAAAAAAGTGTCTCCAGTTGCTGACAGAAGGTCAGGAAGGAAGTAATTCTAGAAGTAGGGAATTCAAGAATCTTGGGGCAGCCACTGAGGCCCTTTTCACACCTTACCTGGTGCTGCTGGTGTCGTGCAGGGATTGTGCAAAAAGCCTCGTTCGGTAGGCACTTGTTTTCCCCTCTGCTTTCCCTCCACACCAGCTCCGTGCTGGCCGGAAGGAAGCGTGAGCACTTCATCCCTTCCTTCCACAGCATGGTCGAGTACTTTCCCAGGCCACGCTTGGGGAGAAAGTGTGATGGCTGCACCTCTGGAGCCACCACACACAAGGTAAGTGCGTGTGGGGCACTGGAGCGATTCACAAACGCGCATCATTTTCGGCAATGAGCTGAAAATGATATAATGCATGATCGCCCCCTAGTGGACTTGGGAGTGTTGTGTGATTGCGAGGACATCATGTTGAATGGTCCTCGCAATCGTGCAATTCTCCCGAGGCCATTTTGCAACAGGACTGGCGTGCAAAAAGGGCTTGGGATGACCCTCTCTAGTCACCATATTAACTATACTCTGAAGATTTTGCTGTGTCCAGAAATGATCCTGAAAAGATGATCACTTGCACTGACTTAAAATCAGATTTGAATGATACAAACAAGCAAAAACTTGTATTAATAGTTGAGTTTCCCTCACTAGGTCTTTCAATTTATTAGTCTAAATGTTGGGTGCTATTTCTATGCCAGTGATTACTATGAATGTCTGGCATTGGACACCTGAACGTGGTTGGTTAGACTCAAGGGAAAAGAAGGTTTTCAACATTACACCGACCATGTGGAGTACTATTATGCATGAAATATCTCCACTGTGAGTACTGCAGCATTTCAATTGGTTCAAGGTGGATCTGGTTCCTTGAAGACATGGTTCCTTGAACACAGAAATAACTTCCAGATGTTATTGTATACAGTTATACTTTAACCTTCAAAATTCTTGGTAGTATAGGAGCTTTTAAAATTTACCTATGTTTAATTGTACAGATGGAACAATAACAATAATGGATATGTGCCCCCAGAAACATATAAAAATGAAGCACATAAACAACTCACCAGAAAAGTATTTAAAAAAAAAAAGAACAAAGCAATTTTCCCATAAAAAGGAGAAGACATTCATCCTCTCTCAAAAGCCTAAAATGTTAAGCGATTAGTCCAATTTGGAAGCAACTAAAAGAAGGAACATAACTTGGTTCTGAAGTAAATGGTGCAGCTGAGAACCGTAATGTGTGTTAAGTGAACACAGTCCTATTGAGACAAGTTTAATACATAGTCAAAATAGCAGAACAAGGATTATCTCCTTGTACAAAGACAATCCCCTTAACACTTATTAACTCTTTTTCATGTCCTGTCTTTTCCTGGCTTTCTTAGTTGTTCGATGTGACATTGCAGATCTAAGTGGAGCAGTAGCGAAAAGATAAGAAGTGAACTGCTCAGATTATTTTGTTCCATGCTGTGAATACTTTGTTGTTTGTCTAGATACACCTTTCTTCACATGTATATTATGTATAGCACTGAGTAAAAAAAAAAAATAATTTCAGTTCATTTTTAAATCAGAGTTTGCCAAACTTCCCAGAGTCAAAGGAGGAGAAAGAATTTAATGGGAGCCTAACATGTGAGATTAAGCTTTTTTCCTGGGGTGGTGTAAAGCAGTGAGAGTATAGCCTGCTAAATTTACTAAATCATCATCATCATCACTATCATCAACACCAATTTATATACACCATCACTGCACAGCAGATACTGCCTCTTCTTCTTTCCCTCCAAGGCCAGGACAGTGGCAATTGGGATGGAGATAGGCCTTTCATCTGCTTCTGGGGATAAACATGAGAGGGCTGTGCCTAAGACTAACACTGATAAAGCAGTCACATACTACCCAAGTGCCATGAGCTTAATTGGCAAAACACGAGCAAGGGGGGGGGTGGAATAGTGAGCAAGTCACCTCACTGCCTCATTCTCTGCCTATGGGGCATTTTTAAGCCAATCGATTGTGGAAAAGATAAAATTCTTAAAAGTTTAAAAGCTTTTTTGTTTTTTGTTTTTTGGTTATCCAAACTCTGCTATCTTCTTGTCTTCGGTGCACCCAACAGTGCTGTTGCTTTAAATGAACTTCCTTGCTCTCAAAGTTTATTGTCCCTCACTGTTCTCATGCGAGGAGGAAAATTCCCATGACAATTTCTCTATGTGGACTCACTGAGAGCAACACAGAGAGAAAAGCTGAGTGTGGGGGTAAGAATGTGAAAATATAGGAAGGGGAACAGAGACAAGAGAAGACACAGGCAGCAGCAATAATGGGCCAAAAGGAAATTAGTTGATCAACAATGACATGATCAGATCAAAAGCTTAGATCAGGCTTGATAGGTGTGCTAAAAGCATAGCAACCCTAGTACTCAGTGTTTTAAAAATCCCAATCCACATGGAAGGACTGCCACATACAGTGACTGCAGAATATCAGTGTGCCTCAAGTCTATTGCTTGACTGCATCTTTAGCCTTGATGACATAAAATGAAAATTAAAATGTGATTAAATGTAAGACCAAACTTCCCAGAAAAAAAGAGAAATCGTGTCAAATCATTTCCTTTGCTTAAAAAAACCCAATGCATCTCAAGCTACTATTACGCTCTCTCCTTCTGGGAAGACAGTTTTTAAAAGATTACTTTCTCTGGGGAGTGTGATCGTTTCCTGATTATTTCCAGATGAAGTTCACCTTCCCTCTGCATGATGTATGTCTGTGCTTTCAAAGGCTGGAACTGGATTTGTTTTGCTTTGTGTTTGGAAAGGCTTAACAAGGGACTGAGTGGCTTTTTGACTTACCAAGAATGTGTTATTAGGCAAAATTAGAATGGTGGCTCATGTAACTAGAGGAGCAAAATTGTAAAAAATAAACACATCTAGTCAGAACTATAAGTCCTGTTCATTTCAATAGGACTTACTCCAAGGTGGGTGAACATGGGTATCTATATAATTGTAGTCTCAGATATGTAATGGTATGTCCAAAAGGCCTTTCTTTTTTGGGCCACAACTCCCCAAATCAACAAGTCATACTGGCTGCAATCTTCTGGCAGACGCTTCTGGAAGTTGTAATCAAAAAGTAACTTTTCCAAGTTTTGCATTGTCTGCTTTGTATCACTTCTGTTCTGGGACCACAAAGTGGAATGATTGTTGAATGCAAACTTGTGTGTTCGGAGGTAGTGCATCTCTAAATATTCAGTGAAACTTGTTGAATTTTTGGTGGACCTTCTCAAATGGTTCCTTTCTGTGTTCCAGATGGTAAAGCTGAGATCAACTTATGTCAGGTAAAGTCAAGCTTTGGAGGTACAGGAACTGAGGAATATATTCAGCCATGAATATATTTGTATTCTGTGGATCCATGCTCCCAGTGCTCCCAGCATCACTGTTCATTTGAAAGCATTCCAAAAGATGAAGTAACTAAGAGTCACCAGCCAGTGATGGTGTTTGTGGCTAGATCAGCTGTAGACCCACTCAGAATGATATCCTTGATGGTTTGCATATGGTGTTGCTGTAGACAGCTTGCATATCCATTGTAAGTGGACGGTATTTTCTGGGAGGTGTTTTCAAATCAGCACATACACTTACACTTACCCAGAACAAGTAGAAAACATTGCTTTCACACTTCAGAGGCAGTCAGCCTTCCAGACCTGAGTACTAATTTACAGATGCCAGGATGTTTACATCAACCAGCTTAGGAACAGTATTAATAATACAATTGTCATTCTTCTGTGTCTCATTCCACTCTGATTCCAGCCCCACAATCAGGTAACTATACAAATATACTGGGGCTTAGATATTGTACTCCAGTGGCAGCCAGATGTTACCCTGATTTCTGGGGTCCCATGGGGGACACCTCAATGTGCTCCAAATAATGGGGAATGGGAATTAGCCAGAGCACAATCTGTAGCACTACAAGAGGCAGGGTAACCTAGCGAGATCTTTAAAACCAATTTTACGGGGTCAAGTCAAGCTAAAAACCAAGCAAAATTGTCTAATAAAGTGATTTTATTGAGGGGAATTCACTCATGCATGCACATAAGATACACACAATCACACATTCACACAAGAGCTAGCTGAAAGAGAAAGGGAGGAAAAATTATAGAGACGCTGAGGGATTTGGGGGGATTTATAATTACCAGTCCAGAAGAGTAGTGAAGAGCAGAAATGTATTTTGGCTTAGGTAGGACCTAAGGGAAGTTCTCATTCAGGAGTCAGATGGACAGAGTGACGGGTAAATCTTCAAGAGACTGCACTGGGCATCCTCAAACCAGGAGTATTTGTATCCTGAAAATGGTTTGTGGCTATGAAGGTTCCAGATGCAAGACAAAGGGAACCTGTTGTGGACAATGAATCTTTCACCTGTTGATGGGCTTAGTGCTTTGATTGACAAAGACATGATGGGTGTTGTAATAGCTGTCTATTGTGGGTGCTGTGAGGAAAGAGGAAAGAATCCAGGTGTACAAGGGACAGATATCTGTCAATCAGTGTCCTGATGGGCTCCTCACAGTTGGATTCCCTGGAAAAGTCCAGCTTCTGTTTAAGCCTATTATCCACAGGAATGATGTGTATTTGCCTGACAAATGACTCAAGTCTTACCTGGAGCAATTTTGGAGTTGACCTATACTTCTCACATTTACAGTCAAATTCTTTCCTTTACTCAGTTTGACCTCTCTGTCACCTTTCAGGCTTGAATTTGATATCAGAGCCAATAAAATGTGTTGCCAATTACATATGATGCCAATTAGGTATGGTGCCCATCCAAACTATACTGATATTGGGGACCCCCAAATCGGGGCCTTACACAGAGGCTTCCATGTTAGGGTGCTGCAAACTTGTTCTAGATTTGCCACCCACAGTTATGAAGCCAATCCCCAGGGTAGACTCAGCACTTTGGATAGCTCCTTTAAAGTTCCAGTTAATCCTTGTTATTATTTAAAAGAGTAATTTTAATGCCAAATCAGAGTGAGCTTCCTAAGCCCTGTCTGTCTTAACCTAGCAAGGGAAAAGTAAGGGAGCAGCTGCATTCATTTCTGTCCTTAGCATTCCACACCTCATCCTATTTTACTATTTTTCTTCCTTTGCTAGCAATGATGGAAATAATTTAGACCACCTGACAAATAATGCAGTTAGGAAGTGCTTAGACTTTAGTTCCTGCACAGCAGAAAGGCCTCTTCAGAAAACTGGCACAATAATTTGAATTACCACTGTTAGTAAATAATTTGTATCATTGTTTGATCTCTCAAAAACCCATCACAAGAAAGATTCAGAAGAACAAAAGGGGGAAAGGAGACGGCTAGCAGCATTATGGGAACTCAAGGACTTCTCTGTTTATTCTCCAAGCAGCTCAGCTCTTAGGGCAAGGCAGCACACTAGAAAAGATATAGAAAAGGTCTGCAAAAGAGCAGAGGAAGGAGGGGGGAGCTCAAGTGTTCCTGAGTTTGTTGTCATTGTTATATGCCTTCAGGTTCTTTCTGACTTACAGTGACCTCAAGGTGAGCCTATCATGGGAATTTCTGGGGTTGGGAGAGTGTAATGTGTCCAAGGTCACCTAGTGGATTTCCATGGCTAGGCGGGGAATTGAAGCCTGGTCCCCAGCACCATAGTCCAACATTCAGACCATTGCACCATGCTGGCTCTCATGCCTGAACTACTGCTGCCTTTTTCAACCCCCATGAATGAGCCCTGGCAGAGAGGAAAAGAGGAAGACAAAGGAAGAACTTCCCTCTTCCCTAGCCTTTGCTTTCCAGACACCTGGCATCACTTAGGACAGGGCAAGAGGAAAAGAAAAGCCTTTGCTACCACTCTGGACATTCTAGAAAAGAGTGAGATTGCTCAGCTGTGCTTGTACCATTGTTTCCTACATCCCCTCCCCTTATTGGGCCACACTTTGGAAATGTTGTGGAGTATAATTCAGTGAGTGGACTTCACTTCAATAACAGCCTATTGCATGGGTAGTTGCATTTTTTCCATTGTCACCTAACTGCAGTGAGGAATAAAAAGACAAAATCATTGTGCAGTTGTCATGAGGAAACAAAGATTGCTGGCTTTGAGCAAGCTACTTCTCCAGTTTGTGGCTTCTGGTAAAGTCCTTGGAGCCCAACTCTCTTGGAAGGCTGGCTTGGAGGTTAACCTTTTTCATGGCACAGGCAATTGTCCAAGCCAGCCTTTCCAAAGTCATCTTCAGATGACCATTCACAAACCATACATTGGATAAATTGGCTGCTTGGAGCTGAGAGCCTTTTCCTCCCAGTGACAGCAGTGATGGCAATGACAATAATTTTGTTCTTTGACTGAAGTTGTGTTTGAAGCCCTTTTCTTCCTGGTACCACCATTCCACACCACCATTTACAACAAAGTAGTTACAGCAGTGTAGAGAGACAGTGTGGAGTAGTGGTTTGAGTACTGTACTACAAATCTGGAGAACAAGGTTTGAATTCCCAATCAGTCACTGAAACCCACAGGGTGACCTCAGGCTAGTCACACTGTCTCAGCCTCAGATGAAGACAACAATAAACCCCCCCTGAACAAATCTTGGCAAGAAAATCATGATAGGTTTGCCTTAAGATTGCCAAAGGTTAGCAACAACTTGAAGTCACACAACTACAACAGGGATGGCAACATAGATATCCAAGAGGATCTTAGCCTTGGACTGGCCATGCTAACCTGCTGACTGGGGGAGTGTTGAATTTTCGAACCAAAAATAAATTTTCCAAAGCTGTGTGCATGAGCAACTATTCTTTGAAGTGTTTGTGTCTGGTTACTGGTTTCTCTACCTGAGAATCTTTATTGCTGCACTACATTTGTACTTTAATTCTCCCAACCTCTTTAGGCTGTTGCTGGCAGCAACTCTGGCAAACAGAGAGGAGGGTGTTCTATGCTGAATGCCAGCTGGCTTCCATGGGTGTCAACGAAGACCCCTGATAGCAGCAAAAAAAAGTAGAGGCTCATCCCTTTGTTTCCCCACTCTGCCATCTGAGACAAATGATTTTCCTTTGGTAGGGCTTCCCTTTTATTATTGCTTTTACTGACTTGAAGTAATGAACTGTAGAGTCAGCATGTTTCTAGCATAGGTTTTGTATATAGCCGATATTTAGAAAGCTGACAGGAGGAGGAGTAAAAGGAATCTGTCTTCTGTAACTACTGTTTTGTTGCACATCATATTCCTGAATATTTGAACATTTTGACATGAACATTGCCCATGTAGGTGATCATTGCTAGGAGGTGTGAAAATCTTTCCAGTCTTGATTTCATTGCTCTTCTCTGGATCCACCTGCATTTTCTTCCTGTTCCTTTCAATTTCAATGCCTTTTAATGCTTTTTTTTCTCCTGAACATCCATTTTTTTTAACATTCTCTGCATAATAAAAATCTTGTCATCCGCTGACTGAAGTGTGTTTGTACTTTTTCCCCCTAATTGGATGCATTTCAGCCATTCGCATTTTAAAATATGTACATTATTTTGTGTATAGTCTGTTTCTCCAAAATGCCCCATAAGCCCTATAAAGAGAAGAACGTCTAATTATTGCAACCAATCTGGTAGGCTACCTTTGTTGAGACTAATCAGACCCAGTGAAATTCTTCTCCATCTCTAAACATCATCCATCAGATCAAGGGATGTTCGAAGGGTATGACCTGTGTAAATTCTGATATGAACTGACTGGCTCGTGTCTAGCAAACTAATACACCAATTGCAGTGCTTTTGTACTTTTATATAGTTTGGAATAAAACACACATAGATATGTACATTTGGAGAGCAAAGGCATTTGGAAAAATTTGCTTTCTGTAAAACTCATTCAGACATACATATTTATATAAAAGTATACTTGCAGTTTCTTTTTAAAAAATAGGTAATTGCAGAAATGACATGGAATGGATTTAAGGTGGGGGGAAAAACTCTTTGTGAAATTGAAACTCAGAAATAGGATGATCCATCCATGCCTAATCAAATCATAAACTCTGAAACATCTGTCTGCCCAAACGATTTCTGTGTGTCATAATTTACAACATTTTAATTGATTGGATGTGGCATATCACCTACTCATAATCTTGTTGTTCAGTTATCTTATATTAGGTACAATGAAGGATATTTTGCACCAGGTCTCCACTGTACAAAGATCTTTATTCAAGGCACAGAACTGAAAGCAACAACAACAGGAAGCTTGTAATGTTCTTAGCAGGAAATAAGACATGAGTGCTTTGGGGGCTGGGTTCTAATTGGTGGGTCAGAAGTTGTGGAGGCCTAGTCTTGGGACATTTCTGTACTAGACTGATATAGAGCTATTATTCCATTTTCAACATCTTATGGAATCCTGGGGTTTGCACTTTAGGGAGGGACCTTGAGGTAGTCAGGATTCCATAGGATGTTGAAAGTGGAATAATAGTGCTATAACAGTTAGTGTGGAAATGGCCTTAGTCTAGTCTAGTCCATAGTATTTGTGCTAAACAAGAGCATAATCTTTCAAATTATTCCACTAAAGAAGTTATTCAGTCTAAAGCTCCCAGCATTGACTTCTGGTTTCCTATCAAGGCTAACATGACTGGCTATAGCTCATAGGGATTGTTCATTTATTGGTTTTAAATCATATCCTTTAGCCTAATTGAACATAGTGTGCTGTCACTTTAAATGTGAGCCCAGCTTAATTGCCGACTAATTGTCTGAAAAAGTACGCGATCAATCAAATATCAAAGTTGCACTCTTTGTTACATTCAGTGTCAGCCTGGTAGGAAATGACGCTTGCATTTAATTGACATTTAACAAAATAATTATGAATGCTTCAGGATAATTGGAGTATGTACTGTATCAGCAAAGTGCTTAAAATACTTGTTGACCTTTCGTAAGCGTGTTAATCAATAGCAAACATAAAATTGCTATTATGTCAATTAGTATGTCGGTGTGTCACTTTCAGATACTTAACAGAGGAAGATAAATGACTGAACTCTCAGAATGGGGCTTGGAAAGAGAGTTGCTCACATTGATCTCAGGGCATGTCAGATCTAAGCAGAAACAAGCAGCTCATAATGGTCAGTTTTTGCAGGCAAAAGAGCTTTTAACTCATCTCTTGGAAATGTTCCTTTTTAAAGACTACATGTACACCAACCTGTTTTTGTGCCTCCCAGATCCCACAAAATGTTAACTGAGGATGAAACATAGCCCCCAAATGCCACCAGAAGTTGCACCTTCTCTCTAAATACCCATCAACCTCCTTAAACCCAAGCTTCACCTTGAAAACCAGGCAAACAATTTTCTCCCCCTTAAAAAGGTGGGGGGAGTAAAAATGTAAGCAGATATCTGGTCACATCTAGGACCAATTTTAGGGCCCAAATCTAGAAAGTCTGGAGGTGTATGTGGGAAAACTGGTTCCCTACAGAGTTGCCCAAGTGTGGGTTGGAGCATAGGAATGGGATTTGGGCGAAACAGGCTTTGTGACTCCATTTAGCCATGAAACCCTGATGACCTTAATTCAGTCCCTCTACTCTCAAACCGACCAGCCTCATAGAGTTGTTGAAAAGATAAAATAGGAGAGAAAGGGAGTCATGTTCATTACCTGGAGTTCAATGGAGATAAGAGATATAAATATAACTGGTTGATAATAAAATATTATTAATAAATGAATAAAAATATTGATGTGAAGTACTTTATAGAGCAATTCAGTCAGTGCCAGATGAGGGGAAAGAGAAATCTGGAGGCCAAGGAACCATTTTTCCTGAAAAACAAACTCCTGGTTTCCCTCTACCAGAGCAGAAGGGTGATGCTTTCTTCCCTCCTCTGCCACTTCTTATTTTTAATGCCATGATTGGTTGCAGCACAAGTGATAATATGTATGCCATACAGTTGGCCCTCCACATTCACTAGGGTTAGGGGCACAAGACACTCACAAAAGTGGAAGAATCACGAATATCAAAAGGTGTGTGTGTATCTATGTAAAGGGGCCCAAGGCATGGTGGTGGGGGAGAACAGGCACCCAGGATCCAAACCAGGTCAGGGAAAGGAGAAGGAAGGGAAGAAGGATTGGCATGGTGGCCTTGTACTTCCTCTCTCTTGCCAATCTTCTTCCTTGGGCATGGAGTGGCATTGGAAGAGGGTTTGTGGTGCTGATAAATCAGGCTGTGAATTGTCCTTAGCTGGCCAGGCTGGGGCTAGTGGAGGAGGCGGTAGAGGACCAGAGGAGGATTTTTAAAGAGCTGCATTGGAACTGATTGGATCTGGTAAGAGGGAAGGTTCTTCTAGAAAAGGAGAGCCTGAAGTGGGGCGGGGGGGGGGAAGCAGTTGAAGAAACTTGCAGATGCTCAAATCCATGTAAGTCAAATCTGCAAATGTGGAGGGTCGACTATATTTGTATACCAGTAAGGGCAAATCTATCAGTTCTATTTCTTCCACATTTGATTTTTTGTAATTTATTCAGATCAAAATGAATTGAATTCTACTGCTGATCTCAGGCCCTTTCCGCAACCTTACCTTTTTCCGGCACTGGGGTATGGGGATCGTGCGAGCAGCCTCCGGAGAGAGGCTCTCACATCTGGGGTCCTTCGGCTCCACATGAGCTGCCTGCTTGCGTGAAAACCCCGCCTCTTCCTTCTGCGGTGCAGCCTGGGACTTTCCCAGGCTGCACTGGGGCAGGAAGTATGACCATCGCAGCTCCAGAGGCTCTGCACACCAGGTAAGTGCATGCGGGACCCGGGAGCAATGCACGATCACACACCATTTTCAGCTTCTAGCTGAGAATGAAAAGGTGTGCAATTGGTACCTGCTGGTCCCTGGAGTGTTGCACAATTGTGAGTGCATCGTTCAGATCGCTTCTCACAATCGCGCAATGCTCCAGGCGCCCTTTTGCATGGAAAATGCTGTGCGAAAAGGGCCTCAGTTACAGCAGGGCCATTGAATAAATGAAATTGATGCATAAAATATACTAGCTATCTAATCGGCATCATTGATAGCTTGTTCTCTGTGAATTATGTCAACGTGCCCTTCCTTGAAGTTGTCTCCTTCTCTTTTAAGACTGTCCATGTTGGTGGCCATCACTTCATTGTATTCATGGATTCCAATAAGAACTTCAGTCTAATCAGCAAGAAAAACAAAACAAAGGAGAGATGAGGATCAAGTGAATTTGCTTTAGAATGTGGACTTCTTAAATTCCTTGAATACACCTAGTTAATAGCTTATGTCTTTCCTTTTTTAAAAAAAAATGACTTTTGAGTACACAGTGAATGAACAAAGCAAACCAATAATCATTCAAATTAAAGAAGAATAGTAAAAAAACAATAGATAGAAGGAACAACCTTACAACTGTTTGCTGTCTAGTCAGCTAAAAGATATCATGCTACGCTCTTATTATTTTTGTTGTGATTAAAGCTTGAAATGGGTCATTCCCCCTCTCCCCACAATTCAATGATTCTGCAGTGAACTATGGGGGAAAGGGAGTTATCTGCAAATAGTGTTCTGTAGAACTTTAGTGTACTAACAAAGAAATCTTCTCTGTACTTCTTGCCAGTTACAGATTATGCATTAATTTGTCATACAGGGTACATCTCCCCATACTAACAAGCCATTTGCCTATAGATGACTCAGCAGAGTGTTTCCAGTAGAATTGCCACCTCATCCTTGGCAACTGCTGGGGGAAAATACATGCTTACTTTTGCCCATTAAGATTGATTGAAAGATTGAGAATTGTACCTTAAATGGCACAATGTGTTGCTTGTTACCTGGTTGTATGGCAATCAACACTTGCTGAAGTTCTCTTTTCTGCATAACAACCAAAGATACAGAAGGCCTGTCTTGTTTTTGCCATGGAGAACCAGCACGATGTAGTGGTTTGATTCCCTTCTCAGCCACTGGGTGTCTTTGGACACAGACACACACTCTCACCCCCAGAAAATCCTGTGATAGGGTTGCCTTAGGGTCACCATAAGTCAGAAATGACTTGAAGGCACACAACAACCCTATTTAAAGTGGTTCATGTTTCTTCATTTGCTGATCTGTGTGGGCTTCCAGGATTTGAGAAACCTGTACTCGGAAAGCAGCCAGAATTGAGGAACTGCCAAGGACTGGGGAGAACACAGTGTCATTCCTTCACAACACTTCAGAAGACCCTTATCCTACCTGGATTCCCCCCCCCCCAAAATCTGCCCCAAAATCACAAGCCAAAAATGACTTCTGGTTTCCAGTTACATAAAGGCCTCTCCTGGGCCTAATCCAGTAGAATGGGGAAAACATAAAAGAATGTCCACGCATCCTAGAAAGAATTGGAGGCATGTTGTTTGGAAAAACTGAGGCCATTTCCGCCCTACACTGTTATAGTGCTATTATTCCACTTTCAACATCCTATGGAATCCTGGGGTTTGTAATTTAGGGAGAGGCCTTTAGAATTCTCAGCCAGAGAGCTCTTTGCAGGGATGGGCCAACCAAATCCTCGAATCCTCAGCAAGGATTTAAGATTCACAAATCCGAACCCCTGTGCCAAAATAGGTAAACCAAATTTTTCAAATCGACCAACCAAATAGTTTGTTGGAGACCAGGCCACCTGAAAACCTGGGAGACCAGACATATAAGGGGAGATGGCAAATAGGTGAGTTTTTCCCCTTGCAGTAATAATAGCCTTTGCTAACAATTTCAGAAATTACATCTGGGCTTGTATTCTAAGACATTTAAATTGAACATTTCATATTTAAGTTCAGCACTTGACTGGAAGGTAGAGGCTTGAGATTTCAAGGACAGACAAAAGATTGCTTTGCAGAGCTCCCTTGCAAACCTCTTTCAGACACAATTCTGGGGTTTGGAATTTTACAAGGTGTCACAGCCTTCTCTGACAAAGTGTGCTGGTGCATCATCAAACTACAAACCCCAGGATGCCATAAGGAGCTATGCAAAGAAAATCCAGTTTTGACCTGGATTGTCTCTGTACTGTAGTATGTGGCCCTGTTTACACAGGCAGGAAAATGTGGAATTAATCCACATTTGCCTGCCTGTGTAGAAAGGGCCCTCATTCCTTTTCAATGTGGGGAGACCCTGAGGCAAAACTAGGACAGTTGTCTTGGCCAGATTTCTTCAGAGGGAGGTTTGCCTTTGCCTAGGCTTTTGCTAAGGCTGAGAGGGTGCGTCTTGCCCAAGATTATCCTTCTTTCCCTTGCTTTTTAAAACCTTTTTTAAAAAAGGATTCGAAAAATTCAAGATTTGTGGATTTGCAGAACCTTCCAGGGATTCGGATCCAGATTCAGATTTGGAAATTCTGCATTTATCCCATCCCTAGTTCTTTGGCCTCAGTAAACTGCAAACTACAGAATTCCATAGGATGTTAAAGTGGTATAATAGCCTTATGACAGTGTAGTGTGGAAATGGCCAGAGAACAGCCTGAGGACCACATGTGGCTTAGAGGATGCACTTTCCCCACCGATGTTCTAGCTGTATCCGGCAGGAACTGAATCCACACACACAAATAGTACAGTGCAGAAACTCTATTTATTTGGAGTGAGCTACATTGTACAGGACGTTAATGAGGAGACTACCGTTCAAAAGGAAGTGCAAGAGCTTAAGATTCCCCAGTGTTCCCTCCCCTTTGCCTAGAGACCTTGAAGTCGTGAGAGCCACCAGTGCTTATCAGCACATTCCTAGCAAGTGTTTACCTAACGGTCTCTGGTACCTTGGCTTCTCTGGTTACAAGCAGGTTGTTACTTATGCTGGACTACATATCCCGTTACTTAATATGGTGGGGAATCCCAACAGTATTTGCTGGAGGTGTCCCCACAGCTTCTCTGGCACAGGGCAAGGCTCAATTGGAATCAAGTGCCATGAAAACAGAATTTTAAAGAAAGCTTCTTTCATTTGCAGAAACATTATTTTCATTGAAAAGAAGATCCATGCTTCATCTAACTGTGCAGCAGGAAAGCTGCTCCCAGACTGGTTCCCAAATTTCTCTTCAAATTAGGGGGAGAAAGGGTTTTTATTAACTCAGAAGACTTCCAAACTCTCTTCAAAATGGTCTTGCAAAAATTAGAGAGCATGTCTGAAGCAAAACAAGCAAGAACACAAAAGGAAGTTGTTGTTGTTGTTTTTTTCCAAATGGTAGACTATTGGTAAAATAGAGCAGCCTGGTTGTCTTTTGTAAAAAGTACATAAACTGGAAAAGAGTTAACAGTTTCAAGCCACTGCTCTTCATATGGTGGCCTGGATAAGTGAAAACAAGGCTCATATGAATTAGTCGGCCTCCTGCATCCAATCAATAGATTAATCAACCACAGTTTTGGTTTAATGGAGTCCAATTTTAATCAAAGGACTTTAAATTAACGTGGCTTAATTCAGAAGGTCGTTTTTATAATAGGAAGTAATAAAGAGAAAACTGGCCTTTTCTTCTACCAGATGATAGCATTTGTGAATTAAAATTGTACATTCTGGCTCTGAAAACTGAACCCATATTGAGGTTTTGGTACTATGCAAATATATTCTAATGTAATCAGTTAGGCTATTGGTTAAAAGAAAGATGATATATCTTTGAAAAGGCCTTTAATCAGTTGAAAACCTTAGTTGCTAACATTTACAATGTAATACTACAAAAGGAAATTTTAAAGGTAATACCACTGACAACAAGAAAAAAAGGTTATCAGTTTTAGACACTTCCTCATCTATACTATAATCAGTTTATTTTGCTTATTTTTTAAAAAAAAATGCATAGTGGGCCATGGTTCTGTTTAAAATCATGTGTTGCTGGAAGTAATTATAAAATCTTTTGTACAATATAACCAATGGTAGCAGAGATGATGGTGATTATGATGATAAAAGAAAATATAAGGTACATGATTCAGCACCTCTTTCTTCCCCCTCTAATCCAGTTTCTTATCTATTCTCTATAGCAGTGGTTCTTAACTGTTTCTTTACTGGGGACCCCCTCCAAATACTGGGGAACCCCAAGACTTAACTCAAGATTTAAATATAGATTTAAATATTCAAACATTTATTTAAACTGTCAAACTTTATTTATTTATTTATTTATTTATTTATTTATTTATTTATTTAAGGCTTTTGGAGACTAGGATTCAAAGACCCACTCAGATACTGGGTGACCATGAACAAGTCACATTCTCTCAGCTTCAGAGGAAGGGAAAGGCAAATCCCCTCTGAACAAATCTTGCAAAAAAAGAAAGATGATAGGTTCACTTTAGGGTTGCCACAAATCAAAAGTGACTTGAAGGCACATAACAACAAAGTGGTGCTGACAGGGAGAGGTTCCTCTCTCCCATTTGAAAAGTGACTTATGGTGACCCTAAGGTGAAACTATCATGAGAGTTTTCTTAGCAAGATTTGTTTCCTTTGCCCTTTTCTGATTCTGAGAGAATGTGACTTGCCTGAGCTCAGTAGATTTCCATGGCCAAGTGGGAATGCAGACCCTGATCTCTACAGTCATAATTTGGGTGCACGCACAGGCCTGCTGCCATGTCCCTTTCATCAGGGATACGGCAGTGGGGGCATATCTGCACACGCCCAAACTGCTTCCTCATTTACAAATGAAGGAGTGGTATCAGCACCCACAAGTCCCCCTGCTGACACATTCCTATTGCCCTGATGCTGCTGTTGGTGTCCAGCAGCAGGGTTTCATAGATTCCCTGTGAGGGCTCCGCAGACTTAATTCCTTGCATTTTCTATCTCATGCTTGTTATGGAGCCATTCTGTAGCCACCAGGAGTGTACGCATGCTGGCTGGATTCATAAGCTTTTAAAATGTAATAGAAGATCAAAGTTGCAATGGTCCATTATGTTTCCTCCCACACATTATTCACACATTTTGCTTCTAGAGTCCTGTGGTTCTTTTGCTTATCTCTTGTCCTTTTGTGTCAGAATCTTTACACAGTGTTACATCAACATGCTTCCCTCCCCAAAGCTCATGGCAGAAGCAGTCTTCCTTAGATTTACTGAACTAATTCCTGAAGGTAATACTCTTGCATGTTACTCTTGATGTGCTTTAAAATATTTTGATCACATATTTCATTGATTCTTCAGTATCTGAGGGAATAAGCAGAAATAGTTGCTGGTGTTTGTTCTCTAATGGTCTTGTAGGCAATTCTTCCATCTGCTCTTTCCCTATCCTGTTTGAATACCCCATTGATTTTCTGCACGTTCATCATATTGTTTAGTTGTTCTTTTTTCCTGCTGTACATGATGTTGCACACATTGCCTTATTGATTTTTTTAAACAGGGTATATTACTTTCAAACTATAAATGACTCGAAAGCATGTTACTTGCTTCAGGGAAGTGCTAACACCCCCAGTCTGGCTGCTCTAGTTCTCTAGTGCTCTGAGACTTTGGTATACTCCTATTACCAGCTAGGGATATAATTCTTCACTGTGTTTCTTCTTGAATGAAGCAATGAGTAATTCTGGCAATTTTCTTCTTTCTATGAGAATGAAGTCTATTCACAATTGAGGACCTATTTTATGCAAAAAATTAATGTGATTGTTTTGGATGGAAAAATCACTTTCTGCACAGAAAATAATATTTCTATAAAAAATTTTTATCTTGAGTTCTATTTTTTTTTTTTTTGCTGTTTTCTGCACAAAACAGATGTGTGTGAATTTTGTGCCAAAAAAAATAAATAAATCCCAAAACTGCAAAAATTATCATCAGTTCAGGATTTTGCAACACTAAAAAAGGTGGGTTTTTTTTTTACTATTTTACAAATATTTTCAAAAAATCTTTCCACCTTGCTAGTAGCAGCAAAGTAGTAGTAATACCAGTAGCTGCTGCAACAACAGTGGACATGACTATCATTGCCAATATAACATGTTTCAGTTGTGCAAGGGATATTATTCAGTAATCATTCTTTGCAACAATTCTTATAATCAAGATCTGTATCAGGCCTGCTGACAGTGGTGGCTAGTAAAGTGGTAACTCCACAGCAGATGTTAGTACTAAGTTTTAAATTACTACTTAAAATGCAAAGCCCTGTTCTCAAACTAAGTTCATCACCTTAGATAGCTCCTTAACAGTGTAGACTAAAGCCTGAGATAGATTCACTGAGCCAGTGGGCATCAATGTATGGTGGAGAATTTTGTACAGTTGACATTTT
Source organism: Ctenosaura bakeri (assembly GCA_948474755.1). NCBI lineage: Eukaryota > Metazoa > Chordata > Lepidosauria > Squamata > Iguanidae > Ctenosaura > Ctenosaura bakeri. Next base: position 238,650 of record CAOLHI010001528.1, read on the forward strand.
TAAGCCAAGCCAATTTGATCACACGTGGACTAATATACAGCTTAGAACAAAGTAGACTTTGTAATTTTCAATATTTTGTGATGTCATTCTTAGGACACATGTTTTTAGCTCTAGATCTGCACTACCAGTTTCTGTTCCACCCATCCCAGGAAGCAGCCCCAACAGAAAATGCATTCCCCCAATGGAACACAGCCCTCAACAGAAATACACACACACACACACACACCTCTGCTATAAACAATTAACTATGTCAGAAAGAGAAGCCCTTTAGCTCACAAACAAAAGAGAGAAGTGTTTATTTGGCCAAAGCTGATAGTATTTTTTTCGTAGAAGTTATGATGATTTCATTTGTATGTTCATTCATCCAGTCCTTCCATGGTTAGACAGGTGTTACCGGATTCCTTTCTTCCTTCCAACAAAACCTTTCAGCCTTTCTGTCTTATCACTGTCACACACTGTTTGAAAATAGGATGACTCAGGAACTTGACAGTTTGAAGAAGGAAGGTTATTGCTAAGTCAAAGCCTGTAAAAGCCTGATTTCCTGGCATTGGTTCTGGAGGATTGGAGGTGCTGGAAACAAGTTATCTTTAGGGATGACTGAATCTTGAGAACCAGAAATTAAAGTCTGATTTGGTTTTTACATCAGGATAATCTAATTGAATTCTGTCTGCTCTGTAGGTAGTCTTGGCATCACAGAATACCCATCATCCATTCTTATCTTTCCCTTTCCTTTCTATTCCATTCCTTGCCTTGCCAAGTAATACCTATTATACCTGTGATTGATTCCTCATCAAAAAGTAAATGTCAACATCAAAATAAGCCTTCCCAGCTAAGGAAGAGTGGTATTGGTAGCATCATATCAAGATAGCATATAAGATAAGGATGATAGATTTTTAGTATAAAATATTCTCCCATTATAGAGAACTTCACAGAGGATTTTAAATGGAGGACCATGCCATTTTCCCTGTTTCTCATTGTGTAGATTGGATCTCTGTTGGCTTCAGTAAAATAAACAGGATATTTTGGTATGTGAACACCCATCCTTATGCTTCCACATGAAATATATTGTTCAAGAATATTTGCAGCAAAAGTGCTCAGATTTACGTATTTAAACATTAAGATAACAGAATAATGGCTCCCAGTTTCAAATTGCTATCTTGGGTCCTTCCTTACAAAAGAAAGATTTGCTATATGGAAAAGAGTGTGCTGGACAAATTGTACTGAACAAGAGGAAGGATGGTAATTGCTGTGTTTTTGTTGCAATTTGTGCAAAGTCCATCCTGAGGAAGTTCAGAAGATGGTAGTTATGTAGGACAATTTGTCATCGTCCAGCTTTCTTATCCAAGAAAAGATGTATTAGTATGTCTTTGTTATAATGCACTATGTGAAATAAATTTTAAACCACCATAGAAGATGTAAAGGAACAGAAAAATCTTCCATTAAAGCAGATGTGGGTACCTACCTGAGATCGAGGGGCTACCCCACCAGAAAGTAGTTCAGCCCAGAATAGGTCTTTCTCTGAATCAAAAGCCATTAAGAAATTTTGGAAAGAGGCCTTCCTAAGCCTCAAAGAGGCAATGGGAACTCTAGGATGTGGTGATATTTTCTCTTACACCATCTGATGGGGATATGGGCCATTTGTGAGTATTTTTTCCTTATTTAAGTGGAGGAGTATGGCTGCAAAAGTGGCTTTGATTTCTGTTCCTCTCCCCCCCCCCAAATTAAACTTAAACTCCCACTTCATGTTTCTTTCAACAAAAAGTTTGATAATGTAGACCAGCACTGTGTGACTCATTATAAGAGAGCTTCTTGTATTCTGCTACCTCACGTACTCCCATATATATGATCTGTCACGCCCAAAATATAGCAGAGATTGCTCCCACAGTTTTTGAAGTGTGCCCAGCAAAAGATAATATCTTAGCAGCAATGCACTGTAGCCAGTAAAAACTCATCATGCCAATTCTTTTTTTCCATCATGGAGGCAATTCATTCTTGAGTTACAATGTGTACATATTTACAAGAATCTCCAGAAGGCATTCCAGCATCCCTCTGCTTGCTCTTTCTGACAGAGTCTCCAGCAGACACATCAGGCACCATGTGCAACTTGTTGGCAAGCTCTCAGCTACATTTCTACTCACACTAGCTGATGCAATCCTGCCAGCCTTTGCATTCTCCCTACACCTGATGCAATCTTCTCCCCTGATTGCTCATCAGCATGACTCAGCTAAAGTCACATGGCTCTCCACAGGTGCTCATAACAACCCACATCACAAAGTATTTTCTACAGGTTTGGTCCAACCTTTTCTTGACATGATCAACTATATATTCTAAACCAGATAAAGTTTCCATTGTGCCCTCTCCAAACATTTTTTGAACCCCAATTTCCCTTTTGTCATGCAAGTATCTTTTTGTCTGATGGGAAGCAGGGAAGAAGCAGGCTCCCCCACACACATATACTTACTATCAGTGCAGCATGGGTTGAAGCTGTAGTTGCCGGAGAAGAGTGGCAGGAATTGTCATCCTTTCCTGCAGCATTTGTATTATTCCTGCTGCCACAAGACAAAGATGGAGGGCAGCATCTCCTTGTTTCTTCGGCCATTTCTGCTCTACACTGTTACAGTGCTATTATTCCACTATGCCCCTTCCTAAACTGCAAACCCCAGGATTTCATAGGATGTTCAAAGTGGAATAATCCCACTATAACAGTGTAGTGTGGAAATGGCCTTCCTCTAATTGTTGCTGCTTTGCTAATGGCAGCATACCGCAGAAGTCAGGGAGAATGTGAGCTCTTTGTTTTTATCTGGTAGACCTTGGTCTTGTTGTTTTTTTCCAGTAACAATCTAGCATTATAATATGTAATATTTTTTCGCACACTGGAACACTTATAAGCATATTTAATAATCTTTCTTTAGATTTTTTTTTAAAAAACTCTTCCTTTGCCCTTGAAAACTCTGTGCTGCTGTTTTATCAAGTGTTTATGTCATTCTAATTTGTACAGACAAGTGATAATGGCCTTCAAATGAAGCAGCAGCAATTTCATTGTGTACATATTTTATTTTATAACTCAAATCTCATTTATCTGTCTAAAAGGTGTATATACCACACAACTGTCAAAAGCCCTCAAGTTGATTCACATTTTTTTTCCCAAAAAGACTCTCATTCTTTTACTGGCATAGTGTGGTAAATATTTATTTGAATTACATGTTGTTTAAATATATATTCAGTCTTTCCACACAATAGTGCCCACAGTATACAAGTCTGTGTTTCTTATGTTTTTCCAGGTACTGATTTAATGAAAGACTGAGACACTGAAGGGGAAACTAACATGGGTTCACATGGGCTAACTCAGCAAAATGCTTTTGTATTACCTTGGTCTTCCTCCAGAAGAACAAGCTGACATAGTGAAGGTTACACGATACGTTTCATTCCCTAGGAGGCCAAAGGATTGAGGAATGAGTTATGTAGCAAGGACTAGGGAAAGACTGTTTACCTTAAAGGAGGATGAACATGGCCAACTATTGCCTAGGCTATAGTCAATACTTCTATAGAATTTGTTAGCTTGATAGAATTTTCGAGTGTGTGTGCTTTTCAGTAGTGACTTGGTAGCCTTGACAAACCATACTAAAACATGGCATTTTGTACCCTAAATGAAGTTGGATCTTTGATTCACCAGGCCCAGTCTTCTACTTTCTCCTAGAAATTAAAAATCAGCACTCTTTCCCACTAAGTTTGATACAATGGCATGTACAAAGCAAGAAGCATGTGGACGCCCACATGTGTGACTTCCAGATTTATGCAATCCATTCCACCCTCAGCAAAAAGCATCATGTGTGGTCTGGAATGGAGGGCCTTCTGCCACTTTCCCAAATGAGCTAGATAGTTGAAGCAGTTAATGCAAAGACTGTCCATTATTTATCTCATATTGCTTGATGATCTGGTATTCAGCAGGAGGGAGGTATTAAGACGGAGTCTGTGTTGAGTGCGCTGGGGAAAGTAAATGACACAATACACACTTTTATTTCTTTTGGAGACATTCTGGTAAGCGTTTGGGATGCATGGACAGAACGTATGAAGAACAGATGGTTTATCTGCTTCTGTGGTTATTTTCTGAATGGTGTCAGCATATATTTGAATGTATCTTTCTTTGCTTGCATGGTACCTGGCGTTGCCAGGTGCCCCTTACTATAGGGGATGACCCTTAATTGAAAGCCAGGAAGCTTGTCACTTATAGGACTGGCAGGTGTCCCATATTATGAGGAAAGCTTTTCCTTTTTTATATAGATTGAATGAAATGCCAAAAAAATCTGTATTTTCAGGTGTGGGCCCTTCACAAACACAGAAAGGTGTGCATCATATAATTTATGAGTGTGGGTAATAATTTTATAGAAAAAAAATAAGGCTCAGTTGATTGAAATCAATACTTTCATTTTGTATTTAGATTGAAGACAAAATTATTAACCCCGACTTCCTGATTGTTGATTCTGCATGTCAGGAATTTCAGCTGTCCCCTGTTGCTATTTTGAAAAGCTGGCAACATTAATGAGCCTGTTTGTGTTACAGAGACTTTTGAATGGAAACTTGAAGACTTAAAAGATGTTGAGGGATCATTCCCCATTGTCAAGCAATATTTTCATACTGTATAGATTTGGAGTTTAATCCAAAGGTCTGCCAATATAAACCAGAGATGATGTGACACTTGAAGTGAAGAAAGAATTAGGCCAGGAACAGATGAGGTTTTTGGAGATAAGTCATTGCCATCTATATCACAATCCTCAGGGGTAATGGCATGAAGGAAGCATATTGTTGTGACTGCTTCCCTCTCATTGTCCATATTTGTATGAGAGGAGTCAGTGGCTGCTTCTGGGACAAGATTGCTTCTATTCTCATCTACAGACATGGGCCATTTCTGCACTAGCCTGTTATAGTGCAATGATTCCACTTTCAACATCCTCTGGAATCCTGGGGTTTGCAGTTTTGGGAGGGGCTGGCCGGCCCCTCCTGAAACTGCAAACCCCAGGATTCCAGAGGATGTTGAAAGTGGAATCATCACATTATAACATGCTAGTGCGGAAATGGCCATGAAGTCTGGACAAGATAGGTTTACTAGTATGGGCATGGTACCACGCATGCTTTCCTTTCCTTTCTGTATTTCTGTGGGTTTCAGCCTCTCCTCTTTAGCTCCCAGTCTTGCCAAACTGAGTACTAAATTTTGCAGAGAAAAGTTCAAGTTAGAGACATTTATTCCATTTAATTTTATTACCTGATTTCAATTTTTTGAACTAAAATGTGAGCTGAAATACAGATATCCTCTGAAATTCACAATTACCCTACTTGTTTTCAGTGTTCCAAAGTTAAAATATATTTTGGAAGGAAATGTATTCAAAATGTGTGTATTGGTAGAAGTAGCATTAAAATACATTACCTTTGAAAAACAGCTTGTGCCTGTGTATCTATTAGGCAAAATTTCATACAAAACTACATATATTAGGAGAAATGCAAGGTAAAATGTGTACAATTTTTCATGAGAACAAAAGTCTCAAAATTTAGCGTGTACCAAAGTTCTCAAAGTTTGGTTTGGGCTGAACCTAAGAATGGTAAAGTAAAAAACTGAGAGGAAACTGAAAGTGTTGTATTCAGCCATCTACAGTTCTACTCCTGTTTCTATGAAGGCAGGAATTCTCATTACAAATGGGAACATCAATAAAGATTTGTCTATCACTGCATGGAAAGTTCTAGTCATATTCAAGTGAATGAATAGGAGACTCCTTCGGTTATTCCCAACACAGCAAGACTGAGGAAAGGGGAGGAGGCTGAGACACTTGAGCAGGTAGGAATGGGTCCAGCATGAATTGCCTTTCCCCCCTAGTCAGGCATAGCCTTCACAGGGAACACCTGAACAGAGTTTCAGCATCCTTTACAACCCTGAAATGAAGGCCTAACTGAGTTTTGAGATGGAAAGTGTTGTGAAGATCACTTTTTCACCAGTGCAATCAAGTAAAACAGGACAACACTCCAGCTGATTAAACCAATCTAGGAAAATATTCTTAATCTCAGCTAAATTGTCTTAATTTCCCTTGCTCTTTTTATAGGGTGAGAGTGGAAATAAAACTAGAAGGAACTGTCTTCTCCAACCCCTAGACCCAGTTTCATCTATCATTGGTCATCACCACTGGCTTCACCTCCACCTAAATCTGGCTTCTCTGCCCTCTGCCCTAGTAGCTCCAAAAAGCACTACCTGCAATGATTTGATAGCCAAGAACTTTGATGAAGAAGCATACCCAGATCCAAACACTGAAATAGAAGGGAAAGTGCATCAGATGATTTGATTGTCCTCCACCTATTCCTTAAACACCTCCCTATGTTCATCTGTCAGATACACTGTGTTGCCTTCTTCTGCATTTTCTTTTAAAAATGAGAACATTTTAACCCAATCTTGATGCAATGTTTCTTGAAATGAGTGGAGCAAGAATTCATCTCTGTTCATTTCCAAGCACTGAAACTATTGTTCAGTGTTCTTTTTCATCATTGAGCAGAAATTTTATGTTCTAAGAAGCTTGCCTTCTGGCTAGTCATATGAATGAACTGATAAGTGTATCTGTTGATGGACTGGAACTATTGGACATGAGAAATGGCTGAAAATGAAAACACTGCATTTAAGAAGTTCATTTAAAGGATTCAATAAAACTGTGGGGAAAAAAACCTCTGGGGATGTAAATGGAGCTAATTTTAATTAGAAATTAAGCTCAATGTGATGAAATTATCAAAATGCTGACATTAATTACTGTGGGTTGTGATGTCTCAGACAGAATGAAAAATTTCAGTCGTTAGTTTTCCTATCTTCCTGGTTATTTCAAACTTCCCCTCTTCAATTTATAAGCAGATCTTTACTTTCTTGAAAGTAACTGAATTAGTTACTTTTTAGTTGTTTTTAAAACAACAACAGAACTCAGTTTTTTTCTAGCTCTTTATTTCCTCAGCTGCAACCAAGCGTATGGCAGCAACATAAAACATTAACTAGAGCCCGCACATAAACCATGTGATATTCCTCTTTCAAAATTGGCAAGGCTTCCCACTTACTGCTTTAAAAATATTTCAAAAAATTACAGGTTGCTTCACAAAAGGGGTGAAGATATTCTTTTTAAAGCTACAATTATACTGTAATATATTTGTACCTTTGTTATTGGAAAACGGAATTTTTTCAGTCATGTGGGGGGAAAATGGCTTGACCAAAAGAGCTGGGTAAAAATTATCTATGCAGAGTATTTTTAACTATTTTGAGAGGAGGCAATTATAATATCTCTTACAGCAGCACCAGCAACAAAGAGTTCTCTGCCAGATTAAAGACTAGCACATTTTATTTGGTATAAGTTTTTGTGGATTCCACTCCAGCCCACTTTATCAGAAGTGACTGATGATGTGGCCATATTCCACAAAGGGTTAGGAAAAATGAAATGTGTTTGTATTTAAGGTGCCACAAGCCCCCTGCTTGTTTTTATTTACATATCTATATATTTGCCTATTTATTTAACTATTCTTATAAGATCTGCAGAGAGGCCAGACATTTTGTGAGCTTCATCTGAGGTCAAAATCTCTCCAGGTTTCCCCTCTGCCATGCCATGCCACGAATCAGCTGCCTCTGACTGCAGTTAACAGGCCATATCAAAGAGCGTGCAATGCTCATTCCCAGAGCATTTCTGGACCAGGACTCAAAGAGTGGAAATGCCCAAGGCCCATCTCAAGAGTTGTGTTGCCTCAAAATGTAGGTGACTCAGGGGTCCACCCGTGATGCCAAGGCTCCCATTCAAAAGATGGGGAATTAATTAGCTCAAATTTAGGAGATCTGCAAGGGGGGGTTAACTTAACAAGATCTTTCCACAAATGTTTATGGTGTCATGCAGGAAAGAATCAGCCAGAGATTCCAAAATAAGCTAAATGTTGTTTATTGAAAGATTTGCACACACACACACACAAAAGACCCAAACACTCACACAAGAGCTAATCAAAGGGAAAAGGAGGAGAGTTGTAGATAGAGAAGTTTTAGGGATTCTGGTGATAATTAGCAATCCAGAGAGCAGAGAAGAAATCAGTGATTATGGCTTAGACTAAAGCATAAGAACAGTTCTCTTTTGAGAATTGAGCAACAGCATGGCATTCAGCAAGGTGAGATACTGTACTTAATTGCTCAAAACTGAGGGTTTTTATCCCCCAAAATTACCCTGCATGTATGAGTGTGAATTGCTCTCCCAGCCCTGGGAACTATGGGAGTTGCAAGACAAACAATGGAGTCTAGTTGATGCTGACAGTCTCAGTGCTTAGGTAACAAAGAGGCAATGGCTGTTGTAATAGCCCTGTACTTCAAGAGAGTTTCAGGACAATGTAGGGAGACATCCAGGTGTGAGGTAACAGGGTTGAGAAAATCACTGTTTGGTGGAAATGCTGCCTTAACCATTGCACTCCATCGGAGAGGTTCAGTTTTTGCATAAGCTGTCGAGGTCAGGGACCTGGGTGGTGGGCCAGCCCAGAGAAGGGAGTGTGAGAGCCAGCAAAGTCCAGCTGGATGGAGACAAGCAAGCACCTTACACAAGGGGGTTCATTTACCAGAGCTTCAAGCAAAAGCTGTAGTCAGAGTTCCAAAAGCCAAGGGTCAAGAGATCAATTCAAGATAGCAGGAACCGGGTGCTGGGAGCAAGGAACAGGCAAGAGGAGGGCTTGAAAGAAGTTTGCCACAAGCAAAGGAAAGCTTCCAGGCAGGCAATTATATAGCCCAACACACAGGTGTGGCTAGTCACTGCTTCTTGAACTTAATCAAGGAAGCCTCCCTTTGCTCAGCTCTCTTGAGTCTCTGCCTTGTTTGAGGGCTGATTGGCACAGGCTCCAAACCATCTTCAGAATCGGATCCCGGTTGCCCTAAAGGAGCAAGCAGAGGAACGTCCAAGCCTGCTTGGTCCATGGCTGCAGGGGGAGCTCTTGAGCTGCAGGACTCATCTCCAGCCAGAGCCACAGGGACCAACAGCTTCTGCTCGTCATCAGCAGCTCTGACAGGGGCTTCAGTTATCACATAAGCCTATTATGTCCAAGGCTGCCTTGTAATCTGCCTGACAATGACTTCGGCTACACCTGGAGGGGTGTGGGCTGACCTTGCTTGCAATCACATGTTTTCAGTCAGTAACTTTTTCTGTGTCCCTTTTGACTGTCCGGTCACCTCAGGTTCCATTTTCCATCAATGCCAATTAATGTATCTTGCCAATTAAATAATATTTGCCCAATTAAACCATACCAATATTGGAGGCTGTGTGGGGTCATAACAGTTGCCCCCTTCTGCCTCCTGGCCTCTAAAACCCAAAGGCAAGTTTGCTGACCCCCCTCTTCATCCAAAGGTGCTTTTTTTGTTCACTAGTACTTATAGGTTTACCAACCACTATGCCCGCCACTTCCACTGTCCTTCCAAGTGACCAGCTATTTAGATAGCACCCACCATATCCTGAATAGCTAAGCATAGTATAGTGGTTTGGTTATTGGACTAAGACTCTGCAACACTCTGTTAAATCAAGGTTTAAATCCCTAGTCTGTCATGGTAAACCACTGCCTAAACCTGGGCAAGTCACACTTACTCAGCCTGAGAGGAATGCAAAGGCAATCCTCCTTTGGATAAATCTTGCCAAGAAACCTCTATGAATGATAGGCTCGCCTTAAGCTGGAGTCAACTTGAAAGCACATAAGAACACCAATCAAATCCTGTCCTACTAGATCTACCTCTGAATCAATGCACTGGGGGATGAAAATATCTCTCTTTCAGAACAAGCTAGAGGAGAAGCATGAATTCAAAAGCAGCTAGCTGCAGTCTGCTCTCCCTGAAAAGACAAATGGAGTGTGATGATGAGCTGAAAAATGACATGATAGGGACAGAGTCAGTTCAGCCTTCCCCTGCATCTTTGTGCTGTGATGTAGTAGCATCATAACACAGTTCCTGATGGCCACTTTCTCCTCAGAAAGGACAAGTGGCTGCATTCACCATCTACCTTGGGAATGCCACCAACATGGGCCCAAATAATTACAAGTAGTATGTTACTTCCAAGCTCCTGCCAGTGATCAATTAGTAAAATGCAAATAAAAGGAAAGAATGGTGGAAAGTTAATAGTAACAGTTGGCAGGCTTGTACAAATTCCTTTGAAATAGGGCTCTGCTCTGTCCCAAAGTACCTTAGACACAATCATTTTCCAGCAGTCATCTTGCTGTATCTACACAATTAGATCCCCCCCCCCTTTCGATAGGCACCGGGTTGTTCCAAACTATGTGGCTGAGAGATTGCTCTGTGATTTATTCCACTCACCTAATAAACTTGATATATTGACCATTTGTCCTTAGCACTGGATAAGATGCTAGGCTGCAGAGCCGGAGGCTGTTTGTATAGTCCTGGTTACAGATCTCTAAATAATGTGGACTTTAAAAACAGCACTGGCCCTGTCATCCCAAATAACATGTAATCAGCACTGGAAATGAAAAATGAAAGTTCTGGACTTGCATGCATACAAAAGGAGATCACTATTGCAGGACAGCAAGGTTTCAATGGAGATAAATTTATGAATAATGAAACCATAAAGGGGTTGATTTATAAGCTGGCTGTACTGGGGAGAGCCCTTGCAAGCTGTTAGTCAGAAATATGACCAGTGGTGAGCAAGGCCATTTCTTTTTATTGGAGGACACCCTCTAGGCTTTAATTCATTGGGCAACAATAAAATGCAAGCAAGAAAGCCACTGCTATTGATACTTGTTAGCTGCCAGGTTACTGGGGGAAAGGCAAGATCAATACTGCCTCCACATCTTCTTATTGTACAGTTTTTTTCTCTCTCCTTTCCTGGAGAAAATGGGAGGCATTTTGTAGAGCTCAGAGCTCAGAAATAAAGCACTGCAAGTAACACATTACTTTTGGGAAATAACAGGGCCACATCAGAGTTATTTTTTCAAACCTCATGATGATTAACATTGTTAATTTTTAATGTAACTGATAATGTCTGTTTTTAATTCCTGATATGTTGCATTTGGGGGAAGCTGAGCCACTTTAAAAAAAAATTAGTGTGTTTTTGAAACTAATACCTCAGAAGAAACTCAAAGCGGCATGTTAATAACTTAGCGCTCTTCAGATAATAGAGATCTTGACTTCTCAAAATAGTTATTTAAAAAAAAATGTTTGAGTCTCTTCAACTGGGAGAAGGATCCTTTTTATGAATTCCTTTATCTGCTACAAGTAGGAACTTTTAGACTTCCCTGGGGAGAGTTTTGTGGACTGTGGCACGGGTGTGGGTGAGATGGAGTTGTCATCTTCTCTCTCTGGCTTTTGAGATTTTCATGGGCCTAAAAAGAAGCAGCCAATCAGCTGGTAAAGGAGAGGGTGCTTTCTGGCCACTGGAACACTCAACTCTGCAATGCATTCAGGTTTCAATTGCCCTTCCATGAACCCATCCTAAATTGCTTGGTTTACTTAGATGTGATTGTTAACCCATGGCCCTTTTTGCACAGCATTTTCCATGAGAAAGAGGGCCTGGAGTGCCGCAATGTTGCGAGGAGCGATCTGCACAATGCACTCACAATCGTGCGATGCTCCAGGGGCCAGCAGGGGCCGATCATGCACCTTTTCATTTTCAGCTAGAAGCCAAAAATGGTGCTCAATCGTGCATTGCTCCTGGGCCCCATGCACACTTACATGGCATGTGGAGCCTCTGGAGCCAGGCTGGTCATGCTTCCTGCCCCAGTGCAGCCTGGGAAGGTCCTGGTAGTTGTTAGAATGGTGCAGAATTTCTGTGCTTTCAAATAACATTCTGTGTCCAGGTTGGTTTATAGTGTGTTCTGCTACTGCTGACTTTTCTGGCTGGATCAACCTGCAGTATCTTTCGTGTTTTTTGATTCGTGTTTGGATGCTGCATTTTGTGGTCCCTATGTAGACCTGACCACAGCTGCATGGTATGCGGTAAACTCCTGCAGAAGTTAAGGGATCCCTCTTGTCCTTTGCTGAGCGAAGCATTTGTTGAATTTTCCTGGTTGGTCTGTAAATTGTTCGGAGGTTATGTTTCTTCATAAGTTTCCCTATTTGGTCAGTGACTCCTTTGATATATAGTAAAAACACATTCCCTTCAGGTGGCTGCTTATTCTTACTCCTGTGGTTTTTTCAGGGTCTTGAGGCCCCTTCTGATATCTGAGCTGGAGTACCCATTAGCCTGTAGATCCCAGTTTAAATGATTCAGTTCCTCATTGAAGAGGTGAGGTTCACAAATTCTTTTTGCACAGTCTACCAGAGTTTTTATTGTTTTGTTGTTATTTTATTTTATTGTTGTTATTTTATTTTATTATTATTAATGTTATTTGAAAGCACAGAAATTCTGCACCATTCTAACAACTACCAGGTCAGGCTACACAGAGAGGCCACTGAAATGCACAAACACTTGGATAATTTTAACAGGAAAGAGGAGACTCGGAAGGTCAACAAAATTTGGCTGCCAGTATTGAAAAACACCAAAATCAAAACACAAAAGATACTAACGAGCCCTGACAAGCCCCACCTGGGCTCAGGAAGTCTCCCTCCAGGAACAAGTATTCAATACACACAATAGGATTACTATGCTAATTGCTCCCTCCCCTCCGGAGGAGGAAGACTGGCATATATATCCTCCACTCCACTTCCAATTCATCATTCCTCTGAAGATGCCAGCCACAGATGCAGGCAAAACATCAGGAGCAAATACAACCAGAACACAGTCTCAAAGCCCGAAAAACCCACAAGAACCAATTACACATTTTGGTACAATCACAGCTCCCATCAGCCTCGTATCAGCTTCTTTCCATTAGGCTTGCCAAAAACTTGTCCCTTTACTGTCCAGAGGGGCTCAGAGACAGCTGAAAAGTTAGATTGCCATACTCTGCTTTTCTACTTGAGTAGACTGAAGCCATAAGAAGCAGTTCAGGACTGGGTTGTTCCATCAGTTGCTGGAATGGATTTAAAAAAAAAAATAGCAGTTGCAAGGAGAAAGAAAACAACTGCTTTGCTATTCCCTTCATTCAGACAGAGTGCAAAGTGAGGCGTGAAGCATTGTGCTCACTCTGAATTGGCTTTACACAGCCTCAATGATATAATGTTACTTTCAGATCTGATGATGGTGATGATGATGATGATGATGATATTTATTTGTATCTCACTTTTCTCCCAAAATTGGGACTCAAAGAGGCTTACAATTTAAAAACACATGCAGCTAAAAACATACAAAAATGAGCATTAAAATGGGATTAAACTATTAAAAATATTTTAAAATGACAATTAACATGACAATGTCACTATGTCGCACACCACCACTACATGGTGCAGTGCAATCGGTGATGAACATTATTTAACTGTCACAGAGAGTATAAATCATACACTTAGCATGGCCAGGTCAGTGTCAGCATGGATGTTGAAGTGGCCCAGAATCACAGTCCTAGGGTTTCCCAACACTACCTGCATATGTTTAGGGGCTTTGTTTTCCCCACTGTGTACACATTTTAGAGATATATGCAGCTGGTCTCCCATTTATCTGAGGAAAAAAGCCTGTATTTATGTATGTGAACCTGCCTGCATTTTAAGCTCTCTGCTGGAGATCTTTAAGTTGGCCCCACCACTGTCATAGGCATATTTGGTAGGGACAAGCAAGAGGGCCCTTTTCAGCCTACTCCCAGACTGTAGAACTCTCCCAAAATGTTCACTTCCTCTCTATTCTCCTTTTGTTATCAATGCCTTTTTTATTTAGACAGGCCTTTGTTTTTTGACTAGTGTTGCTGAAAGGTCTTTTAATGGTGTACATTTGCTACATTTTATTCTTATGTTTTAAATACTTTTAAACCGTGTTAAATTGGTCTTGTTTTTAATATAATAGTCTATTTATTTGTGTTTATTTTTCTTTCACTACTCTTTTTCAGCCATATTTTGTCTCTTTGAGACAATTGTGGGACATCCCAATTGTGGAATGCATAGGGTCCCATACCAGGAGGCAATTGGAAGGAAGGAAGGAAGGAAGGAAGGAAGGAAGGAAGGAAGGAAGGAAGGAAGGAAGGAAGGAAGTTACCGCTCTGAATTTACCATATGTGATATGGATTTCATATTGATTTGGGAGAGTAATCAGATCCACAACCCTGGCCAATCTGTTTGTACAGAATCTGGAATGAGTACTGGAATGATTAGCAGAGTTTTCAGTAGAAATGGAAAAGGGTTTGAGCAGGTAGTCATTTCTCCCATTTCTTCCCCATATGTAGGAAATGCAGGTGCTGGCACCCATAGTACAGCTGGGGGCCACAGAGTCTGACCACCTCTGGAATGCTGCAGAAGCTTCTGTCTCTTTTTCCTTGGGCACAGAAACTTCAGAAAGTCCAGAAAAGATTAGCATTGCAGTCACATAATTTTTCTTCAGTTTGGATTTTTTAAACGAATTCAAGTCCTTCTTCTCTCCCAGACAAACTCTGCTTCAACAGCTGGGGTCCTGACTCTTGCGCTTCCTCCCTGACTCTGAGAAGAATCACTAGTGTGATCAGCATGGAACTTCACTGCTCTGCTTCCCCACCATGCCACCTTTTCTCCAATATTGAGAGGAATCACATATTTCTTTAAAGAAAAAAAGGTTCCCTCCCGAGTCTTCTAGCCAGCTTTATTTTTTATGAAGGTGAGTCATAGTAACCAATTTCAGAAACACATCTAACCATCTCTAAAGGGGGTGTTCAGAGTAAGGAATGTTGTGTGATCCACTACAGAGCAAGATAAAAGTCACAGAGTAGAGTTGTGTTCTATTTTAGGCTTAGAGCTAGATAGTATCTGGTTGTTGTTTTTTTAAAAATAATTTGAATATTATGATCAGTTCTAAATATATCTACGGAGGTGGTTTTTGGGTCAGTGGTAGTTGGTAGATTCCATGCCAGTGGGGCAATGAATCCACTCATGGTTTTAGTCTGAAATTTAAAAGAGCTATTTACAGTGTTGATCCCTATCTCCAAAACTGGTTCAACATCTTGAATAGTCCCTTTCAAGTACAGACTGAAATCCAAAATAGAGTTTCCGCCTTACTCACCTGGAGGCCACCAGTCAGAATTTTGATGTCTCAATAACTCATTTGGATGCACACTTGTTTCTCTGAGTTGTGTGGCTGCCCAGTCAATGAACATATCTTTTGTGTATCTATTATTCCTTCATGGCTCAATTTGTATCTTGCCTCAGTGGATTTGCTCCCATTAAATATTGGGCCAAGAATTATGCTACCTAAAGCAGAAGCAAAAACATCCCTGACTTGTAGTTTAGTGAGGTACTTAGAATCCTCTGTTAGAGTATTGTGATGAACTCCCCTGAGCCATAACAAGAGCGCTTACTAGAAGATAATTGTAAATCTCTCCTAGGGTTTCATTTTACAGAGTTGTGGAAGTTAAAGTGGTATCAAACTACTATAAATTGTATAGATATTGGAATAAACAGAGGTATAAACTTTGGCCAAAATCCTCAATCACAGTCTATGTTACCTAACTTTATATGTACTTAGCTACATAGCAGAGATGTTCAGGAAACCTCAGGAAACCCCATTAGTGATTTATTAAATGATAATGAGTGCCAGCCATGGTTTGAATATTAGACTACAAGCTTGGAGACCAGGGTTTGATTCCATGCTCACCCATGGAAATGCACTGGGTGACCTTGGGTGCATCACATACTCTCAGGCCCAGAAAACCCCATGTGATAGGTTTACCTTAGGGTCACCATCAATCAGAAATGAGTTGGAGGCACACAACTACAACAGCTACTACTACTGCTATATAATAGGACACTGACAAACGTGTCCTGATGTGCACTGGGCTCTACTAATGGACACCAGCACTCCCTAGCTGGTCACTTTGACAGCTCCCCTGTGTAGCAACATAACAGCAGCCCCTTACTAGATATGGACGTTATGGAACTGCCCAGTTCTTATTCCTGCAGACAGAAGTTCATTTACAAAGATGTAAGTCCCCAACAGGATCCTGGCCTACTGTCTCAAATGAGTCTCCCCATTTCCCATGAGACCATTACATCCAGTTTAACATTATCTAACTATGTCACTGAAATGCCTAGTTAACTAAAAGAGCTTGCCAGCGCATTAGGCACACACTTTTCTTTACACTATACATGGGAGAAATACCCTAGAGCAGGGAGTCTATCTTCATACAACTGATCAGCACTGAAGAGACTGACCTTCTCCAGGACATGGCCCATTAAGTGTCAGATCCCTTGCGAAAAGTAGAACTTCAGTGCTTAAGCAGTGAACCCTGAAGAGTCCCCTTCCCCAGTGATGCACCAGAAAGCTACTTTTGCAGAGGAAAAGGGCAGAGGAACCAAAAGCAGTTAAGAGCAGGTGCTTGCAGCTACAAAACGCTTAAACGCCATGCATAAAATTGCATTTGACATGCCAAGGGTATGAATAATTTCCCTAGCTGAAAATCAAACCACTTAATATTTTGGGTGTTTTCTTTTGTGGTATAGATTGGACACAGGATTAGAAACTCAGGAAGGGAAATTCACACATATGACTAATACATGGCTAAAGTGTATGTGCACTGTATATCTGCATGCAAATCCACACTGAATGTTCCCTAAGTTACCCTAAAAATTCATGTGCTTCTTAATTATTGAGGCACAAATGCATACCATATTAAGATCTTAGAGGGAGGAGCACTATATGTATTTTGGGCCATTTCCGCCCTACACTGTCATAGTGCTCTTATTCCATTTTCAACCTCCTATGGAATCCTGGGGTTTGCAGTTTAGGGAGGGGCCCCCAGAATTCTCAGCCAGAGAGCTCTTGGGCCTCAGTAAACCACAAAGCCCAGAATTCCACAGGATGTTGAAAGTGGAATAATAGCACTACAACAACGTAGGGCAGACATGGCCTCAGTTTCTGCTATTTCTACCTATCTCATCATAGGGTTTACAAGGTACAAGACATTCAGAAGTGGATTATCAGTGCCTCTTTCTGTACAGCATTAACAAGAGTTAGGTAAATTGCCACTGCTGTTGTCTCTAAGAAAACCTTTGCCGATGCCAGATCACACAACTCTGCTCCTTCCCAGTGGCTTCCCTTCTGAACCTTTTCTGCCACCCTTACCATTGGAACAATCACTTGTCTTACACTGATGCAACTGTTACTCCCTGGAGAGGATAGATGTGTCTTGATCTGGTGTCTCCACTTTGAGTATTCTGCCTTGGGTGACCCTACCTGGAGTCAAGAATCTGGACACTATGGACTGCCAAAACTCCCATTTATGTATGTGTTTTGGCAGTCCATAGTATCCAGAGTTTAGATTTCTGGCAGGAAGAAAATCAAACTCTTATTGGAAGTCAAAATATGCACCCTGAGGCTATTGTACTTTGGACATAGAATGAAACAATACAACTCATTGGAAAGTATGGTGACAATCAGTAAAGTAGAATGCAGCAGGAAAAGAAGAAGACAACATTATAAATGGATTGATTCAATCAAGGAAACCACAGCTCTGAGTTTGTAAGACCTTAGCAGGGCTGTTGATGACCAGTGCTCTTGCAAGTGTCTCATTTATAGAGCTACCATAAGTTGAAATCAATCTGATGGCAGATAACAACAACAACAACAACAACAACAACAACAACAACAACAACTCACATTTGGGGTGGAAAAAAGTTTGAATGGAAGAGAAAGTGAAGCTGATTTGTGGTGCAACATGCACTCTTCATGTTACTTCTGTGGCTTTTTCTTGTCTTCCCAGTTTGCTTTTGACGTGTCATCTACTTTATATATTCACAAATTCCAATCCATTAAAAAAAGATATGAACAAACACAATGGCTTCATGGCACACTACATGCATTAATGCAATGGTCCTCACAACTGTATGTGTACAAGAGTTTTCTCAGAGAGAGTTTTGAACTCTGGGAAACTGACTTTTGGTAAGAAGATTTATTGCTTCCACATATCAACCCTAACTGACCATTGGAACAATCTAAAAGACCTGTATCACCTTACATAGTCCTGTGAAAAATTAGGGCAAGGGTCATGATTTGCACCTTTCTGGATCATAATCCATTCTGTCCCACTCCCACAACTCTGTAAGCTTGCTTTATCCCTGAGCATTTATTATCACTTGGTACTACATCTGAAGAAGTGAGTTTATATCCCCAAAAGTTCATATAGAATAAAAGCCAGTTAGTTTTAAAGGTGCTGCCATATTTTCCCTTCTCTCTTCCTTCATCCTTTTTATGCTGCAAGAGATTAAGGCAATTTCTGTACTTTAGTGCACTGTATCAGTACAATCCCAGCATTGCCACTCTTGCAATGGTAGCAGGTTAGGAACACTATTTTCTGCTACTCAGTGGATGAGTAGCGGTATTGCCACAGTGTTCTTTCTGCACTCCAGTGCCCTTGACTCCTCCCTTTCCACACCTTCGTCCTGCCCCACTGCCCCTGAATGGGCAGTGCTTTGTTTGTTTGTTTGTTTGTTCATTTTTCTTTGGAAGCTGTACTAGCGTAACACCATTGTAATCACACTAGAAGCCAGTATACTATTGCATTTTCATGCTATAATGCTTTAAAATGTACTTAAAAAAAGTTTTAACACAAAGGAGAACTTTTAAAATAAACATGCAGAGGTGATAGATTTTGAAGTTACCATGCCATGGGAGGCAGGCAGGGAGGGACAACATGGGCTTGCCCACACTCTGCCCACCTATGGGTCCATGATAACAGGAAGCATTATCAAGTGCTATTAGAGTACTACACAAAGCCAGATGACGGGATTGAAATGAGACACTTAACCATTTTTTTCTGGAAATAGTATAAGGCACTTCAGCAATGCTTAGAGACAGGATAGCAGCTGGATAGCAACAACATTGTGTGGTAGCACAGCTCCTGAACCAGTAACAACCTGTAGCACTATAGTGACATTGTGCAGAAATAGCCTAACACCACTGCTTTCTTTGAAAACTACCCCAGTAGAGATCTGAAGATCAGCCAAGTCTGTTTCTATGGCCGTGACATTTTTCCTCCTTTCCCCATTGGGCCAAGTTCTGTGCAGGTTACTAATTTTAATGGAAAATAATCCATACATATTTTAGTGCATATTTCTCAAATGAATTTGTTGCTGGACTCGGACTCCCATTAACAAAACTGTTGTGCACATTTTAGAAAGACACAGGATTTTCACATATTTTTCAAATATGTGTGTTGTCAAATACATTTGTTTCTCTGTGTGAAATGTATTGCAAGACCAGACATACATGGATTTCCAACTACAAACTGAAGCAATTTCCAGTGTTGAATCAGTAAATCAATGCTTAAAAAAATATCTGGACAGAACAATATTTTTAACCCATTCCAAGAATTCACTTTTTTGAAGTCAGGAAGAGAAATTGAACAAGATATTTTTTAGAGGGGAGAGTATTCAGCCCAGGCAGACCTTTTGTTCTGTTTCCATGCCTTAAAGGACAGAATGAATTTCCACAGTTCAGCAATTAATATATATTAAGTTTAATTGCCTAATGTAGTCAGTTTTTAGAGTTTCCATAGTGCAGAATATTTAGGGTTTTTTTTTTCATCGCAATACCTAGAGAATTGTTTGAACAATAGCCAGTACATTTTTATACATGTACTGTACACTTTTTAAAAATCAATCGCTTTAGCAATTACTTTTGCTCTGTGTGTATATTTCAATGAAGTGAGACACTTCATCAATATGTTTACCTAATTTCTGGATCGGTTTTCAGAGTCCATCTCAGAGCCAAATGAGATAAAATTCTAGAAAATCAGTTATCAATCTCTTGTTTGATTTTTGTAAATGCAGTTCAGATTGAGGGAGCTTTAAATTTCATCTTAACAATGTTGAGGGGGTGCTTAAATCTTGAGCCATCTTCCTGGTCAGAATCAGTCTTCTTTCATCTATTTTTCTGCTCAAGTTCCCATATCTTCCCCCACTTTGGGTGGGAAATGATAAGGACTGAGTCATTTTGAATGCAAAAATACTCCAAGGGGAGAGGCTATGCATATCACTCTTCTTCGTGTTTTGATAAGATTTGCAATCCTCCCCTCCCACCAGCTGTATGTTGCTCATCAGATCTGTACTTCAGATTATTGAATTGCTATTTCAGGCTTCATATTTTAGTTATTTAGTAATCACCTGAAAATAAACTCAACAGATCTCAATGGAACTTATTGCTCTGAGATGTTTACAGCATTGTACTTTCTGCTTTGGAAAGGCATGACTTATCCATGGGAAGTGCTGAATGATATCCTGAAATTCTTGACCTATCCTTTTGCAGTAAGACCTAATCAATCTGTCAGTCAGTCAGTCAGTCAAGCAAGCACTTTATTTATATTCTTTTCTGCAAAAGTAGGATCAGATCTAAACAGCATGGGAATTTTCCTAACCTGTGAAATTGCAAAATCTCACTAATTCTCTAGAGAAGTCTGGCTGATAATCTACAGCCGAATACACCACCATATTCTGGTGAGAGCAGAATTAAGGAGCAATACTACAGGTGAATTTTATAGAAAGCTTAAACAAGGATCAATGGCCCTTTTTGTAACATACTTCAATTGAGCGATGTTCCAACGTCATCGCGGGATTGCCAATGGCAGATTGGGCCTGATATGAGTTACTATGGTTATGATATGTCGGGTGAGAGCAATAGATATCCTTTTGATATCAAACTAGTTTGGCCTTTACTTGACCTTTCTCTGCCACCCTACTCCACGTGTTTGCAGAGGTCCACCGGACAAGCACGTATTAGGCATGGCCGTCAATGGTTGTACATTCCAAACCCCATTTAGGCAGGCAACTTAAGCCTCTCCGATGCTTCAGGGAAAAACCTTCCTGCAAACCGGCCCTGCTCAACACGACTCTTTACAATAACGCATGGCCGAGTGCTGAGCCATTCCTTTATGTTGGGCCATTAGCATACTGGCCATACTATTGTCATCCAGCGCTAAGCTCATCATACAAAACCTGACCTTTTCCAATGCCTTTGTCCAGCTACAAATTTCCTTTGTTCTCACTGAGCATGGCATGGCCTGTAGGTAAAATCCACCCTATAAAAGATCCCTAATTCCAAGCCTTCCTCAGAACGCTCCGGACTGTTATCCTGCCTTGCTGTCGGTTTGTCCAGAGAGTCGCCTCCTCAGCGAACCGCACTGAGTTTCTTCCCCTGCAACCTCCGTTTCTCTCCAGGACTACGAGACCAGATGTCGTATTACCCATCCTCCAAAAACTCTCCATTTCTATTTCTCCATTAGTTAGTGTATGTCGTGTCTTTTGTGTTGTTCGTCCATAATAAAAATATTATTTGTTGCTTTAAAACTTGTCTAGCTGCTCTCTGACCTGACACTGTATACATGGGGTAAAAGATCCTAGCTAATGTTACCCTGCCTCTCGTTAGCTTACGAGAGTGCTCGTGTCTAATTTCCCCATCTTGTGTTGTTATTTGGTTATTTGGGGTCCCCTCCTGGGACCCAAATATGCAGGCTCTTTTCTTCCACAGGCCCCTGAGCATTTGCGGGACAGCACTGGATTACATCTGGTGCATGTTTGCAGCTCTGTGTCCTAGGCCACTCCCAGGTCCCGCCCTGTCCCTGCCCCTGATTGGTTGGTGTTGGGTTTTTTTTTTTGTTTGTTTGTTTCTTTGGCAGCACACATGCTAAGATTAGTACAATAGATGGTGGCTATCTATCAATAGATGGTGACAGAAGGTGCTAACATGCTAACGGTGGTGCCAAGTTTTAAAAAAATGGAATTTGGCTGGACCCTGGGGGCTGACGTCATCACAGAGGTCAGCAGCAATGTCACCCCCAGGTGGCCTTCCTGGTGGATGTCTCCTCATGTGTTTTCCAGTGCAATGAGGGCAACAGCTGGCCTGCTGCTAGGTAGAGCTTCCCCGGGAGTTGCTGAGGGAGGGACAGGCAGGGACTGTCCACACCCCACCCAATCCCAGCTCGTTTAGGGAAGGACACCAGATGGAGATTCCACATGGGCTCAGCTCTCACAGTTGCTGTGGGAAAGCCAGTTATTTTCAGGTTTTCCCCTAAAATGAAAAACAGTGGGATTAGCACTGCCTGCAGCCAGGATAGCACCTGATTGGTGACTACATTATGTGGTATGACGGTTCCTCAAGCAACAGCAAAGGGGGGCTGATGCAGATTTGAGATGTTATGCAAAAAGGGACAATATCTGCAGAGTTATTCTCAGACTGTGTGAATAACTTGTTCAGGGTTGTATGTAATTTATCCACATGTGCCACAGGCCATTTCTGCTCTACATTGTTATTGTACTGTTATTCCACTTCCAACATCCTGTGGGATGCTGGGGTTTGTAGTTTACTGAGGCCCAAGAGCTCTCTGGCCAAAAATTCTAAATGCCCCTCACTAAATTGCAAACCCCAGGATTCCATAGGACATTGAAAGTAGAATAATAGCATGAGAACAGTGAAGTATGGAAAGGCCTATAGTCAACAATTGTGGTGGATCTAGGGGCTAATTTTTTGGCCTCAGGACTATCACGCAGACATGTTCCCCAAAAACTCAAAAAACAAAAACAACAACAACAAAAAACAAAAACCAGAAAGTGTCTGGAAATTCACCACTGATTTTGATAAACTGGTATTTCTAATATTAAACTGTGGAGGAGGGGGCTTATATAAAAGGTGAATTGCCACTCCAGAAGCCCTTCTCACACTACATAATTACAGCAACATGATTCCACTTTAGCTGTCATCACAACATCCTATGGACTCCTGGTGTCTGTAGTCTGGTGAGGTAATAAAGCTCTCTAGCTTAATTAACTTCAAGAAAGAATGGGGTTCAATTATATCACATTTGTAGGGACATTGGTGAATAATGTCAACAACTGGTTTTGAATAATACTAGGGATGGGCCAACCGAATCCTCAAATCCTGGGTAAGGATTCGAGATTCCCAAATCCGAATACCTGTGCCAAAATAGGCAAACGGAATCTTTTGAATCCACCAACCACATAGATTGTTGCAGATCCGGATGCCTGAAAACCAGGGAGACTGGGACTCCTGAAAACCTAAGTGACTGGGATTCCTGAAAATCTGGGAGACCACACATACAAGGGAAGATAGTAAGTAGGTGAGGTTTTCCCTTGGAGTAATAATGGTCTTTGCTAACAATTTCACAAATTACATTTAGGCTTGTATTCTAAGATATTTAAATTAAACATTTCATATTTAAGATCAGTACTTGACTGGAAGCTACAGGCTGGAGATTTCAAGGACAGACGAAAGATTCCTTTGCATCGCTCCCTTGCAAACCTCTTTCAGACACAATTCTGGGGTCTGGAGTTTTACAAGGTGTCCCAGCCTTCTCTGCCAAAGTGTGCTGGTGGATCATCAAACTACAAACCCCAGGATGCCAGAAGGAGCTATGTAAAGAAAAGCCAGTTTTGACCTGGATTATCTCTCTACTGTAGTATGTGGCCCTGTTTACACAGGCAGGAAAATGTGGGATTAATCCACATTTTCCTGCCTTTGTAGAAAGGGCCTTCATGTCATTTTCAGTCTGGAGAGATCCTGAGGCAAAACTATGGCCCTTTTCGCATGGGCTTTCTCTCGCGAAATAGCCCCGTGAGCCTAGACTATTCCTAAGGCTGAGAGGGTGTGTCTTGCCCAAGATTATCCTTCTTTCCCTTGCTTTTTAAACCCTTTTTTAAAAAAGGATTTGGAAAATTCAAGATTTGTGAGATTTGTGAATTCGCAGAACCTTCCAGGGATTCGGATCCGGATTCAGATTCGGAAAATTCTGGATTCGTCCCATCCCTAAATAATACCTAATTTACTGTTAATAGACAGATGAAATACAGTAATCATAGTGAGTAAAAAGCAGTATAAGCAATAACAATCTTTTGTGAATAAACTAGATGAAGAAGCCCTTATATTAGAGACAACTATATCCATTTCAGGAAGAGTCAGAAATCACTTCGTAGAGATCCACCATTGCATTTGTTTAATTTTCTCTAGTCTGTTTTTAGTTTAAGTCGATGTAGCTAGTTAGAGTATGTTAGTTGTAAACTGCAAGCTTTTTTAAACGTCATGTCAGTAGTACATATGTATTTTACATTATTCCTTATATATAGTTTTAGGTGCTAAAAGCAAGCAAGCAACCAAGCTTGCTACCTGAGAATTATTCTTGGTACTCCACCCTAAACTGCAAATCCTAGGATTCCATGAGATGTTGCTGTGACAGGTAACATGGCATCATAGCACTGTAACTGCATAGTATGAAGGCCTCCTGGAGGCTTCCAGACAAGACAATTAACCTTTTCTCTTTTCCCATCTCATTGTATATGTTCATGCCATGAAGGGAAAAATGTCACTAGCAAAGCTTCCCAAGAGCAGTGCAGAAAGTGGGCCTTTCTGCACTACACTGTTACAGTGGTACCATTCCACTTTCAACATCCTGTGGAATTCTGGGGTTTGTAGTTTACTGAGCCCAAAGAGCTCTCTGGCTGAGAATTCAAAGGCCCCTCCCTAAATGGCAAACCCCAGGATTCCTAGGAGGTTGAAAGTAGAGTAATAGCACTATAATAGTGTAGTGTGGAAAGGCCCAGTATTTTCATGATGTCAAAAATGCCACCCAGCTGGTACTGTCTATGGTCAGCTTTCATAGAAAACTTGCAAAAATAGCCCTCCCCACCCCCATTTCCATCATTTCAAAATGGACAGGGAAAAGAACTTGTATTGAATGTAGAGAATGTACCTCCAAACCAGGCCCCACCTCACACTTTCTGTTTAGGTGACATCTTTTTCTGATTGTAACTTTTTATGTTAGGGGAAACCCTTATCTTGAATTCCAAGTATATTGCTTAATGCCATATGCAGGTCAATGTCATACACTCCATCCTGGTTGCATTAGCTAGCTATAAACAAATTACTAACATCTGAAGCGTCATGTTACTAATTTTAGAGCTGGATTTCTATGAGATTATTTGTCTTGCATAAGAAAGCCTCATTTCTGTTCATTCTCTCTCTCTCTCTTTCTCTGAGCCAGGAGATAGGAGGAATTTAAAATGAAGAATGGGAAAGGAAGAAAAACATATTTAATTTTTTTCTTCTTCAAAAAAAGCATTGAGAGGAGCAAGAAAGAAAGCCGGGAAGTGAATCTGATCTGCTCAGCAGGCAAAGACATTGAGTTCATTTAAACAGAAATGCTGTCTGTCCTTGTTGCGATGTAAGTGAAATGAATAAACTTTCCTGCCTGCTTTAAAAACAGGGCTTCTCTAGTCCAGCGGCTTTGTCAGGTCTGGACCTCTAAATGCAGCAGCTTCCAAATTCCTGAAGCTTGATTTTTTTGACAGTCAAAAAGCTCCTTCTCCTGTTAAGCAAGGCAGGTCTATGACCTGAGAAAATCTGTAATCCTTATGGGTGACAGTTCCCTTCAGCTTGCTGGGTCAGACTAAAATAGCATGTCTGAAAGAGAGGGAGTCTGACAGATGAACAACTAGACGGCTCCTCACCTTATTGTGCCTGGCAAAGAGTTATTTTATTGCAGAAGAAAGAGGTGGGGAGAGAGAGAGGGAGAAACAGAGAGAGTAAGAGAATGAACAGGAGAGGAAGAGAAGAGAGGGAAAGAAAACTATCCTACTGAAACACTTTGTTTCTCCACAATGAACCTTGCTGGGAATCAAAGTCCAGTGTAACTACACTGCCAGCTGGTCAGGGACAAGGGCAGAATCATAGAATCTTAGAGTAAATCTTAGGGTGAAATGTCTGAAGGCCTTGTGATGATGGTGGAAGCCAGCAGGACACTTTTCTCCAGTGATGGAGATGTCTTTCTTTCATGTATCCCTACCACCTCCATGCACGGCTCCAAAAAGTGTCTTATGCCAGCAAAATTGCCTACTGTGCTGGCATAGAAACCATCAGGATTTTAGTGAATGGTGACAATGATGATTGAAGATGATGCTGATGGTGGTATTAGCAATCACACTGACTTTTCCCCCCAGTATATATCTCCCTACAATGATTCCCAGTGTTCACAGTGCTTTCTCAGGTTTTAATTCCTACAACTGTTTTGGAAGGCAGATTAGTAGCACTAAAGCAAAGAGATGGAAAGAGCATTAGTCTGGATCTGACAATCTCAAGGAAAGTAGCATTTTGGCAGCTTCCGTGACTTGTTGGAAGAATGTGCTTCATCTTAGGAATGTGCACATGGGTGACACCTGCAGGACATTTTAGAGAAGATAAGCATGGTAAAACAAAAATACACATATTTTGAAAGGAAATGGCTAAAAATATTTACAAGTAGGAAAATAGACATGAGTATGCTTGTGTCAATAAGGAAGATGCATGCGTTATGTAAAATGTGTAAATAACAGTGATGTATTTAAGTCTTGAGTAAAAGTCTCAAATCAAGTTTCAGGTCTCTACCTTCAAGTCTCAAGTCCTTGCAAGATACTTTCAAATCATGTCTCAAGTCTGGGGGCCAGTTTCTGAAAAGGAGAATAGGATCCTTCTTATTCCTCATTACTGAAGCTTTAAAAGCTTTAGAAAGAGGTTTTTGAAGATGAGTCTTGCCTTTTGCTTTAAGGAAAAGTTTTAGAAGGCTCCTCCGATATACGGTGAGGATAGCAGACCTCAGCCCTGCCTTAAGCCCGTTGCCTAACACATTTGCTGTTCCCCTCCAAGAAATGATCCAAGCTTTGGCCTTGAGACAGATTATCACATGACAGTGGGCAAAAAGAGATGGAAGTGTTATTCAAAGTTGTAAGGTTTCTGGGTGAATGCTTTATGTTACTGAACCAAGGGCAGCAAGTTGGTCTCTAAAAATATAAAAGTCACGAGTTGAGTCAAGTGAGTGCATCATTTATTGCCAAGCTGAGTCCAAGTCAAGTCACTGAAGTGACTTGAGTCCGAGTTGAGTCTGAGTCGATGGTTTAGAGTCTCTATCAGTAGTAAATAATTAGGGAAAATAGAATAAAATGTGTGCATATTTAAGTGCAAGAAGAAAAGAAGGTCTTGGGATCTGATACAAAACAATTACAGGAAGAAAATGAAGGTAGGAGAAATGCAATGGAACTGAGATTGAATGACTTTTCATTCCTACTAAATCCCATACTGTGGATGAGACAATGAAGCTTGGAGACCGTGGTTCAGGAGACTAAGTATTTTTGTGACAAAGATGAGACTTTGAACAAACAACTTGAGGTGTATCAACACTGCAATGTTACCACTGTTTGATACCACTTTAATTGCCATGGTTTCATCTGAAAGACTCCAAGGATTTGTATTCTGGTGTATTCTAATTCTGTAACATGAGAACTTACTAAGAATGAATCCACTTTTTAAAAAAGTATGAATACCAAAAAAAAAAGGCAGGAAAAAGATAAAACAAGAAAACTGAAAAGGAAGAGGAATTTCACAGCTATGAACAAAGAATATACCTAGATATAAGCTGACCATGATATGAATTAGGCATATATCATGATACAAATGACCCATATTTCTAAAAATAATTTTCTTGACATTGACATCTATAAACACACTATGTGTAGCTTAAAGCAGTGAGATCTTGTGATCATTGAATGATAGATAGTAATATTTCTTAGATGTGTGATTTTGTAGGCTAGGGCCATTTCTGCACTACAATTTTATAGTGCTATTATTCCACTTTCAACATCCTGTGCAATCTTGGAGTTTGTAGTTTAGGGAGGGGCATTTAGAATTCTCAGCCAGAGAGCTCTTTGGCCTCAAGAAACTGCAAATCCCAGAATTCCACAGGATGTTAAAAATGGAATAATAGCACTATAACAGTGTAATGTGGAAATAGCCTTAAGTCTTTTTGCAACAATAGAACCACTCAGGAACCAACATAATTTCAAAGAACATGTGCATCTCAAAGGATTTTTCTAGTACTAAATTTTCACTAATTTCCTCTCTTCTTGCAGCCATCAACCTCACCTAGATTTCTAGGGAACACATGGATAATTCATAACTGGGAGAATCAAACAGATAATTTCTTCCCCTCCTTCAGCCGTTGGGAAAGGCTTTTCACCTGCAGAAGTCTTTTATTTATTTATTTTGGATCCAACCCATTGATGGATCACAAACAATTATTGATCAGAGGCACAAATATAATCATCCAGATATTATTTAGCTGAGACACATCAACCAATGATCTCATTTTCAAACAATTATATTGTGGAGACTTTCAGTCAATGAGATGTTAGTTTCACCTGAATAACAGGTAAATAAATTTTGCCACAGGTTCAGCATTAGCTCACAGTGTCTGCTTCCTTCACTTACATCCAACTGTTGAAAGCTTCTAGATTAACAAATGTCCTAGCAGTGTAGGATTTGTGTACTAGAGTTCACTTTTTCAGATTTATGTAATGCTTTCCTCAATTGATACACACACACACACACACACACACACACACACACACAGCTACATATATATATATGGGCAGTGAAAGGGGCAAAGAATCAAAACAGTACCTGCCAACCCAAGTCTACTCTTCTGATGCATTGGACTCTAATCCATAAAAAACTGTGTCATAATAAATATGTTGTCCCAGTCTGGAGTGAGAGGTCCACCAGCTGCTATTTTTAAAAGGAAACATATTAATAAGATGTTGCATATAAGATGATGTGTAGTTTGGCTCTAACTGTAACTGGAAAATGTTTTTTGTGCTCAATGATTATAAGCACTGAGTATGGAACAAGTAAGCTTCGAAGTAATTTGAGTTATGGACCAGTGATGTACATGGAGGTTTATAGCATGCACAACTAGGAATGTAGGTCTCCGCTAAGTTTCTTCTTGAATGTAGCAACAAGTAATTTCTCCTATTTTTTCCCCCACTGCGGGAAATTATTTGAAAATCACACAGTCTGCAAAAGCTATTCACAAGTCAGAACTTATTCTGCTCAAAATTCACACTTGATGGATTTACATAGAAAACAATGCATTCCTGTTCAGAAAATGTTGTTTTCTGCACAGGAAAAAAAAAACTATAATTGAAAATTTGGTCTGTGTAAAATTATAACATGGTTAATTTGCATGGAAAATAGCATTTTCTGCAAAGGATACTGCTTTTTCTACATGGAAAATAATATTTCAATAATGACATATTAATTCCAATGCAGACTAGTTGTATATAACTAGGTCTACATAACAACTGACAGAGGCCATTGTATCCATGGGCTGGTAGATCTGAAATAACTGAGTTCCTTCATCACTCTTCTCCTTACCTTTCTTTTTTTTATTTTTTATTCATTTTGGGGGGATGGAGGGAAATCTTCTGTTGGATGATTACAAGATAAATCTCAGCCATCAGAGTAGTTGTGCTGGCAGAACACTCTGCCAACTGATCTCTGTAACCCACCAGCAGAAGGAGGTTATGCCTGCATAAAGGCAGACAAACTGATTGAAGACCGGTTCAGCCCACAGGAATGTTCCTGCCAATTGCTAATCTACAACAAGTGGCACATTGTTGAGTAATGATTCCACTGTTAATCAGGAGCCCTTACAATTATATTAGTCCTTTTATTTAAAAAAAAAATAAGAAAGAAAGAAAGAAAGAAAGAAAGAAAGAAAGAAAGAGAGAAATAATCTAATGAAAGCCCTTCTACTACCTCATATATTTGCACCCAAATGTTCCATTGTGGGCCAGACCACAATTCAGGGAACCACAGTTAATTTGCATCTGTGATGGAGGGCCTAATTGCCTGTTTCTCTCTCCTTTTTTTCCCCTGTTTTTTTTCTCCTTTCGCTGCCCCAGGGGAGGCCACCAAGATGAATGATATGGTGACCATCAGAACAAAGAAGTTTATGACAAACAGGCTGCTTCAGCACAAACAGACGGTGATTGATGTTCTACATCCTGGGACGGCCACTGTCCCCAAAACTGAAATCCATGAAAAGTTGGCAAAAATGTACAAGACAATACTGGATGTCATTTCTGTATTTGGCTTCAGAATCCATTTTAGAGGTGGGCAAACAACAGGCTTTAGGATGATCTATGATTCCCTGGACTATACAAAGAAAAAATGAACCAAAGCACAAATTAGCCAGGCATGGCTTCTATGAAAAGAAAAAGACTTCAAGGAAACAATGTAAAGAATGTAAGAATAGGATAAAGAAGGACAGGGGAATGGCTAAAGCAAAGGTTGCGGCTGGCAAGAAGTGAGCCAACCAGGGGACATAGCAGAAAAACTAAATTATACCAGCAGAGAACCTATGGAGTCAATACTGTGGTACACCACAGCTCTTCAAATAAATTTGTAAAAATGAAAAAAAGAATTGCCTGTTTCTCCACAAGCATGCCATGATGTAGATAGAGGTGGAAAATGTCAGTTTTGGTGAAAGAAATAGGGGGAGAAAATGTAGTCACACAATTCCAGATATTCCTTAGAGTTTTATAAATAGTCTCATTTGACTATCTCAGGCTGCTTTCAAAATGCAATGAAAAGCTTATTACAGGAGCCAGCTGACTAAATAGAATCAGGACGATTCAGTGAGATGGTAAGAATGTGCAGATTAGCACAGAGTGTTCTACTGTTCCCTTCCATGGGCTTGCTGTCAATGGAAACTCTGCAGATTGTTTTGATATCTCAAGAGTTTTCACACAATTTCCACACATGCCAGCCCACTCCTGTTTCCCCACTTACTCCAACCATTTGTACAAGTAGCTGTTCATTCGAGATGGGCAGATCTGTCAGTCTCAGTCTTGCAAAGATTGTCAGGTTTTTTAAGGTCAAGTTTGTTCACTCCTGTTTCTGCAAAAAGCTTCTCTCTGTGTGTGTGTGTGCTCATGTGCGTGTGTGTGTGTGTGTGTGTGTGTGTGTGTGTGTGTGTGTGTGTAGCTTTTCCAAACACCAATATGTGAGGAAATCTCTTCTTTTTTCTGGTCTACAGTGATCTCTCTTGCATTTGCAGTTTTGTGAACATTTTAAAATTTCCCCATGTATCATAGCCCCATGTAGGCTATGATGCAATTTTGACTGCACTTATCTAAAATGTACACATTTCATACACATTTTCTTCAAATCCATGCATCTGAGTGTTCAGGTTTTTGTAGATAGATTGCATCACATAGCTCTACAGATTCTGATAACGTAGTTCTTTCTGGTCTTCTTAGATAGTGCAAATTTGGTAAATCTAGGACAAACAAACAAAAACAGCACAGCTGCTGACTTCCATGTAAATTGGGAGGTGAATACACCCTGAGTTTTAGTCTGATCTTTAAAATTTAGCATTTCTATCAAAGGGGGAATAATGAATTTAAATTACAGGTGAAAACCTGGAGCAGATTCACTTCCCCACTGACATGGAAGCTGCCAGCTTCTACTGGGGGAAAAAGCTGTGAAGGAATTAATTATTCACCCTTCCCCACCCTTGATCCTGCAGAGTTAAGTATCTTGCAAGATGTTGCAAAAAGAAGTAGTGAAACGACACCAAGTGAAGCTCTACAATCATGGCTTTCTAAGGGCATGTCCAGAGAAGAAGGTGGAGTGTGCTTTTGATTTTGAGCATTTAAATCTATTATGTCTAAATTCTGATTTCTTGTTTATTCTTTTCCCCCTTTAGCTGGAGTGTATGGTCTGGTCTGTTAACCTGTGAAACTTTAAAGTATGATTCAGGTTTTATTCTTTGTTCTGCAATAAAAAAAAAATTTAACTCAGAGAAAGCATTTTTTAGAAAAATTTCCAGAGAAGACCATTTTTTTGAACAGGTTGTTACCCTGTTTACTGGGGGGTCCCGGGAGGGACACCTAGATAACCTTACAAATACACAAGATGGGGAAATTAGTCAAGAGCACTGGTTGGCACTACAAGAGGCAGGGTAACACAGCAGGATCTTGTAACCCAATGTTTACAGGGTCAGGCCAAGTCAAGAAGCAAACCGTGTTGGAAATAATGAACTGATCTTTATTAAATAGAGGCATACAATATAAGCAGCACATGCACACAGATAACTAAGGAAAATAAAGGTTTGAGTTTGATAGCGGGATTTTCAGAGGGATAGCTGATTTGGGTGATACGAAACCTGTTCCAGGAGCCCGGAAAGAAGATAGAGAGCGAAGCTGGGGTTCGATGTATCTCAGCACGTGGAGCTGAGGGGAAGCTCACCAAGCAAAGCAGCAGTAAGGCGGTCTGGAACTTGGGGGCGATCCAAGGATGTTCTCGGAATCAGGGCGTTTTTATAAGGAGAAATGTAACTGCCGGCTATGCCATACTTGGGGAAAACAATGCGTTTTAGGAGCGGGACAAAGCTTTGGAAAGGTCAGAATTTAGCATGATTGAGTCCGAATTGACAAAGAGTTAGCCAGTATGCAAATACTCAGTGCTTGTCAGTTGAGAATTCAGCTTGCCAGGGTGCCTGCTCGGGGCAGGGAGTCCTTTGTAAACAGCGTGCATACATAATGAGGGTGTTTGCAGCGAGGTCTCCTAAAGCAAGGATCTGGCTATTTCTGGCCTGCCTGGGTGGAGAATGGAATGTTCAGCAATTAGTGGCCGAGCCTAGTTCTGTGTTTGTTCGGGGGCCTCACAAACACGTGGAGAGGGGTGGTAGAAGAGAGCCAGATTATTGATATCAAAAAGATATCTAGGGGTATCTCCAAGTAGGTCTAAACTGCAGTAACAAGGTGAATGGAAAAAGAGTTTTCATTTTTAAATCTTCTCTACTTTCAGAGAAAAAAGGCCTTTTCTCACACAACTTTGTCGCTATTTCAGGGCTGTTCGTTCTAGCCTTTGCACAAGTTGGAGGAACTCTGTAGAGAAGAAATCAGGTCAACAGGTTTCCTCCTGCCTCTTTTAGCTGAGCAAGAGATACCCCTTCATCTTAATGGTGAAACAGACAAGAGCATTCAAGCCACTTGTCAACTGTAGTTCTGCAGTGAAGGATTTTCCTCTTTGTGACAGGTGTTATGTGTGTGTCTGCAGGCCTGACTTAAATGGGTCACCACTGCTGCTCTTTGCTTTAGATCAAGAGTGGGCCAAGTGCAGTGTTGGTACAACATGGTGCTTCCAAAGCTGTCCTGTGACCCTCAATCTTTCCAGATACCCTGGACTACTTTTTTTTTCTGGCCAAAAATGGAGAGAGTGCCTCCAGAAGTGGATATTGCCTTTTACAAAGCTCACCTCCTTCGAAAACTCACTCTTTTGAATCTGAGGAATCTGACACAGGGGAGCTGGACTGCAGTTTCTGGCTGAATATGAGAAGCTTTTCTTTTTTTCTTAAAATACTTTATTAAATTGTAAAGCATAAGATCAAGTAAACTAACAATAATTCATTCCCTTATTATCCATCCCCCCTACTACACTGTTCTAGTGCCCTTATTCCACTTTCAACCTCCTGTGGAATTCTGGGGTTTGCAGTTTACTGAGCCCAAAGAGCTCTTTGGATGAGAATTCTAAATGTTCCTCCCTAAACTGTAAAGCCCGGGATTCCATAGGATGCCCTTATTTTTGCCACTCTACTTTGTATTTATCTGGTATATTAGTATCTGTGCTTTCATCATTAGCATATTGAATAAATGGGGACTTTTTTAAAAAGAATGCATCTGGTTTAACTTTTACTTTACTCAATAAGATATTATGGGACAATTTTTCCATGCTATAAACCATATATTTTTATAGCATAAAGATAGTAAATAATTATGACTGTTTTTTTCCAACGGTGAGCTATTACCATTCAAGCAGTCACAAAGCAAAATATCACAAGGACTTCATAGGAAAAACTATTATCTCTTTTGAAAAGACATTGTAGTCATAGCTTAGAATCTTCACAACTGGCATCTTCAGAATAAAAGATTGTTGATTAATAATTAAATCCCAGAAAGGACTGACAAGTGGGCAGTCCCACCACATATACCAGTGGTTGCCCCTAGAACACAACCCCTCCAGCAAAGTCCTGACCTGACACTTTTATTTCTGTAGATCTGGAGTGATGTTCTATAAAAATTGTGTAGTAATTTTAAAGAGTTTTTTTTCCCCTGAATATGGGCTGAAAATGTTCAAAATGGTTTGGGGGACCAAATTTTGGCCCAGGTTCTGTCTGGTATGGGTTTCTGAAGGTCTGATTCCCAGATCGTTTTAAGTTCTTCTTTGTTAACTGTTATTTTATCGAGAAGGTCATGCAATCAGGATACTATTTCCATGGAGCTGACATCCATATCCAGACCCAATTGATCAAAATCTGTCAATTTGTTAATAACTACCCATTTCATTTGTACTTGCTTTATCAAGCTTGAAATGTAAATCAATTAACCCTGTGTGGATGCAAAGCTTGTTCTTTTTGCACAAAAGATAAAAGCTTCTCCTGATAAAAATCCATAAGTTTGCATAGACCACACTTTCTCCAAATTGCCCAATTTATTGATTGAAAATTGGGAAATGATAAAAGATATCTTACTTGTGTCAGTGGAGTTATAACTGGTGACATTTGCTACTGCTATCTCCTCCAGATAGCCAATGTTGATCCAGTACAAGGATTCAATATGGATTGTGAATTGGGATTTTTCTTTCCTTTTCCTTTTCCTTTTCCTTTTCTTTCTTTCTTTCTTTTTTCTTTCTTTCTTTTTTTTTCATTCTAGGAAGAACCAATTACTTCTGTTCAATTTTTTGTTTGTAAGAAAATCCCAGTTGGACTCATGGCCTTCTGTCATCTTCCAACATAACTGCAAAAGATGTTTTAATTGAATGGTATCAAAATAAACCTGCAGTTTAGGGACACCTCAACCTCCATGTTGCACTTTAGTATATATTAAACTAATTCATAACCTTGATCATGTTTTATTTAATATTTACCATTGCTTGCCATTTGTTCAGGACCTTATCATAGGAGGTTAGTTGTGTTCCATCTAGAAGTGACAAGTTTAATTTATACCACTTAATTATATCACATTTAATCTTCTTCATTATCAAATTACAGTTGCAGAGAAAAATATTATTCAAATTCTTATAAATTTGAACTCCCAATTAATACATTTTAACTACGTTTTAATTTGAAAAGTCAGATTAATTATTCTTTGCATCAATGGGCTATTATTTATATGAAGAGGCTCAATCTTCTTAGTATTTATAGTTAATCCAGCTAATTCACCATGGTAACTAATTTCTTGAAATACTGTTACCAGATCTGTACTTGGGCTAGCTGAATCTGTGAAGCTGATGGCTGAAGTAGCTGAGAAGGACTTGATGGGGATTGAAGAGACACTCCTATCCTTTGAAGTCCCAGCAAAGAGAGAAAGAACAGCTTCACAGGAGTCAAACCGTGTTAAAGCAAACACTGACTAATCATGTGTGGATGTCCAAAGTAGGTCACCTATAAATCTCCCAGCAACCTTCAGTCTTCTTGATTGTCAGTGCTCTTCCCGCTCATGTATTTCTTGGGATTCTTAACCTCTGGACTGGCTACATTTAACAATTCCATGTCTTACCCTTTCTGGCTTTGGTTATCTTGACTACTGGTTTTGAGTACCAACTTCCAGACAGTCTAAGGTCATTTCTGCACGATAGGGCTCAGCTAAGTCCTTTTGTTACAGCCCCAGTGGGGAGGGAAAGCACGCCAGGAATGCTCCCCTTCATACCTTGCCCAGTCGCTGAGGACGGGAGCACTCTGCCCCCTCCTTTCCCTTCTGCAGCACAGCCAGGTACTTGCCATTGCTGCACTGGGGAGGGAGGCATCGCCAGTGTGCTTCCACCCTTTCACATGGCCAGGAAAGGAAGCAGCACAGCATGATGGTAAGTGTAAAATGGGATTTTTTTCCATTTTACAAATACTGTGCTTGAATGACATGTGGGGACAAGATGGTGGCAGGACTACAATGACATCATGCAGAAGCATGACCCGCAGAGTGCTCCCATCATGTCCCAGCTGCGGGGCAGCCATGTCATGCAGAAAGGACCTAAGTCCTTGCCCTTGAGCCTCCCCTTATCTTTCACTAACTTCCTGGTTTACTTGGGCATTAGTTCAATTGGATTGACTCATGTAGCTGCTCCCCATATGACAATCTGACTCTCCAGACACTTGGCGCCTGTATACACGGGATTTTCCCCCTGCCATATATACAAAACAAACTACTTAGTCTCAAAGGTGCCATTTGATGTTGTCTTCCCACCATGCCCATTTTCCTTCCTCCACAACACTTCTTGGCTGTAATTCTGTGTTGGGTCATTATAGCTAACTTGGAGCTTCAAGGAAGGACACTAGTGCATGCTTCCTTACCCAATCCATAAATACACAATCTTCTTTTTTCATCTAATATATCAAGAAAGGCTTGTATTTTTGGACAATAACAGATGGGAGAAGACCATTAAGGGATCAGTGGATCTCCGGGGTGGAAAATAAGGCAGCTACTTCCTATCTTGGTGTTCCAATGACTTTAAAGAGATGACACTATCTCTATCCTGTCCAGAAAGCCAGTCACAACTCACAGCCCCCCAGTAGAGCAGCAGCCACAGACAAGGTTCTAAGTCTCGTGGGTTCTCCCTTTCTCATCTAAGATGGGCTGCAGTAAGCATTCTCCTGTTCATGTATGTGTGTTGTGGCTGTTGGGGAGGATCCTATCTGTGTTTGCACCTGAGTCCTGGGACTGGAGCATGACAATCTCTAGAAAACACTGGAATTGGACCAAGGTTATTCAGAGCATGCTATTAAATAAAGTGATATACACTTTCCTCTATTTCCTCTGTTAATTATTTTCTGCTCACCCCATCAGGTCTAGGGAGCACCCAATCCCTGTTAGGGAATGGAACATGTGGGCAACACTGTGCAGATTCAGACCATGTTTGGGGCATGCTAACACTGGGCTATGGAAACCTACACCATCCCTAACTAGCCCCTTTTCAGATTGTGCTAGAGGTTGTACTATATTCAGGACTGCTCAGGTTATACCATACTCTGCCGGGGTACCATTCAATATCCATATCATACAGCAAACATAAGTGAAAAATAAACATACGAAAGGCCTACTTTGCCCTCTCCCTTCTAGCAAAGGAGGTATCAGTGCATATTCAACAAGTTTGCCTTTTAAATAAATATTCTGATTCCATAAGCATTCTGGAACACACTACATGAATCCCTGGGACACCATGAAGTTATGCCACTTCATGTAGCTGTCTTATTATGACCCTTTGCAAAAGCATGTCACTTTTTCTCATGGCTATATGCTTTAACAGGAGAGAGGAAAGAGCCTAAGAAATTGAGCTACTTTGCTAGCAAAGACACTATCATATATCATCTTTCTCTTAGCATTTGAGATGAACACAATCATCCATATTTATGATTCCCACTATGTCACTGAAGTAGCTTCTGAGTAAATTACATCAAAAATGTCATAAAAAGCTGGGGGAGAGAGAGAAGCCTGTATGAACTCTCTTCAGTCACTTGTACTTTCACGCATACACTACAATTTGTGAAAGAATAATTGAAGCATGAATCATACTAGATGCTTAAGGGCATGTGGTTGCCCAATTTGTTTCAAAATGAACCCTGTTTAGTGCTTCTTTGGCTTGAGGAGAAGAAAATGTGGGTTTTTTCAAAAATCAGATTCATCATAATATGGTGATATCACATTAGAAACCTGATGATTTTGGAGTTGTGGTTTCTAATTAGAAACACACCAAAGTTAATCCTCACCCATCTGTACTGGCCACATTCAGTTGGTGCAGCTATTCCCAGTACAAAAAAATAGCATGGTGTACCTCCATTCTGTGCAGCTGTTAAAGTGGCAGCCTTAATTCAGCACCAGGAACATGGCTGAATATAAACCAGCAATATAGGGGACCCATGTCTCATAGGGTCAGAGTACCAGGGAATTTTCATTAGCACTGTTCATGACATCATGTGTCACTCCCCCGGGTTTTATTCTTCCCCTACAGCTTAGTTGCCATCTTCTCAGTAGCTAGGAATGGAACAACGGCTTATCTTTATGAGCTGCCCCTGCTGTTCTGCAGAGTATTCTGATATGGCTTGGTTTTGCATGAGCAGTTTAAACAGGTCTCAAAAAACCTGCTCATAGCAGAAGTGAAAATTAACATCCAACCCCCAAATATCGGAATGTGTGTCTGTTGATTTTGACATTTCTGTCCTGTATAGAAAAAGCCTCAGAAAACTGTCCCTAGTTTATCTTTTCCACTATTGTTGGAAAAATGGACGTTTGGATTTTAAAAGTAAGCATTCAGTGAAACAGGTACTGTGGTCCATCTAGCATGAGGATTGGAAGAATATTTGAAAATATTTGATGAGTGGTCAGAAACCATGTTGCCTGAGCATCAAGAAAACTTGATGGGAAGACCCCTAGATTGACAGGAATCTTCAGAATTCAGGAGTTATTTTGTGCAAAATTTGCACTTTCCCCCCTGAAAACAGTATTTTCTGTGCATGACACAGAATTTTCGGTGCAGAAATAGTATTTCTGTTTTAAAAAAATTCTTACGTGGTTGTTTTGCGGAGAAAGGGTTGCCTTCTGTGCCAAAGAACCATGTGTTAATTTTGTTCATAACATATCTGAAACTGCAAAAAAAGACTTTGAAAGCTTCATGGTGCAGTTCAGTAAGAAACAAATTGCTAAAATTATTCATTGCTTCCTTCAAGAAGAAAAGTAAGAACTACATCCTTAACCAGGCATCTTTCTGCTTCCCTCCACTCCTCCACTGATGATTCTTCTACATAAACTGGAAAAGAAGTGTGTGCTCCTGATATGAATACTGTTCATATCTACAGTATTCTGTGCACTGCATTGCCCTGGATGACATAAATCCAAATATATGATAGATGTCAGTTTTTTAACAGTCATTGAAATTTCCATTTGCTAAATCAACATAATTTAATAAATTGCATTGCAATACAAGAAGTAACTCCATTAGCAATGCCAAGTGAAAATGTGTAAAATTTAAATGTCATAAATTGAATTATTGTCCTAGACATCTTTTAAAAACATTAAAATACACAGTCTTTTTATGGAGATATTCTAATAGCACTGATTGTATTTATCTCTAAAAGTATTAGCCAGAATATTTTCTATTGCTTTTCCATTACATTTTATTATGTTATGTGAGACTTTGCTATTTTTGGACTAAGAAGAGAAAATAAAACACACAAAAGAACCCTGGATTTGTTTGAATGTAGCATAAATGAACTAAATCAAATAATTGAAGTTTGCCATTATTTTATCTGATTGGTGTCCCCGCCACCACCATTCTTACAAATTTACTCCATATTATTTTGTGAACTAGTAGATTTCATGAGGTCCCAGTCTTATGTAGACATGCTTATGAGTAAAACCCATGAAACAATGCAGAAATGTGTTCTGAGTAAAGATACTTTGGACTGCACTGTAAGTCACCAGCATCTGTTTGTTTAGCCACACCCAAGGTGTGTAGCTTCCCCTACTTACAATGAAAACTCGCCACTATCAGCACTTTTGGGGAGAATGTGATCCTTCAGTTGCACTTCAGACTAAAGGTCCATAGAGTGGGTCCTAATTTAGAAATCCTAAGTAGATCTCTTTAATGGGAGACAAACAATTTCGTGACCATATTGATATTCATAATGTTAGATGTGCATGCTAGTGGAGATGCATGGTGATGCACTGCTCCCATTGAAAGACATCGAAGATATCCATAGATAATGTACACAGTTCCAGACTTTTTCTTCTCATTCTTATATGTTTTCAAGCCATCTCCAATTGATGGTGCCCAGCTTAGGACAACGTTTGGTCAGGTTTGCTGTTGCATTCTTCTAAGGCTGAGAACAGTGATTTTCCCAAAGTCCTCAAGTGCATTTCCCTGGCTGAACAAGGATTTGGATCCTGATTTTGGGAACTCCTAGTCTAGCACTGAAACCACTAAAGCATGCTGACTCCTGCGTCCAGTCTAACTACTGCTTGTTTATGTTTTGCCACGAGAATGAGGACTGATTTTCTATTATCAGTGCCTGCTATTTCATTTAGGACTAATTTACAAGAAAAAAGGCTGGGATTTCCTGTTTGCTAGCAATGGATTTGGGAACTGGACACATTAGTTTCTTGATCCATGTGCGTATTACCAATATAACATGAACAGATCCTCAAAACATTACTTGCTTTTTTCCCCCTTGAATCCATGAGCCATCCGATAACTGTGCTGATTAGGAGATTTTAGGAGCTGTTGAAAAAAAAAGGGAGGGTTACATTAGATGACCTCACTCGCAGAATGAGAGATGAAAAGAGTGATAACATAGAAGATGAGTGGAGGTCTGTAAAAAAGAAAATCGAGGAGAGATGGGTAAAGTAGTGTTAAGGAGAGAATAAATGAGAATGGACAATGACAGAATAATTAAGAGAAAAGAGAATTATATACATTAATCTACCAATATTATGAGACGAGATCTCAAGACTATAACAGGTTTTTTGGGGTACAAGATAATGAAGTATTAAATGTGGTCAAACAAGGGGGGAGGGGAAGGGTAGCCTGAGATAGTATATGGATATATATATGTAGACAAAAGTAATCATAGGATAAAGCATTTTTTTATTGTATAATGTACAATACTTTTGGATTACTGGATTATAGACTGGAAATTTAATGTTCTTTTTAATAAAAATATTAAAAAAAAAAAGGGAGGGGGATGGAATTCTTTGCTAATTTCATGCTAAAAAAAAAAAAGAAGTAATTTGACAAATTTTCTTCCTGCTTCAAGAAACTGCACAGTTTTCAAAGACTGTGCACAATTCAGGACTTACTCTGTGAAATTCATATATGGGATTTTTGCACAGAAACCAGCATTTTCTGTGCAGGAAACAACATTTCAGAACAGAAATTAATATTTCTGAATAGGACATGCTGCTTAATATGCAAAAAATCTTCATATACAAACTTTGCACACAGCAAGTCCTGAACTGCATGTTTCTTATTTTATTTTATCTTAATTTTTTACTTACTTACTGACTGACTTATTTATTTGGTCAAACCAGGATTGCCTCTGTCAGGGTTTCCTGACATGCAAGAAACATGCTTTTGGACCATTCTCAAATATTTCTGAACAGTCTTTCCATCTCTTAAAAAAAGGTAACTTTCTCAAGTTCTCAGCATGAATTTGGACCTTGCAGGAATAGACCAAATTGTGTAGCAATACTAATGCATGAGTTACTTTTTACAGGTACGCATTTATAATATCCCAATGAAAGATCTGAGAGTAGTTGGGAATCTGAGTTCTTTCAGATTAAGGCCATTTCTTCAAGATGAAATCCTCATGCATCATCCCATGGCATTCCCAGCAGGGAAGGGAGCATGACAGCTTTG
Organism: Ctenosaura bakeri; assembly: GCA_948474755.1. NCBI lineage: Eukaryota > Metazoa > Chordata > Lepidosauria > Squamata > Iguanidae > Ctenosaura > Ctenosaura bakeri. The sequence goes on from CAOLHI010001528.1 coordinate 279,944, forward strand.
CTCCCCTCCACACCTCATTGGCTTCCTGGGAAAGGAAGGGTGATGCCCCTGCCTCTTCCTTCTGCAGTGCAGCTGTGCACCTTCCCATGCTGAACTACAGAAGGAAACATTGTCATTTTGCTTCCCTGTCCTTCTGCATGATGGTAAGTATGGAAGTGCTGCGTGATCATAGGCACAAAATAGATTTTTTTCCATTTTGTGAATACCTTGTGAGCACGATGCTTGGAGATGAGATGGCAGTGGACTGGTGATGAGATTGTACAGAAGGATGACCAGCCAGCCACTGCCATCCTGTCCCCAAAGCAGCACAGCCCCATCGTATGGAAATGGCCTAGGATCCCAGGTATTCATGGACATCTTGCTTAAATGCACAATTTTGTCACTTTCTCTGTAAAGGTTGCTGAATAATAGACAGGCATGCCTGCCATAGTTACTCAATTGAAAAAATATTTACCTGTTATTCTCCTTGATGAGCCCAGTCTGGTGGTGGGTACAGACAGACTTACTAATGTCCTTGAATCTGAGATGGACGGGATGCATCATTAAAACTCACACACAGACATCATGTGGTGCTGTTGCTCTTTACATTATCAATGTTCTTGGTGCAATGAGAAATCAAGAGGTGCACCAATGCTTTGAACATTCCTGAATCACATGAGGGAATAGGTGTAATGGAGCTGATGCCTTGAAACAACCTAGTAAAACACAGTTGGGTTCTTTCAAGTGCCCTTATTCACACTGAAGGATTATCAGTCTACAGTTTCACATGGAAGTGTTATTAAATCCAATCAGACTTATGAAGGCGATTGACATAAGGTCAAAAACGGAGCTTGCATGGTAATAAAGCAAGAGATATATCATTTGATTTCAGTTAAGAATCTCAGCCAGAAAAGACAGAAAAGTTTGTGTACCACCATTGTAGATGCTCTGTGAGATAAACAGCAATCCCAAAAAATGTCTGATTCAGGGAACATCTGGTAGCATAACAGCTTAACAGAATGATCCCCGGAGCCACAAAGACTTGTGTTTACAGCTCCCTTCTTTCATGACCTGTCCAGATATTCCCTTTCAGTGTGAGCACCCCATTTGTAATATAGAGATAATGCTGTAAAAGAGGGAAAACTGCAAATATCAAAATGGGGGGAGGGGGCTGAGGCAGAGTGGGGAGAAAAGGCACCCAAAATCTGAACCAAGTCAGGGGTTTGGAGAGGGAAAGGAAGTGGATTGGCATGGCAGCCCTTTATTTCCATTCTCTTGCCTATCTCCATTCTTGGGTACATTTGATTGCTTCCTTAATTACCTGAAGAGGTACCAGTCATCACAAGAAGTAACAGTGGCAGGACAGCAAGAATTAAATGCTTAGATCTTGCTCCTGAGTTGTTAGGTTTTTCTGGTTTGCTAACGTGTGGACAGGAATCTTGTCACCTTTCCAATTTCGTCTCCTATTCATTTCTTCCCCCTCCTGTTCCGCAAGCATGCTTTGGTCAAGTAACTGCCTTGGTTAACTTTCAACAGTGCTCCACTAATGGAAAGATAATGAGTTTGCCATTGCAATAGCTTGCACAGTCATCAGCTCATATTGACTAAGATGATAACTATAGAATTCCATTGCCAACTATGAGTCTAAGCACTCAGCAGGTAGTAAACGTTCCTCTTTAGTGCAACACATTGAACAAAATTTGTATGAAGCTCTTTTTAAGCAGAGTGTGTAAACTCTCCATTAAATTATGTGCTTTGATTAGCAAAGAATAATGGGGCAATAAGTAAAGTGTGTGCAATTTCATCAACTCTTTGCAATTCAATAAAGCCGACAGTAATGTTCCAGAGGCACACAGTGTCATGTTCAACATTGCCTTGTTTACTTATTGTCTTGGACTAGATAAAATAAGAAGAAGTGTGCTAGCAAGTTGGAAAAATGAGTGAAACAGAAAGCACAACATACAGCTCAATCAAGGCATACTTAATTAGCAAAATGTGCCATTTGCTTAATTAAGTGTATCAAAACATGGCATCTGAAGTGTGCTGTTAAACAACTGAAAAATGCATCTTGATCAGTACTGTACAGCAGGGATGGGCCAATTTCAATCTGTGAAATCTACTTTTTAAAAAAGCCCAAAAGCTATGGTTCAATATTGCATTTTAAAATTGTGAAGGAAGAATGTATACTGAAGATGACAGCACAGAATAACTATGCCTGAACAGTTCAAAGATCCAGCATGCCGACAGCATAAAAATTCTGCATTAATCAGCTCCGTACAGGCACTTTTGGTGATCAATGTTCTTGCTGGCTTATACCAAGGTCTACAACCTGCCAGCTCTTTTTCAAGCATCCTCAGGAAGAAGTAGGAACAAAGTGGCCGATCTGAAAGTCACCAGCCACCAACCAAAAAAAGGCACCATATACAAAGCATTCACACTGTGAAAACAAATGTAAACCAACAGGGAGAAGAGGAAAGAGCTACTCAAGGTGCCACAGCCCATCCTAAAACAACTGAACCTTTTGTTCTGACAGGTTTGGAAATGGAAGTTGAGAGCCCTTCTAATATTGGCATAGTGAGAAGCTTCATCACCAGATGTACAATACATGCAGGTCTAGAAGGGCAATGGCTGCCAGCCAAGGTGACAGCACAGTAGAGCTCTCCTGGGACACTGACATACACACACACAGTGGGGGAAAAGTATGCCTTGTGCCATCCGTCAGCCATTGTGTAGTCTGGAGAATCCCATGTACAAAGTGGTACTGCATGTTTCTTGAGCAACAATGAAAAGAGTATTTAACATTAGCGTGACCGAGTTATACTATGGCCATTTCCACCCTACCCTGTTCTAGTGCTCTTATTACACTTTCAACCTCCTATGGAGTCCTGGGGTTTGTAATTTAGGGAGGGGCCTTTAGAATTCTCAGCATGGCCTCAGTAAACTACAAACCCCAGAATTCCACAGGATGTTGAAAATGGAATAATAGCACTATGGTAGTTTGTGCAGAAATAGCCAAAGTCACCAAGAGGATTCTAGTCAAAGTGTGTGAGTTCTATAAGAAATCTGTGATGGAACCTCCATACTCTTCTACAGCTTTCTGAACAGAACAGAACCAAAATATTTTGCTGCCTGAGCCAAAAAGTAAAAGCATACCCCCTCCTCAGCCTACATACAGAAGCTGTTTGGCCTCTGTTTCATATCAATACTAACAACAGCACAGTATCTGCTATTGCATCCAAGTGAACAGGCTAATTTAGGGGCCTACAACAAATTCTTTGGATTATACAGCTCTATCCTTCAACATGTCTGATTGAACATTAGAAGGAATTTCTTGACAGGAAGAACATTTGAACAAGGGAACCAATGGCCTAGAGAGTGGTGGAGTCATCTTCTCTGGACATCTTCAAAACGAGGATGGACATCTACCTGCTGAGGATGCCCTAGCTGGATATCCTGCATTGAGCAGGGCACTGGACTTGATGGCCTGTGAAGCCCCTTACAACTCTATGATTCTATAAATGGAGGAAACAGCCAGGAACCTGCTTCTGCCTGAGATAACTGCCTCATTCTGCCTAATAATAGGGCTGGTCCTGTCTCCAAATGATTTGGAGAAGTCTGACATAATTAAGGGCTGCCAAAGGGTCCCAAGGATAAATGAACTTAAAAGTGAAAGCACAGGGGCACCCTCCTAGCTCTGTCTTTCCTTCTGCCATTCCTTCTCTCTTATGCCCTCCCCTATGTCTCTTGTCACTTGACTGTAGACAGCTTCTGAAAATAGACTGAGGTCTGTAGGTGGCACACTCCTGTCCTAAAGAAGAGAGAGATCATTTGAATGCATAATGTCAAGGGGATGAGTGAGTGGTTCAAAGCTCTGGGGTTTACCCTGCCTACTGGTAAAAATGTATTGGGAATCTGAATTTACTTCCAGGCTTCAAAGACTGGGTGGGCAAAGCACAGATTATGGTCTCTAAAGAGACCAGATGTACCCCCAAGGCTTTATTTGCACTGAAGCTATATGACAGATTCAGCCAAATCCTGAACCAAATCAGAAAAATTCAGACCAATTCAGATGACGCCAAGATTACACTGGATTAGCCCAGTTGGGTAGTGGACAGTAGGCATCCACACAGCCATTTTTTTTTCATTGAGGATCCACAGTCAATTAATTCAAATCCCAAACAAAACTGGGCCAAGACAACCAATTTGGACCAGAGACAGATTGGATTATAATTGCCCAGTTCAGAAACAGATCAGATCAGCGTGGTCCAGAAGGATTCAGACAGAAATTCAGAGGTCTAAAATATATGTCTGGGCAGTGTCTCCCCAGTATGACATATGAGGAAAACGCCACGGTTCTTTAATGTGAAAGGAGATGAGGGCAGCAGGACATTCCTCAGTAATGGCATAAATGCACAGTCTAGAGCAAGAATGTCACCAGCACTCTTTAGTCACAGTGCTCATGGAAAGGGATTTCTGGGGTCACTAAAGTTATTAGTTTTTAGGTTTCACTATTAATGACAGATCCCAGCTTGGTAGTTAAGGGCTGATTGTCATCTGAGTTTGATTTCTAAGTCTCCTCTTCGTTTTAGAATTTCTTGTTAATTTAATAGCTAATCCTGATGATAATTAATTCCTGTTAATTTAATTAGCTTATTTAATAGACCAATCCTCTGTTTGTCTTTCTCATTAATGTGTTAATTTGAGTAGCAATCTTTTTATGGTGTATGAGCCTCTGTGTCTTTTAGGTATCGATTTTTATTCTGCTCAATTCCCTGACCCAATTGACCCTGAATGTTGTTAGATGTGTGAAAGACAAAAAGTCACAGTCACTGTAGTTTTTCAGTCCATGTCAATAATAATAGATTTCTAAATCTCATTTCAGATTTGATGTTGGAATTGGATCAGAACAGGTTCAAACCAATCTCAGCCAAATCAGGGATCACAAAATTGCATTCCAGACTGAATTGGGGAAAAACATTTGCAGACTCCATTTTTGCATCCTCCATCAATGTCACCTGAAGTGTCAAGCAACAACTGTGTGTCCTTAGAAAGTGTTTTTCTGCTAATGGAGGCTGATGTGAATAGAAAATTTTCATAGACTAGGTTACAGCATCCACCCAACACTTAGGCCATTTCTGATATTATTCCACTTTCAACATCCTGCTGAATTCTAGGTTTTGTAGTTTAGTGAGGCTGAAGAGCCCTCTGGCTGAGAATTCTAAAGGCCCCTCCCTAAACTACAAACCCCAGGATTCCACAGGATGTTGAAAATGGAATAATAGTACTGTAACAGTGCAATGTGGAAATGGCCTTACCGGGGGGGGGGACCCTGGAAGTGGATTTTTGTTCTCTATTTTTTTCCTCTCTACTCTACCTCATCCATGTTCCAGGCCTGATATGGTCCATGGTGGGTGCTGAAGGCAGAACGATTGCACAGTTCTGCTCAAAGAGCATATCTTAGTCTACACTGTCAGGACCATCAATAATCTGGACACAATTTGCTCTCCAAAATACTTATATGGATCAAGATCCATGGGCATCATCTGAGAAGAATAAATGTGCCTATTTGAAAAATACCCATGGAAACAGGTTTCAGGTTTCAGTTAGACGTGCTTTAGTCAATGGGGAATTCATTTCCAAGCAATGTGTGTAACTTCAAGGAATGTGCACACACATAAACACACACGCACACGCACACATCTTAAAAGAATAAGCAAAGAAAAGGATTAATCTAATCCTATTATAAAAATTGGAAGAAAACCAATGGAACTGAATATGGACTGGAAATCAAGTTGTGAAAGAGAGGATATCTGTGGATGTGAACTTTACAGTTTGCATGAGGAATCAGAGAGAGCCACCAGAATTCTAAATAAGGCCAAGTTGGTTTGTTGTTCATGTAATGTATAAAACTGCCTTGCTCTGCCCTGCTCATTGATCAGTATCCCTGACCATGTTAAGCACTTTTTATTACTAGAATCAGATTTGGTATACAGTACTGAAAGACTTGGGATTACTCCTGCAGCAGATGTCTCATACTGATGATCATTAAAGGGTCCTGTCATGAACCAGGTTGAGGGCAGGAGATTTGGAAGGATATGATAGTATTTGAAGGAATATTTTAAAAGCTCAGAGCTTGAGCTCTTTGAAGATACTGCTTTATGCTTTTGAAGCTTACAAGGGTCTTAATGCAAAGCAATGTGTTTTTACGTTACACTTGACACTTTAATGTGACCCTGTATCTAAGGGCTTATCCGGACAAAGCATTCTTCAATCAAGTTTTGACCTTTGCAGATTAGTCTGCATAAAGTAATGTTGTATGATATGTGGTCCAGATGTAATGGGAATGGGAGGGGGAGTTTTGACCAGCTCCAGGGGAAATAGACTTACCCTGAGAAGGGAAGGATCACATTTGCTGTTTAAACAACAGCAGCAAGTCCAATAAATTTTTCCAATAAAGATTACTGGAGAGGGGTGCACATCCAGTTAGAACAAAACGAATATCAATGCAGCCATAGTCATGTCTCCTTCAAAGTAAAGCCCACTGACTTCAGTTAGATGTCCACCTAACTAGGCATTGGACTGAAGCTACGTAGATCAATTTTGTGCCTAAATTTTCATCAGATTACAAAAGCTTTTTTTAAAAAAATGATTTGTATATTTAAATATTTATACCCTCCTCTATGCTCAAGGATCTCAGATCGACACAGAATAAAGTCAGTTTGAAACATTTTAAATTTTAAATCAGTAAAAAACATTTTGCATTCCTAAAGTACATAAAAGGACACAAAAAATTAAAACAATTTTTTTAAAAAATTAAAGCCATGTACATGTACAATCTTTCAGCCATAAAATCTTTAATAAAAGTCATGCTTTAACCTAGCGTCAAAATAAAGCCAGTGTGGGCACTAAGAAATGGACATTCCACACCAAGGTTGTCGCAACAGAAAAGTCCTTTTTCCCACACCCTCCCATAGTGTGTTGCCCCACTGGTGGGACACAAAGAGAGGCCCTTCCAGCAGTCCTCATTCCACAGATTGGTTGTCTTATGCTTGCATGGAGTTAGGAAACTAGAGGTGTATCCTATCAAGGGAAAAGGACTGAAAATGTCCCCTGTTCATGTCTGAGTGTGGAAATAATTTTGGGATAATAGAGAGATGGAGATCTCTTTCTATAAAAGCCCTTACATACAGGATAACATTAAATCCACATTGCAAACACCACAAAGCAGTGCTCTAACTATTCTGTCAGTGTGGTACAGTTGTTTGAACATTAGACTATTGCCCTGGAGACCAGGTTTTGATTTTCCTCTTTTCTAGTTGCACACTCTCAGGCCCAGAAAACTCCTTTGTTACCCTGATTTCTGAGGGTCTTGTGAGGGACACCTAAGTGCGCTCCAAATATTAATAAGTTGGGGGAATTAGCAAGGAGCACAAGCTAGCAATATGAGAGGCAGGGTAACGTAGCGAGAACTTTAACCCTATGTTTATGGGGTCGGGCCATGACAAGAACTAGGCAAGTTGTTCAATTTAAAAGATTTTATTAAACTCTCTTTAATTAAGCAAACAACGACACACGCACTCACGCACTCATTCAAGAACTATAGAAGCAGAAAGTGAGGAGAATTGATAGGGGTTTGCAGAGGGTTTCTGGGGTGATACTCCACCTGATCCTGCAGTCCGGTAAAAGAGAAGATAGAGATCAAGGCTTGGGTTCATGGTTTCCCAGCACGTGGATGCTGAGGGGAGGCTCACTGAACAGAGCGGCAGCAGTTCGGGATGCAAGGCAAGAGCGTTCCGACAAGGAGCTCAAACTTGGGGTTTTTATAGGGAAGATTGTACCTGGAGGTTAGCCCTCTCCTGAGGAGAACAATAGGGATTTTAGTGGAGACAAAGCCTCCGAAAGGTCAAAATAAGAATTGATGAGATTTGGCCAGCACTGCCAATTGTTAGAACAGTACGTAGATGAGGAATGCTTAGCCTTTGTATAGAGCAAGCAGTTCAGGGCTGAGAGCCCTTGCATTTGCTTAATGGTCGGCTGTGTCTGGAGGGCACTACCAGCTGTGTGGCAAATGGTTCTTTACTGGCCTAGACCTTGCGTGTATAATTAAGGCCATGCAGCCGTGCCTGCCTATGCTGGCTTTCGTGACCCTTTCAGACACGTGGAGTTCATCTTATGAAGTGCAACGTGCCACGTGGAAATATTAAACATAACCAATATGAAATTGTAGACCTCAGGTTTGGGCCAGATAACCACAGTAACACCTTGATAAGTTCACTTTAGGATTGCTATAAGTCAGAAACAATTTGAAACAACTTGAAGGCACAAAACAGCAACAACAACAACTGCTGTGCCACAACAAGCATCCACTATGTGGGAAATATGTTCTCTCTGACCACCCAACCCTCAATTTTAGATAGAAGAACTACAAAGAATGCAGGAGAAACAGTGAACTGTTGGAACTTGCATTTCATGGACTGGACACTCCTGGTTCAAACCCACCTTTCCTAGAGCACTCTGCTCTGGCACCCCCAGTTGTTGGAACAGAATTTGGTGATGGGTAACTGTGCCTAAAAACCTGAAGTGGGTTGCTTTTGTGGGTGCTGGGAAGAGTAGTTTTAATGGTGTTCAAGGTTCCCTGAATGAGCAGGAGGTGTACACTTCCTTTTTGTGTGTGTGTCAAGTCCTCCAATAAGTGCAAAGTGCTCCTTCCACTGTTTTTCTAAATACTTTTTCACCATAGCATTCCCCCCTCAGTGTTTTGGTGACACAAGGCTCGCCCATGCCACAGGACTTGTCATTTGAGTCTATTTTTCTAAAATAAAAATGACACTCCCACCACCCTCTTAGTGCTTTACATCATGTTGAGTCATTAATAACAATTAAGAGTAATAATGAGTGCATTTGGGGAGGGAGTGGGAAAGGGGAGAAATGACAGAAGCATTTGAAATTATGCACAGTGTGAAAAAAGGGACTTAATTCTCCCTCTGTCATAATACTAGAAGTCTGAGTAATCCCCTGGGTTGTGGGGAGGAGGTTCAAGATGGAGGAAATGCAGTACATCTTTACCCAGCACATAATCAAACTGTGGAATTTGCTGCAAAAAGATGGAGTAGTGGCTGCCACCTTAGATGGCTTTAATGGGAGATTGAAGAAATTCACGAAGGCTAAGGCTATAAATGGCTATGAATCATGTATTGCTTCCAGTATCAGAGACAGAAGCCCATAAGCAGGACACAAACATGATAGGGGCCTCTTGTTCACACACCCCAGTGACTGGTATTCAAAGAGATAAGAGAAGTTCACAACATCGTGACTCTTAACCCAACACATTGCTTTGTGTCTTTATGTTTGTGGAGTGGGGTGGAAGCAAATGCTTAAATCAGCTCTGAGAAGCAAATCCTTAGCTAGGGAATTCTATTTTTAGTTTGATTTTTGTTTTCTTCTACAGGTTTCTCAGAAAACCACTGGCAATGCATGCATTTCATCCTTGCTCTGTCTGGGCTACAATGCTTTTTCCATTGATCTAATGTCTCAACAAGAAGATGATAGGTGGAGAAGTCAATACGGTATATTGCCAAGTAATCTTCAACAGTGCAGGGCAACATTAAAAGATCTTGCACCTAAAATTCAATACATGTTATAAATTCACCTGAAAAATAATGAAATTCCTTCCCCTTTAACACATAACATGAGTCCACAGGGTCAGCAAAGTGTGCCACAGATAATATGAAGACAAAACCTGTCTCCCTCACCCCCTAAACACACACACACATTATTTTGCATGGCCTAAAGAAGGACACCTCCCTGCTTTTCCTTTATGCTTCAGTAAGAGTAATAGTATATTTTAAAGGTAAAATTAAACTGAAAGACCTAGATACACCAAGCATGCCGGTAGAGAATTAGTTCTTGCAATGTCATGTCATTCTGGGAGGGGGCCAAAATGGCTTCCTCCCCAGCATTTCCTTACCAATGTATAAGAGTAGATGTGGTGGGGACTTCAATGGACTCTTTTCTCCCAGTCATTGACTAGATGTAGAATTGTGTGTATTCTTAATCTTCTTGAGTACCAGGTGGAGAAGGAGCTGGATTCTCCTCCAGTATAATGACGCTTCTTCTTCATTAGGTGCTCAGAAACAGCCAGAACTTGCATGGACCACCCCTTTGCCCAACCAGTGGCTGGGAAGATGAAGGTGTGCCTGGAGACCCTATAGCTGGTGTTGCACATCAGGAGTTATGCTAGCCTATGCCATGTGTCTCTTTGTTGCTGTGCTTTAGGCCACTGTTAACTAGACTGTTATAGTGCTGTTATTCCACTTTCAACATCCTGTGGAATCCTGAGGTTTGCAGTTTAGGCAGGGTCATTTAGAATTCTCAGCCAGAGAGTTCTGTGGCCCAGGAAACTACAAACCCCAGAATTCCTCAGGATGTTGAAAATGGAATAATAGCACCAACAGTGTAGAGCAGAAATGGCCTTAACCCCTTCCTCCTCAACTTAATCCATAGGGAGAGGTGGATAACAAATAAATATGACAGTGGGCCTTATCACACTGCACTTTTATAGTGCTCTTATTGTATTTTAACTGCTATGGCAATATTGCATGGAATCATGGGATTTGCAGTTTAGGGACAGGCATTTAGAAATCTCAGCCAAAGAGCTCCAGTGCCTCACCAAACTACAAACTACAGAATTCCACAAGGTGCAGCCAGGCCAGTAACAGTGGAATAATAATGCCATAATACTTTACTGTTATAGGGATGAGGAGGAGGAGGAAGAGGAGGAAAAGAAAGAACGTGGAGGAAGAGGCAGCTCTTGCCCAATGTGAAAGAAACTCAGCTCTGTCCTGCTTGCTATTCTGTCTCCATGTAGTATCCATAAACATATTACAAACTTTAATTCTATTTTTGTTCTCACTTAGCTGAGAAAACTGAGTAACAGAGGCTTACATATTTGCTTAGGGATGTAATTGTTGCTTATTTCACTCTTGCATGCAGGAACAGAAAATATCACAAGTCTTCCTTCTGGTTTAGGTTATAATAAGTTTTCACAAATTTTAATTTTATTTAGAACTTTATGGTGAAAATTTTGGTTTGTGTGAAAACATTGCTTTTGTGCACATAGCTGTGTCCTCTTCACAGAAAGGACACTGTTTTCTGTGCAAAGGTGTCATATTTTTGTATGGTTGTGAATAGTGAGGAAAAAGTATGAAATTTTCACAAAGAAAATCCTGAACTATCAAGGCAGTGGCTGATCTTTTTTTTTTTTTAAGACACCTTTTCTCATCAAGCATGAAAAATTTAGCAAGCATTCTTTGCCTCTTGACCCGTGTTCTTAAAATGGATTGCGAGGATTATAACATTTGCTTCTGCTCTCTTCATTTGACACTGCAGACTAGATTCTGGGGTATTAAATAAAAAGGTGTTTTACTCGAACACTCTGCAATTCTAACTCAGGGTTGAGCAAAAGACAGATCTGGATCTAACAGTTTATCTCTGGATAATGAGAGTAGATTTATCAGAATTTCTGACTCCCAGCATTTAACAACAGTGGCAATAAGATGATGCCCTTTCCCTGGAAAAGAAAAATTGGTAGCAAAATATTTTGGGCTATCCCTCAATGGAGGGAGAGACAATTGTGCAGAGGAGAGGCGATGAATGCCAATGTAAATTCCTCGGGGAAAGAGCAGAATATGCACATAATGAAGCAAAAATAAATAAAGGGGACTGCAGATGTCAGCCAATTAGTGGTGTGTGCACAGCCAGCTCTGCAGCAAAGGGGTGAGACATGCAAACATGAGAGAAAGCAGGGTTAGCTTCACCTCTCGGGGAAAGCCCACAGTGAGTGCTGTTTGCAGGTATGTTTGTACATGTCCATACCTAAATAGCATGCCATAATCCTTGTAGTTCTAAGCAGGAAAACAGTAACCTCAATAAACCAGAAGTCAAAACACATGAGGCAGCTTTCTTTCATGATGAATCAAGCCTTGCTAGGACAGACAAAATACCACTGCACACTTCATCTAAGCTGCAAGTTGTTTGCCAAATGTTGCCTGAATTTACTTTGATCCATCTATAGAGTACAATGTTATTAAATTCTATATTATTGCTTCTATATTTATCATTTCATATATCACTTACAACCAACAGGTGCTTTATAAACTCAAGAGAATGTAACAAAATTTAGAGCATTTTGAACTATATCCATACTGTGGTTGTGTTGTTATCACTATGTGCTTTCCTGTTGACTCTGACTGATGTTGATTCTATCCTAGGGCTTTCCTGGTTAGGTTTATTTGGAGAAGTTTTACCTTTGCATTCCTCTAGGGCTGACAGTGTTAGTAGGCTTTACACAGTCATGCTTTGATTGGCATAAGTATAAATTATACTCTACTATAGCTGCATGGCCATGCTGGCTAAGAGGAAAAGATGGCCAAACATGTGCATTGTAAACTAGGTCAGGAAAGACCCCAAGGCACAGCCAGATCGTAGTCATGAAACTATCAAGGAAATTCCAGCAATTATGAACTTACAGTGAGCCTTCAATGACCCAACCTCTAGAGACAATAGTGTCTGTGATGTTCCCATAGGATGACTGATTGTCTTGGCCCTTCTTCCTCCAACCAAAAAACTTTCCTTTTATCCTTACACCTGTCCAGCATCAAAGAACTATCAAGACTACCATTAGCTGTTTGTCACCTAATGCTAGGGCCATTAGCCTATTCTGGACCCCATTGTCCATCCTCCAGACTCCATTGTTTATTCAGCCAGAGAACTATTAACACCTTCACCCTCCAAGCAGAAAAATAATATTTAAACCCCAGTTTTGGGCTAACCAACTCTTAGTATGCTGATTGCTGGTCACCACTCTGTCACGTTGATTCCTGTTTGTGTACTGCCCTTGGGCTCCTAGTTGAAGCCACATCACTATTTGCTTCTTCACTGGTTTGGTAAATATCACTCACTTTGACCTGAACTCTCACTATCCAAACTTTTCCTTCATTTAGCCTTGTGTGATTGTGAGACCACATGGATTGTGCATTTGTTTGATTGTTAGTTCCCCCAATAAAACAAATAAGTTTACCTTTGGATCTCTGGCTGGTTCTTCCCTGCATTAGTACCAGTAGACATAGGTGTAAGACATCTTGTAAGGTTACCGCCCCCCAACAGGTCTTCTCTTTGAGCTAATATTCCCCACCTTTTCATGGAAGCAATGGCATCACAGGCAGACCCCTGAGTCACCCACATTTTGAGTAACAACAAAGTGTTACCCAAAAGATATTCAAGATATCCAAAGATATCCAGCAGTTTTCATGGGTATGCAGGGAGTTGAATCCTGATCTCCTAGAGCAATGGTTCTCAACCTTCCCAATGCCGCGACCCTTTAACACAGTTCCTCATGTTGTGGTGACCCCCAACCATAAAATTATTTTCGATGCTACTTCATAACTGTAATTTTGCTACTGTTATGAATCGTAATGTAAATATCTGACATGCAGGATGTATTTTCATTGTTACAAATTGAACATAATTAAAGCATAGTGATTAATCACAAAAACAATATGTAATTATATATTGTGAAATATTTATTTCTAATTACAAATAAATGAAATTTTATCTTGAAGTATGGTGTAGCATGGGTAACAGTCTTAATATAACAACAGTAAACTACATTGCTACATTTTGCAACAGTATGCATAAAAAGCCAACGTCAGTGCGAAGGTTGAGATTGCTTCTTTCTCACCTACTTGAGACTTTCTGTAATGAATGTCAAGGGGGGTGACCTGGCTGTTTTTGCTCTTTATGCCCTTCCTCAAAGTAATGACTTCTGCAGAAAGATCTCAGAGATGAAACTGCTGATAGAGAAGCCTGGAAGCCTGAGAATAATGGGACTTAAAGTAGCATAAAAAAGTATAAAGGAATCAACATCAGGCCTCTGCAGAATTTCTCCAAGTGCACTTTGAGTTACTAGGCTTCTCTGTTATTAACACAGATGCCTAGAAATTAGTGTATCAGCCTTGACCTGGGAGAGACATGTAAATGGAATGAATATTGCAGATAACCAAGAAGGCAGTAGTGCTAAGCTTCCAGAGTACAAGCATGTAAGCAGGCCCCATTTTGAATAAAGAACATATAGGTGCTAGGTGACTGATGTATTGAGGGGGGTTACTAACGACAGGGCCTGAAACCTGAAGCCCACCAGGTCTTATGTAGGAGGTGATGTAACTTTGTATGCTAATTCCTTTTTTTATGGGAAGTATAAATGTATATATATACCTTTCTTTGTTCTTGCATGTCTAATTTGGGGTTACCCTGGACATCTCTTGAATTCAGCCTGGGTTGAATAAAAGATTTCATCATGGTGATTATTGTTTTCATTGTTATTATGAATCTTCTGCTGCTGTGTAACTTTTGGCTGTGTTGTGCTCCAGAGAAACACTATAACACTACCACCCAGATCTCTCCCCACCCCCTCTCAAAGATAGGTCTATTATGCTGAGTGTCCACTCTATCATGTTTGCCTCTCCTACCCATCTAACATAACATTTCTAATATGGGGTTTGTGTTACATATGTCATCAAAATGAAATTGCTTAGTCTTGTGATGGTAGAGTGCCAGTGAGGAATTGCATGTTCCCCCTATGTAACACTGATAGCAGGGAACTAAATGTAGCATGATGCAACCTACATCAAAATTGGCACCCAACGTGGTCGCATTTAATAAATGCATATTACAAGCACAAGTATAAAAGTTTAAAAGATTTGCACATTTATATAAATAGTTCTTTATTTTAAAAAAACCCAGCAACAACACTACATATTTTATACTGCATCCAACACATATACAGTCTCCCAGAGTTCCGTGTAACCTCATAAAGGATGAGCACGCAACCTGTAGAAATCTTGCTGCTTTCATGCTAATGTACCATGCAGTTTAGCCCTCAAATGCCTGCTCTATGTGACAAGCAATGCAGGGCAAACTGTCCTAACCAGGAGCTAACAACAGCCATCTGACGTAAAAGCATTTTACCACAGACACTTCTGACCCTGTTGCATAGATTCCACTTACGTGATACTATTCAGAGGGACAACAAAATTCAAATAGCAATGAGAAGAGTGACAGTCTGTTTTGTCCAAATTCCATTTTTCAGTTTCTTCCGCTTCGAACATTTGTCACGTAGACAAATAAGTGGAATTTTCATGAAATGGGATGGCCAATGAAGAATCATCATCATCATCATTGTCGTCCTCATCATCATGATCATCATCAACAACAATAACAACAACTCATGAAAAAAAAGTTATAGGATTTTCTTTAATCTTCCTTTTGAACATTGTCCCTTTGGCAGTAGAATGCCCATGTTTGGCAGCAACTGAATGGAAAATATATATTATTTGCTTAAAGATTTATTATTTGATTTTTAGAGTCTGCTGTAGGATTAATGCTTACTCAGAACTTATTCCAAGTGCTTTGGGTCTAGAAATTGAGCCGTAAATCTCAGAGGAAAATTCAAGTACTTTCTCAAGCTGAATGGATCATAAATACTGCAAAAAGCAGCCTATTTTGCAGTAATTTCACTTAAAACTACACATTGCTAGAGAAGTCAGCTTCATGAAGTCCTCTTGCATTTGCTGTAGGGGTTTAATCAGTCATCTGATAATATACGCATGTAAAGCAGCTGAGATAAGGAACGCATCATCTAAGGGGGTCCGTGAATATGTCTAAGGTTTTAAAACCGTACATATGTCATTCCTCTTTACTCATGCTACCTCCTTATATTAAACTTTGGATGAAAATGATTCATTTTAAGAGCAGCATGTGAGCAACAAGATAGCTCCTGGCTTGTTTGCAAAACTGGCAAGGCTAGATGTAATTCTTGGATTCTTAAATGAATGTGGCATTATATTCTTATATCCAACACGAAAATCTTAAGCCCATCCAAGGTGGACACTACCACAGTGGACTGAGAGTGCTACTGTTTCTGTGATATACACCACATAGTAGAGATGGTGGACTTATGCAATCATGCTGCACATTGAAATATTAGATTAAGCCCCTGCCAAGACTGAGTGCCTTCATGTATATTACAACTTTCTCATGATTTTTTCCTTGTATGCCTTGCTCAGAATCTATGAGATGATGCACATTAGGCAGCATCAAGTGGCAGCTTGCATGCATGCATGAACCATCAGGGACCAACTAGGGTGGACAAAGCTTTATGCCACTCCACATTCCTGTTTTTCAGAGATGTGTTGATTCAGATGTGAATCACTGACAGGAGTGGAGGTAAGTATTATTAATGTGTGCCCAGATCTGTAATTTGGATTATTTATTATTCTTGTTTCATTCAACAGTTTAATTTACTATGCATGAGAGATGGCTAATTAAGCCCCATCTTGTGAGTTGTCTATGGACACACTAATAGTAAGTGTAAAAATAAACAGCAAAGTGTCACATTTTCAGTTACCAAAACTGAAACAATGCTTTTCTTACCTACTTTGCTTTCATTTAAAATGAAGTTTGAAATGCTTTCACAAAACCAGTAACTGATTCATCAGAGAAAGGGGGAGAAGTAATGCTTAATTTTCATTTTTATTTTTAGAAAAATGCAAACCAATCTTTTTTTCATTAATTCTGTTTTGTTCATTTTTTTAAAAAAAAATTCTGTATGCACCCTCAAACAAACAGCTGTCTTAATTCCAAATGGTTATTATACGGTCTCTACGTAGCGAAGATCTAAACCACTCATGCTCAGTAAGAGAATATCACTGGAATTGCTTGCCAAGATAACAAAATGATTCTGGTGTTTAGGGCTTAGACTGAAATGTCAGGACTTAACTGTGAATGTGATCAAATTATTCTGTTGACATATGGTATTCCCATGAGTATATTTTATCACTTAAAGGAACATAATATTCCGTGCTTAATATTTTGTCTCTTTTGCACAGATGTTTCTGACAGAAATTAACGCATGAAAATGTGTTTGCATTCATCATCCCCTTCCTTTGTGGTTAAAAATAATCCCTAACCCCAGAAATTGTGCATGCAGACTTATAATTCAAAGCAAGACCAACACATGAAGTTCAGCATTAACTCCAAAAATAGCTACATGAAATAAGTCAGAAATTATTTACCAACTCACAATTTTCATTATTCAGACAATCCACTCAAAACATACTTACGGTTCAGCGGGGGATGAGAATATAACTCTGGCAAGGTACTCAACTAGAAGGATTAGTTGCTGTGACAAGAAACTGCTAAAACCAACTGGGGCATCATGGGTTATAACTGGGTTTAGAGATTAGGCAGGTGGAGTCTTGAATCAGTCTCAAATCAGGCTGCTGATTTCAGATGACAATGACCAGCAGATTATGAGCTATTTAATTCATTATTGCTGTGTTTTTGTTGACGGGTGAGGAGGGTCTGTGGGTCTTCTGCTTGGGACAATAATGTTTACTTGCTTGTTCTCGTACACAAGACTGGTAAAATTCATACATTTTCTGCTCACTGGATGTGATTGAGGGATTTTGTTCCTTTTTTCACATTTATTCATGATTTTTCAAATTTCAGGACTTTTTTGACAAAAAAAAATCATTTGTGCAAACGCCACTGGAGTGGTGTGTGTGTGTGTTCACATATATGTATGTTCACATGCATGTGCACACAGATGAAAATTTTCCCCAAAACCTCCTGACTGGTTTTTGCACAGAACTGAAAAATGTTATCACTGTTGCTCTTCAGCAGAGACTGCTACTCAAAGACTACTCAAAGCAGCACTAGATGGGCTGTGTTTTTGTCTGTCATTAGGAAGTTTTTGTTTTTACCTTTTGTGTTTGTGATTAGTAAGCAAATCAGTTTTTGCTTTTGTGATTGGTCAAATCTGTTCTGTTGGGCTTATTGTATCTCTGTATATGTTGCTTCAAAATTGGAAAAATACACTAGTTTGGCACACAGGTAGGAGTATTTCACAGAAAATTTTTGAGCAAAAAGCATAATATATGATTCCTACCCTTCTCAAAAGAAACAAAACTGTCTCATTCTTGCACTCAGTGGCAGCCAAGGGCTTACCTATGAGTGAGGCAGTAAATCTGGATTAAGTGTTACTCTAAATTACCTTTAAAGGTGCTGAATCTTTTCAGGAGTAGATTTCAGCAATAGCAATAGCAATAGTATGTGTATTTCTGTACCACTTATCAACTAAGTGCTCTCTAAGTGAATTATAATGTGTTTTTAGCTAACTGCCCCCAACAAGCTGGGTACACATTTTACCAACCTGGAGAAGGATGGAACGCTGAGTCAACCTGGAACCTGGTAGGATCGAACTCACAACCTTGTGGCTGCAGTACTGGCATTTAACCACTGTGCCACCAGGACTCTGTGTACTTTGTGCACTCTGTGCACAAATGAGCACTTTGGAGAGTTTCTCTAAACAAGTTCATATTAAAATTGACTTTGGATCCACTGCTCCAATGACAGGAATACCTGGCCACACTGGATGAATTCAAGTCTCCAGGGCCAGATGAATTGCATCCTAGGATATTAAAAGAACTGGCAGAGGTCATTTTGGAACTGCTTGCTATAATCTTTGAGAAATCTTGGAGGACAGGAGAAGTTCCAGCAGACTGGAGGAGGGCAAATGTTGTCCCCATCTTCAAGAAGGGAAAAAAAGAGGACTCAAATATTTATCGCCCAGTCAGCCTGACATCAGTACCCAGAAAGATCCTGGAGCAGATCATTGAGCAGTCAGTTTCTAATCACTTAGAAAGCAATGCGGAAATCACAAGAAGTCAACATGGATTTCTCAAAAATAAGTCATGCCAGACTAATCTTATCTCTTTTTATGATAGAGTTACTAGCTTGATAGATGAAGGAAATGCTGTGGATGTAACATATCTCGATTTCAGTAAGACCCTTGACAAAGTTCCCCATGACATTCTTACAAAGAAGCTAGTAAAATGTGGGCTGGACAGGGCTACTGTCAGATGGATCTGTAACTGGTTGACTGACCATACCCAAAGGGTGCTCATCAATGGCTACTTTTCCTCCTGGAGAGAAGTGACTGGCGGGGTGCCACAGGGTTCTGTCCTGGGCCCAGTGCTGTTCACTATCTTCATCAGTGACTTAGATGAAGGAATAGAGGACATGCTCATCAAATCTGCAGATGACACCAAATTGGGAGGGGTTGCTAATACGCCAGAGGACAGGATTAAAATTCAAAATGACCTTGACAGATTGGAGAGCCGGGCCAAGGCTAACAAAATGAAATTCAACAGAGAGAAATGTAAGGTCCTACACTTAGGTAGAAAAAATGGAATACAGAAATATAGGATGGGGGACACGTGGCTGGATAACAGTACATGGGAAAGGGATCTAGGAGTCTTAATAAATCACAAACTGAACATAAGTCAGCAGTGTGATGCAGCAGCCAAGAAAGCCAATGCAATTCTCGGTTGCATCAATAGGAGTAGGGTGTCTAGATCGAGGGAGGTACTGGTACCACTCTACTCTGCTTTGGTTAGACCTTATCTTGAATACTGTGTCCAGTTCTGGGCACCCCAACTCAAGAAGGACATGGTCAAGCTGGAGCAAGTCCAGAGGAAGGTGACCAAAATGGTGAGGGGACTGGAAGCCATGCCCTATGAGGAACAACTTAGAGAGCTGGGTATGTTTAGTCTGCAGAAGAGAAGGTTAAGAAGGGACATGATAGCCATGTTTAAATATTTGAAGGGATGCCATGTAGAGGAGGGAGTGGGCTTGTTTTCTGCTGCTCCAGAGACCAGGACAAGGAGCAATGGATTCAAGCTGCAGGAAAGGAGATTCCAGCTGAACCTCAGAGAGAACTTCCTGACAGTCAGGGCTGTCCAGCAGTGGAATGTGCTGCCTCGGAGTGTAGTGGAGTCTTAGGAGGTTTTTAAGCAGAGGCTTGATGGCCATTTGTCGGGAGTGCTTTGAGGGTGTTCCTGCATGGCAGGGGGTTGGACTGGATGGCCCCTGTGGTCTCTTCCAACTCTACATTTCTCTGATTCTCTGATTCTATGACACAGAATCATAGAATCATAGAGTTGGAAGAGACCACAGGGGCCATCCCGTCCAACCCCCTACTATGTAGGAACACACATCAAAGCACTTCCAACAGATGGCCATCCAGCCTCTGTTAAAAAACCTCCAAAGCAGACTCTACCACACTCTGAGGCACTCTGACTGTCAGGAAGTTCTCCCTGAGGTTTAGGTAGAATCTTTCTTCCTGTAGTTTGAATCTACTCTTTCAAGTGTCTGGAGCAGCGGAAAACAAGCCCACTCCCATCTCGATATCCCTTCAATTATTTAAACATGACTGTCATGTCCCTTCTTCTCTTCTGTAGACTAAACATATGCAGTTCCCTAAGTCACTCCTCATAGGGCATGGCTTCCAGACCTTCACCACTTTGGTCTGGACACGGTATAGCTTGTCAATTTCTTTCTTAAGTTGAAGTGCCCAGAACTAGACACAGTATTCCAGAAGAGGTCTAACCAATGCAGAATAGAGTGGTACCATAACCTCCTTCGATCTAAACACCATACTCCTATTGATCCAACCAAGAATCATGTTGGCTTTCTTGGCTGCCACATCACACTGCTGACTCGTGTTCAGCTTGCAGTCTACCAAGGCTCCTAGATCCCTTTCACACATACTGTTATCCAGTCATGTGTCCCCCATCCTATATTTCTGCATTCTATTTTTTCTGCCTGAGTGTAGGACCTTACATTTTTCTCTGTTGAAATTCATTTTGTTAGCTTTGGCCCAGCTCTCCAATCTGTTATAGTCATTTTTAATTTTGATCCTGTCCTCTGGTGTATTAGCAACCACACCCAATTTGATGTCATCTGCAAATTTGATCAGCATGCCCTCTACTCCTTCATCCAAGTCATTGATGAAGATCTTGGATAGCACTGGGCCCTAGACAGAACCCTGTGGGACCCCACTAGTGACTTTTCTCCAGAATGAAAAGCAGCCATTGGTGAACACCCTTTGGGTTCAAGTCAGTCAACCAATTACAAATCCACCTAAGAGTAGCACTGTCCAGCCCACATTTTACTAGCTTCTTTGGAAGAACACCATGGGGAATTTGTCAAAGGCCTTACTGAAATCAAGATATGCTATGTCCACAGCATTCCCTTCATCTATGAAGCTTGTAATTCTATTGTAAAAAGAGATAAGATTTAGTCTAGCATGACTTATTTTTCAGAAATCGATGTTGACTTTTAGTGATTATGGCATTGTTTTCTAAATAGTTACAAACTGACTGTTTAATGATCTGCTCTAGGATCTTTCCAGGTATTGATGTCAGGCTGACCGAGTGATAGTTATTTAGGTCTTTTTTCCCTTTTGGAAGGTGGGGACAACATTTGCCCTCCTTCAGTCTGCTGAGACTTCTCCTGTTCTCCAAGAGTTCTCAAAGACTATTGCCAGTGGTTCTGAAATGATTTCTGCCAGTTCTTTTAATATCCTTAGATGTAATTCATCTGGCCCTGGAGACTTGAATTCATCTAGTGTAGCCAAGTATTCCTGTACTACTTTTCTATCTATTCTGTGCTGCATTTCTCCTCCTTCCCCACCTGTTCCCCACCCCACCCCCCAGGTTGAGTACTTCTATCCTTTTGGGAGAAAACTGAGTCAAATAAGGTGTTGAACAGATCTTCCTTTTCTCTTTCCCCTGTTAGTAACTGGACATCTTCTGCACGCAGTGACCCTATCATTTCCTTGTTTTTCCCTTTGCCACGAACATAGCTAAAAAAGCCCTTTTTATTGTTTTTAATATCTCTGGCAAGCCTGAGTTCATTCTAAGCTTTAGCTTTTCTGCCTTCTCTCTACATATCCTGGCTATTTGCTTGAATTCATCTTTGGAGATTTTGCCATTCTTCCATTTCTTGTACATGTTTCTTTTAATACTAAGCTCAGCTGAGAGTTCTTTTGTCAGCCATTCTGGTTTCTTTAGACACCTACCATTTTCCTCCTTATTGACACAGTTTTAAGTTGTGCCTTCAGTATCTCACTTTTAAGAAACTCCCATCTATCATGAACTCCTTTCTCTTTCAGTATTCTTGACCATGGAGTTTCAGCCAGTAACTTCCTAAGTTTACAGAAATCAGCTTTTTTTAAAGTCTTGAATGTGTGTCTGGCTACACTTGGCTTCTGCTTCCTACTGAATGACAAATTCCAATAGAGCATGGTTACTCCCCTCTAAGGATCCCACCACTTCCACCCCATTAACAAGGTCATACCTGTTGGTCAGGATTAGATCTAAAATAGTGAATCTCCTTGTCACCTCTTCCACTTTCTGGACCATGAAATTGTCAGCAAGGCAAGCAAGGAACTTGTTGGGCCTTGTGATCTTGGCAGAGTTTGCCAACATATATTAGGATAATTGAAGTCTCCCATTACTACTGCATCTCTCCTTTTTGAATGTGTGGTCATCTACTCCAGGAAGCCATCATCCAAGTCCTCAGGCTAGCCTGGAGGTCTGTAGCAAACCCTCACAATAACATTCCTATTGTTTCTTACTTCATTATTTCTTACCCAGATGCTCTCAACCTGGCTTCCTGGATTTAAGTCATGGAGCTCTTCACAGCTGAAAACATCCTTGTCATATAAAACTCCTCTTCCACTTTTCTTATTTGGTCTATTTCTGCAAAATAAGTTATACCCCCCTATTCCTACATTCCAATCATGAGACTCATCCCACCAGGTTTCAATGATGCCTATTAAATCATATTTATTTTGTTGCACTAAGAGTTTGAGACCATCTTGCTTATTTCCCATGCTCTGTGCATTAGTGTAAAGACACTTAAGATCATGGGCCCTTCCTGCAAGTCCTTTAATAAAGTTACTCTTCCTCCCAATGTTTGCCTCTAGTACTACTTAGCCTGGTCTGTCTATATCGTTTGGGCTTTTTTGCCCAGCACTTGCTGGATCCTTGCCCTGAATAATAATATCTCCCTCCCTGGCTGAACTCAGTTTAAAGACCTCCTGATCCACTTTGTGAGACTGTTAGGAAGCCATGGAAGCCATGAGCTGCCACTGCCTCTGTCACGAATGACAATTCTCACAGACATTGGAGAATCCTTGACAGACTTTCTCACCAGACAGAAAGAATGTGTCTCGAACAAATCTCAGCAATGCCAAAATATTTTCACATCTCTTTCTTCTCCTAGTTCATGCTGTTTAGTATTTGGAGATTAGGCGTAATGAGATTGTTTTTTCTTAATTTGGCTGAAACTGTGGCTGCAATTTTCTGCAACTTGACTGAAAATTTTGTTGTTCATGATGGGTACCTGGGGACATATTCATGGAGAACTAAACTTTAATGCAGGCCATCTTGAGAGGAGTGGAAAGGGAAATTAGACCTTTCAGCCCTCCAGTCTTCTTTATTCTCAAGGCCAACTAGAGGTGGGTGAGACTTCACTTCAGATTATCTTCACAACAAGCAGGTATTGGTGAGCTCAGCTTAGGGGCCCTTTCCCACTATAAAATAATAGTGCTATGATTCCACTTTAACTGCCATGGCTGCATCATATGGAATCCTGAGATTTGTAGTTTGATCAAAGGCACCGCAGGGTCTCTCTGCCTGAGAATTCTAGAAGCCCATCCTTAAAGTGTTAATCCCAAGAATCTATAGTATGGAGCAGTTAATGTGGAATCATAGCTTTTCTCAGCTGCATGCAATTCTCGGCTGCATCAATAGGAGTATGGTGTCTAGATCGAGGGAGGTACTGGTACCACTCTACTCTGCTTTGGTTAGACCCCATCTTGAATACTGTGTCCCGTTCTGGGCACCCCAATTCAAGAAGGATATTGACAAGCTGGAGCAAGTCCCGAGGAGGGCGACCAAAATGGTGAGAGGCCTGGAAGCCATACCTTATGAGGATAGACTTAGAGAGCTGGGTATGTTTAGTCTGAAGAAGACAAGGTTAAGAGGGGACATGATAGCCATGTTTAAATATTTGAAAGGATGCCATGTAGAGGAAGGAGAGGGTTTGTTTTCTGCTGGACAAGGAGCAATGGATTCAAGCTGCAGGGAAGGAGATTTCACCTGGACCTCAGGACAAACTTCCTGACAATCAGGGCTGTCCGGCAGTGGAATATGCTGCCTTGGAGTGTAGTGGAGGCTCCTTCCTTGGAGGTTTTTAAGCAGAGGCTTGATGGTCATCTGTTGGGAGTGCTTCGAGGGTGTTCCTGCATGGCAGGGGTTGGACTGGATGGCCCCTGGGGTCTCTTCCAACTCTACTTTTCTATGATTCTATGATTCTATAGCTTAGTAACTGTGCACTATTGTAAGGACTCCTATAGCAGCAGTTCATTATAGATTTGTGGGCAGTTGAAAGATACTCCAGGTCCCTGACTTATAAGCCATGATGCCCCACTCAACAGTCATCTCTGATTGCCTTGGAAAAAGACTAACAGAAATAGCCTCATGACAAAACTGAAGACTGTTTTCTAGTTGTTATTAGTAGCAAAGAAGATCTTCCAGAAAGTGAAAAACCTCAGATATTGCATTACATAAAAACCTTGCAGTAAACTCATCCTCTACTCTAGCTGAATCCAGTGAGAACCTGGAAGTGTCATGCAGCCCTTCTGGACAGAATCTATTTTCTCTGATGAAGACAGGAGAATCCCTTGCAGACAAAAGAGATTGCAGGGAAGACCTCTGGAGCCCTGTATCCTCCAGCTAGCCATTGTTCTTTCCACAAAGCCATTAACCATGGCATTAACTACAGTATATGAATGGAAGCCAGAAAATTACAGCCAAAAGGCTGTATCAGTGCAGACTCTTCTTTTCCATTCATCCTGTATAATGCAACTGGATTTTCTGAATTTATGTTGTCATTAAATAGCATTTCCCACAAGCATGAGGCACAGAGGCACACCTGGCCAACCTGAAGTACAAAACATAGGAAAAAATGCTGTTCTTTAACGTCTGAGGCCAGAAAAACTCATTCTCTCCTTTTCAGATAAAGCTGGGTGAGAAAGAGGTAAAAATAGAGATTATTGAGTTCATATTGGAGGAGCGGCTTCCCACAAATATTAAAATGAAGGGGGGGTGCCAAAGTTTGGAACTGACCAGTTCAGTTGCACCTTCCCCCTCCACACACACAGTTTGAAATACTTTCTGTCATACTATGTTGAAGAAAGATCATTCTCTCCACTCCCATTACCATCCAGTTACTTCAGCTTTTAATTAGCTTCTCACTAAAACCATTCTCCATGGCTTCTCTGAGGTCCTCTTCCTCCTCGTTTCCAAATTTACCTCAAGAGTGTGGAGGGTAGAAACTAGTGGCAGAGAAGGCAGTTTATGCTGATAGCTGCACAGTGCACCTGCTGGGCATGATTAGGAGCCTCCTTTGCTTAGCTACTTATTGAATTTATACCCTGCTTTTTTCATACCATAGGACCTAAAGTATTTTAAAAGAGAAATTAACTTCCAATATTTTAAAATAGAAACTAGCTAAAAAGTTACATTACAAATGTTTTTTTTAAAAAAAATTAAGCAGTATTATTAACAGCAGATAGTTTAAAACAGCTTAAAATACATTTAAAATGTAATTAAGAAGACAGAAACATAAAACACAGCACACAACTTGCTCACATTGTGCTGCCACATGATTAAAAAATCAATCAAGGGCTCGCCTAAATCTAATCTTAATCTACCAGTGGAAAGAAAGCAAGGAGGGGGCTAACTGAGCATCCTGTTGAAGAAAGTTCCACACCCTGGGAGCAGCCAAAAAGAAGGCACTGTCCTGTGCCTTCCAAAAATGTGCTTGCGATGGTGCTCAGACTGAGAGAAAGCTTCCTCCTGAAGATCATCAGGCCAAGCTTGTTACCACACCATGCACTTCTACTCTGTGGGATGTGCTATTTTCATAATTGGACATACTTTATGCCTGGAACATATGTTTGAAAATGTACTGCCTGTAAGCATATGCCAGGCCAGGATGATCTCAGACATTATCAGAACATAAGCTCAGAGAGCATTAGGCAGGAAAACCAAGTGCTGATGGGTTTGGGATAATCCTTTCAAAACGTGTAAGTTGCGAGTACTCCTGGAAAAAAATAGCAGGCAAAACTGCCCAAGTGAAGCAATTAGGGACTCCAACTGTGAGCATATCCTGTGGAGATCGTCCCTATTCACACTATCTGAGCAAAACCAAGAGGTTGTCAGGACTCTCATCAATGTTTTGTTGCCAAGAGTTAAGACAATCAGCCCATTCCAGACTCCTTTGTCAACCCTGTGGGAAAGTCGTTACCACTTTCTCCACATATTCTCCTTCAGGGCAAGAAATAGGGCATAAAAACCCTAGCTCCCAGCCCCAGTAAATTGTAGCACTTGGCAATAATATGTGGTGCACAGACCTCTGTTCTTGCTACTCTCAGATATACTGTTTGAGCCACTCCACTTCAATCTTCCATTTCAGGATTGGTAATTATCACCCTTTCCATCCAATTTCTCTATATCCAACGTTTCTTGCCTTATTATCCATTACTCTTGTATGGTTCTTGAGAGTGGCTGATTCCTTGTGTGTCTGCTAATTCCCAATAAAATACTCTGTTTAACTTTTATCTTGAATCCTCTTTACAGTTAGCACTAATATAGACAGGTGAAAAGATCCTGCTGTTACTTTCCTCTCACAGGCCTCCTTTCAGCTACAGTTCCTCAAATTCTAAAGAGATGCTAGCATTGTGGGTGGATTTTAAAATCCCCCACCTCTTAGGGTAATAAGCTTGTAGAGGGAAATAAGATCTTTTAGACAATCTGAACCCAAGATGTATAGGCTTGGCCCCAGAAACACTGGGACCTCCTTGTCCTCTTTCTCCTCCTTATTACTACCACATCATAGTAAAAAACTGTTAGTGTTCCCGAAGCTCAAATGAGCTGTTAACTTAATGCCAGTGTTACTGAAAGGTAAGTTTGAGAAAGGAAGGGAAGCATGGAATAATGACTGTGAATTTGGTGACCTTGAGCTATCTGACCTTTCAGAAAGCAGAGATGTAATTATTTGTTAATTTTTTTCTTGAAGGAAGAAGGAAGGAAGGAAGGAAGGAATAATTTTAATAAGTTTCTTCCCTCTTCAAGAAATTCTTCAGAAACCACATGGCTTTTGAAGCATATTTCCAGTTCAGGACTTATTCTGCACAAAATTTGAACATGCTGTTTCCTGAGCAGAAAATCAGTTTTCTAGACACAAAACAAATCCCCTATTATAGTGTTTTCTGAGTAGAAAAGAACATTTTCTGAGCAGGCAATAATGTTTCTAGAACATATGTAGAAATATTTTTTGTGTAGGAAGTGCTGTTTCTTGCTGAGAAAATGCTGATTTCTGTACAAAACCAAATGCAAATTTTAAGCATAAGTCCAAAATTGAACATATTCTTCAAGATATTTTTCTTTTGTTGCCTATCAAAAATGATTGGGGAAAGCCCAAGCTTTTTCAGAGAAGGCTCATAAAAACTGAGCCCAATCTGAATTGTGCGGGAAAGAGAAAGTCATACATCACTAGATGAATTTTTATTTCAGACTCAAGAAATACAGTCTCCCTAAAGGGCAAGCTCCAAAATTATGGAAATGTCCCTAACTGTATGTCTGGCCTTTATACTATAAATAAATACATATATGAATGCATATATAATTAAGACTTATATGCTTACAATGGAGATACACAAGCAAATTTAAAAGGGATGTGGCCAAGCAACATGAAGGCATACAAGTCAACCAAAGAGCATGCTCACAAGCAAAAGCTATTAATGACAAAGAATATAAAAACTGCAGTATTATAAGCCTATAGATATTTGAATGGATGTGTTACGTTTAAAGACACCTGAAGAAAAAAAGGAAGTCCAAGTCATCATTTATTTTTTATAAAAATAGAACAACAGAATGTATCTTGTTCTTTCTTCCACCACTGACCTTCACACAGACTCCCCCCTCACAATCTCTCCCCTCAATCTCTCTCATAGAATTATAGAATCATAGAATTATAGAGCAGGAAGAGACCACAAGACCCATCAAGCCCAACTACCTGCTATGTTGGAATACACAATCAAAGCATTCCCAACAAATGGCCATCCAGCCTCAGTTTAAAAAACTCCAAAGAAGGAGACTCCACCACACTTTGAGACAGAGAAGGTTTTGGTGGAATCTCTCTTCCTGAAGTTCAGAGCCATTGCTCCATGTCCTAGTCTCTAGAGCAGCAGAAAACAAGCTTGCTGTATCCTTCAAATATTTAAACATAGCTACCATATCACCTCTTAATTTTCTCTTCTCTAGGCTAAGCATATCCAGTTCTCTAAGCTGTTCCTCATAGGCATGGCTCCTAGGCCTTTTTCCATTTGGATCACCCTCTTCTAGATGTATTCCAGCTTCCCAATATCCTTCTTGAACTGTGATCTCCTAAAGTGGACATAGGATCTGAACAAAGCAGAATAGTGCAGTACTATTACTTCCCTTCACTTAGACACTATTGATGCAGACTAGAATTGCATTGACTTTTGCATCATACTGCTAATTCAGGTTCAGGTGGTAGTCTGCTAAGATTCCTTTCACATGTACTGTGGTCAAGCTGGGTGTCACCCACCTTATATCTCTGTATTTCATTTTTAATGCCCAGATGTATTATCTTCCATTTCTTGCTGTCTAATCTGTTAAGGTCACTTTGAATTCTGATCCTGTCTTCTGAGGTATTAGCTACCCCTCCTAATTTGGTCTCATCTGCATATTTGATAAGAACACCCTCTATTCCCTCATCTAAGTCATTGATAAAGATGTTGAATAGCAGATAAAGATGTTGAATAGCAGAAGCCCAGGAAAGAACCCTATGACACTCCACTAGTCACTTCTCTCCAGGATGTAGAGGAGCCATTGGTGAACACCCTGTGCGTTCAGTCAGTGAAACAATTACAAATTCATCCAACAGTAGCATTGTCTAGCCCAGATTTTACAGGCTTGTTTGCAAGAATATCATGGGGGACCATGTCAAAGACTTACTGAAATCAAGATCCACAATATTTCTTTCATCTGTCAAGCTAGTATTTCTATCAAAAAGAGAGGGGGGGCAGAGAGAGAGAAGATTAGTCTGGCATGATTTCTTTTTGAGAAACCTGTGTTGACTTTTAGTGATCATACCATTCCTTTCAAAGTGTTTACAGACTGTCTGTTTAATGTTCTGCTCTAGAATCTTTCCTAGTATTCATGTCAGGCTGACTGGATGGTAATTGTTTCATCATCTGTTTCCTGAGGGCGTTATCCAAGTTCCCAGACTAGTTTGGGGGTCTATAGTAGACCTCCACAATGACATTGCTATTATTTCTCTCCCCCTTAATTTTTACTCAGATGCTCTCAACCTGGCTTCCACAATTTAAATCCCACTTTGGCAGAAAATAAATCAGTCAGTCATGGATCTTTTCACAGGTACAAACTTCCTTGACATAGAGTGCTACTCATCTTCCTTTCCTGTTTGGTCTGTTTTTCTGAAATAGGTTATACCCCTCTATTGCTACGTTTCAATCATGACACTCATTTTACAAGGTTTCAGTGTTGCCTATTGTATCATATTTACTTTGCTGTGGTGTGAGTTCAAACTCATCCTGTCTATTTCACATGCTCTGCACATTAGCCTAGAGATATCCAAGACCATGGGCCATTCGGTCTAGCTGCTTTTTTCCCCCATTCCACTGTTGGGTTCTTGTACCGTATGCCTGGTTCTCCCTATAATAGTTGGACTATAATCTCTACCACCTGCTGAACTCCTGTCCTCAAGAATACTTTCTCCCTCCCCACTTCATGACTAATTTAAAGCCTTCCTGATTAGGTTTCCAAGACTTAGCAAAAACATTTTTGCCAACTGTTGTCTAAGTGCAACCCATCACTTGCCAGAAGTCTATCTTTATGAAACTGCAGACTGTGGTCCAAGAAGCCAAACTGTTCCCAGAAGCACCATCTGTGGGAGCCAGTTGTTCAACCCCACTATTTCTTCCCCTTCCTGGGCTGTGTCCTCCAAGTGGGAGGTTATGCACCAAGGTCCTTCAGCTTCCTTCCCAGAGCCTCATAATCTCTTATGATCTCCGGAAGGTTGTGCCTTTCAGATTCATTGGTTTCCATATAAACCAAAAGGAAAGGGTAATGGTCAGTGGGATTGACTAGTTTTGTCAGCTGCTGTGTTATATTATGTATCTTTGCCCCAGGGAGAGAACACACCTCATGGGACATCCTGTCAGGCCCACAAACCATTACTTCTGTTCTCCTCAGCAGGGAATTCCCTACCATCCTTTGGGGATTGGCAAGGGCCAGTCCATGTGCTGAACCTTCCAAGGTCCCTCGCACATTCTCTGAGCATTGAAACTGTTATTCCTGTCCCTCATCCTCACTGATAAGGGACAGAGATTTGAATCAATGCTGTAATTCCAAACTGACAGAAAGATCTCTGATTCTTCTACTTCTATGTGTCACATTCCTCCAAATGTCTACCTCCTGTGTCTGGGAATTGACCTCCTCCTCCTCAGAGACTGTGTGTGTGTTCCTTATCCAGTACAGTCTGCTTTGCTCTGCCCAAGAAAACCTCACACTCCCTAATATACTTAAGAGTGGGTCCACAAACTTCAAGTTGCTGGACCTTCTCCTCCAACAGGACAACCTACTTGCACTTGCTGTAGTTGTAGCTTACCACACCCTTCAGCAAGAACACAAATACCACAGCTACTGCAAGTGACTGAAGAAGCTTCACCATTGCAGTAGTCCTAAGTAGGCACTGAAACCAAACTGCAGACTTCCCCTCACAAAACTCCCTCACTAAACACCCATACAAAATTTCTGTTGATTTTGTTGCCTATTAGTCAAGCTCCTGTTCATATGAACACACACAGAGAAATACTCAAACACACACATCCCCCAACATCTCTTTCCCTGTCCACGCTGCCCTTACTGCTCCTGTAATGAGCAGGTGAAACCCTGAGCTGTTACGCTCACCATTTTTCCCCTCCCCTAACAGCTTGGGATTTCAACTGCTCAGATGTGAGAACCGAAACTTGTTCTGACAGATGTCAAAACTCTTTTGAGACCAGTAGATAATATTTGGCTACATTTTGAAGGTGAGGAGAATCTTTTGCATGCAAGAATGACAGAAGAATTTAGATCTTTAGTTCCTGTACAGGCTTCTTTAATATTGAGAAACCATAGAAAATTCCCCATCTCTGCTCAGCAAATGCGGAATTAGTGGGCAGGGTTCACAGACCAGATGGCATGGCTTTTGGATAGGCTTTAGACCTGATGCTTTGTCTTATGTGATCTGAGTTAAAGAGGATCAAGAGAAAATCGTTAGGACTTTGTATTGGCTTAACAGCCTTACCAGATTGTTTTCTCAAATCAGTTGTGTTCATCCAAGTTTTGCTGCCTGTGAAGAACTCTGAAAAATCTGTGCTTTGACTTCTAGAAATGAAACTTCTCCAAGATGGCTTTGCAAGATGGGGTCTCCAAAATTATATTGCAGGCAGGTATAGCTCCATCATACCTAGGCCCAAAAGCAGGTGAAAGGTCCTCCCTCCATCCCAATGCCCTGGCCTCAGAGGGAGGAAAGGAAAGGCAGTATCTGCTGGACTTACTTCCCTCCCCCACCTGCCATTCCCTTTTTCTTTTGTGTCATGTCTTAATTAGATCAAAGCCTGAGGGCAGGAAACTGTCAAATTAACCATTCGTAAGTTGTTCTGAGACTTTTTTGTGGCTGAACAGTGAGGTACACTCTATAGGCCTTTCTTCACTACATTGTTATAGTGCTGTGATTCCACTTTCAACATCCTGTGGAATTCTGGAGTTTGCAGTCTAGGGAGGGGCATTTAGAATTCTTGGCCAGAGAGCCCTTTGGCCTCAGTAAACTACAAACCCCAGAATTCCACAGGCTGTTGAAAGTGGAATAATAGTAGTGTAGTGCAGAAAGGCCCTAAATAAATATGTACCTACATACCTACTATGATTAGCTTATGATATCGTCATTCAAAGAAGAGGAGGAGGAGGAGGAGGAGGAGGAGGAGGGCATTACCAAAAATGAAGACAAATGGGACACTGGCTTGCATACATTTTGCATATACTAGTGTTACCTTGTTCTCTGGGGGTCCCAGAGGGGCACCCAAATAACCAAGCAAAAACACAAGATGAGGAAATTAACTCAAGCACTCTCTTAAGCTAACGAGAGGCAGGGTAACTTAGCAGGGATCTTGCCACCGAATGTCTACGGGGTCAGGTCAGAAGAGCAGTCAGACAGTTTTTAAAATAGTAAAAATGATATCTTTATTAAAGGACAAACAACAGAAAAGGCACCACAAGCACACAGCTAACTAGAAATTAGAAATGAGAGTTTTCGGGGGAAATGGGTGATACGACACCTTATCTCGTAGTCCTGGAGAAAGCAGAGGATTGCAGGGAAGAAAGCTCAGCGCGGTTCGCTGAGGGGAGCTCATCAGACCAAATGACAGCAAGGCGGCATGGAAGTCCAGAGTGATCCGAACAGAGCGAGAGGTCCGGACGGGGCGAGCGAGTGATCCAAGGTGCTCTCGGGATCGGGGAGATTTTATAGGGTGGATTGTGCCTACAGGCCATGCCATACTCAGCGAGAACAATGCAAGTTTGGAACGGGACAAAGCTTTGGCAAAGGTCATGTTTTACATGATGGGCTTAGCGCAGATTTAACAATAGTGTTGCCAGTATGCAAATGGCTTAGCATTGAGAGAGTGCCGGCTCGAGGCCGAGCGTCTTTGTGTAGAGTCGCGCTTAAGCAAGGTGTGTCTGCAAGAGAGGTCCCTGAAGCAACGGAGTGATGTTAATTTGCCTGCCTAAGTGGGAATCGGAATGCCAAACCATTAACCGGCCGCGCCTGTTTACGTGCTTGTCTGGTGGCCTCGCAAACATGTGGAGCAGGGTGGCAGAGAAAGGTCAAATGAAGGCCAAATAAGTTTGATATCAAGAGATATCTAGTGCTATCACTGGGTATGTCTGAACCATAGTAACACTAGTTCATACTACAGGTGCAAATTTACAAGTCATTGCTATAATTAAAGAAACAGTACATCTTGCCTTAGTGTGGAAGGCTGTAACCAGCTGACATATACTTCCTTGGCCTGCTTCCAGGTGCTTACTGGAGATGGGCAACTCCAAGACCTTTGTCTTCTTTTAGTCCTTTATTTTTAAGCCTGACTTAAACAAGACAGCCTTCTGAATAGAAGAAACATTCAGTGAAGGTATGTTCCCTGACAGCTTTCAGGACGGAGAGATTACCTTTGTAAAGCAGAGAAAACAGCCATTCTAGAAGTCACCCATGAACTTCTCATTAAAAGGAACACCACTTGGAAGAAAACAAAATAGCTCTTGTGCTATGGCATGGATTAGAAGAACCCCTGAGCTCAGCTATTACATAATGTAATGTAATAGTTGAGCTCAGGGGTTCTTCTGTATATATTATATTATAATTCTGCAAAATACTTCAAAAATTTTCTGCCAAATTTTGATCTAAAGCACAATTTTCAGACAGATTGGCAAGCTGGCTTCCAAATTCCTGAACTCAATTAATTAAGAAAGAAGGAAGATGAATTTTCACAGTGGATTTCTCCCTAACGTCCCCAACCTCACTGAAAGATTTTCCTCTCTATAGTAAAAAAAATGCATTTTCCCCACTTTGGGAACAGTGACCAACAAAGTGCAGCAAACTCCAGGCCAGGGCCTTTTCACACAACACAGTTACAGTGTTATGATGCCACTTTAACTGCCATGGCTGCATCCTATGAAATTTGGAGCGGTGGGTAGTTTGGTGAGTTGTACCAGAGGAGCAACCTAGCTGAGGATGCCAAAGGCCCCTCCCTAAACTGCCAATCCCAAGACTCCATAGTATGTTGCTGTGGCAGTTAATGTGGCATCAAAGTGCTATTAATTGTGTAGTGTGAAAGGGCCCCAGAAGTCCAGTCATTTCAACATTAGAGGCCAACATTCTGAATTCTCTTCTGCTTTGTATTCTTGCCTAGAAACCGGTAATGAGGAAAGTGCAGTCCAAAGGAACCGTGCAATCCACAAATCCCACTTTGGGCTCCCTGGACCCTCTGGCACTCCCTAAAAACCCCAACTCTCCATTAATTTGGAGTGGAAATTTTTGGCCACCAAATCAAAAGGCAAAATGGCTCAAAATCATAGTGATTTGCCATTTTACCCCTACCCACAAATCCAGGTCCCAGAAAATTTTGATTTTCTAGCTACAAACCAGCCCAAATTTGGTGTTGGTGGATGAGTGCAGCCTTTGGGGCATGGAAGGGACAAAAATTGACCCCTGCCTCTTAGCTAATTGACTTTGAATAGGGTATCTACCTTATTCTGATGCATCAAGAGCAGCAAAAAATTCTTTTGATACCTTAATGATTAAGATGGATGGCAGTCAATGTCACCAGTTGACAAATATTTAATTGACCCCCCCCCCAACATACAAATGAACTGATACCTCTGATAAAATGGGTTACAGTCCATGGTGGTTTATGTCCAGTAAAACATATGAGGTAGCACAAGATTCTTTGTCATCATTATTAACGTAACCCAAAATATATTTCACTTTTTATCACCTTGGGAATTTGGAAGTCTGAAATGTTACTATCTGAATTCTGAAACTTTTTTAAAAAATTGGGCCAATATATTCATTTTGAAAGTGACAAGTGCAAAGTTTCCAAATCATAATCTTCCACATTAGGCTTGACCTTAAATTTAATTGTTTTTCAGTACTCAATTTAGTTTTGTACTGAATCAAGCCATCATAGGAATTCTATTAATCAAGAGTCCTCTGCTGTTTAGGTAACACATGACAGTGAATTTGTGAATTTGGGGCCTTGCTGAAACGTAGTATGTGTACTGGAGTCTTGTGTAATGCTGGACTGTGCAAAATATCTAAACTTGTTCTCTTTAGATATTTTTATCACTACTACTGAACTATTATTTTCTTTGAGTTTAGACTTCGTGGTTTAGTACCTCTAGGGTGCCATTTTCCTTTGGAAACAGGGGGGAACATAACAAAGATTAAGTTCATCCAGTCCTACACGTCTCCTACTCCACACTTTTATTTTCCCCAGAAGGGAGACACAGCTTTATGAGTAGAACAGCAACTTTACGAGTCTCCTGCAAATAAATTCGGCCAAATGTGAAACAAATTGCTTTTTAAAAAAATTATCTGGGGTGATATAATTCAGATTCAACAAAGCACCTCTTCACCTCAAGGTATCTCCTGCAATTGATTGGTTGTTCATGACCCCTTCCTGTTGCTGAGACACAACACACTTCCAAATTTGTGTTATCTATTAGATTCTGCCCAGGTAATTTCACACCACATAATTCATTTCCAGATTGAATAAAACACAACTTCCTTCCACTCTAATAAGGTGACAAAAGTTAAATGTATTGTAAGTAGCCATCTTGTGTAGTCAGTGTGCTTTATCAACTTGATACAGGTTATTTAAATGTACTAGACTCACTGGAAATGAATAATCAACACTTCAGTATCTTTGACAAGGTAGAGAACACAGCAAGAGAAGAAACTGAAAGGATAACTTGTTGAACACTTCATTTAAGCACGCAAACTATTCCATTCTGTTTGGATTTGCAAAATTTACAAGGCACTTTAACCTGCTTAATGGGATTTGAGTCATCACAATGAAGTAGTCTTCTTTCAAAAATGCTAACTTTACTCAAGTAGATCTGAAATGTGTTTCTCGTGTCCAGATGGAAAAGCCTTGCATATTTTACTTCACTGGCTGCCTTGCAATAGATGATAGGGTAACTTGGTGAAGAAGTAAGGTTTAACACCCTCCCTCCCTTCCTTCGCATACACAAGATACATTCTCTGGGCCAAATTGGGACAAATCCTCCCTCCCTCTTCCAGAGTGAGATTCCAACTCAGTCCATCAGTTACCACTAATTCATTCGCATGCCACATAACCCTCCAACTGTGCCAATTTGACAGGAATAACCTCTATTAATTCTCTGTCATCTCACTTTTTCAGCTACTTTTAAAATGTCTCAGTTTCTCTCCTTTCCACTTTCCCCCTTTGCCCTTATTTCCATTGCTGTGAATTGCTTTAAAGGTGGAAAAGTAGTTTGCACGCCATTAACTCAGCAGGAGATTGGAGTAGAATCTTGTCATTCCCAGTAGGCTCAAGCAAGAGCAAACTGCTGTTACTGCAGTTTAGGCCTTCTTGGAGATACCCCTAGATATCTTTTTATATCAATAATTTGGCTCTCTTTTACCACCTCTCTCCACATGTTTGTGAGGCCCCTGGACAAAGCACAGACTAGGCTCGGCCACTAATTGCTAAACATTCCATTCTTCACCCAGCCAGGCCAGAAATAACCAGATCAATGCTTTAGGAGACCTCGCTGCAAACACCCTCATTATGTATGCACGCTGTTTTACAAAGGACTCCCTGTCTCGAGCAGGCACCCTGGCAAGCTGAATACTCAACTGCCAAGCACTGAGCATTTGCATACTGGCTAACCCTTTGTCAATTCAGACTTAACTTAATCATGCTAAATTCTGACCTTTTCCAAGGTTTGTCCTGCGCCCAAAACGCATTGTCTTCCCCAAGTATGGCATAGCCTGCAGTCACATTTCCCTCTATTAAAAACCCCTGATTCCAAGACCTTCCTAGGATCGCTCCCGAGTTCCAGACCGCCTTGTTGCCACTTTGCTTGGCAAGCTTCTCCTCAGCTCCACCTGCTGAGATACATCGAACCCCAGCATCGCTCTCTATCTTCTTTCCAGGTTTCAGGAACAGGTTTCGTATCACCCGAATCAACTATCTTTCTGAAAATCCTGCTATCAAATTCACACCTTTATTTCCCTTAGTTATCTGTGTGCGTGTGTTGCTTACATTGTGTGCCTGTATTTAATAAAGATCATTCATTATTTCCAACATGGTTTGCTTCTTGACTTGGCCTGACCCCGTAAACATTGGGTTACAAGATCCTGCTGCGTTGCCCTGCCTCTCATAGTGCCAACCAGTGGTCTTGACTAATTTCCCCATCTTATGTATTTGTAAAGTTATTTAGGTGTGCCTCCCGGGACCCCCAGTAAACAGGGTAACACTGCTTCAGGCACTCCTAGTTTGTGTGTTCTTCCCTGTTAATAACTTTTACTGTCTTGATCATACACTGATGCTATTTGGCCACATGATTACCAGTTTTCATTTGTGAAATATGACAGTCTCATACCAGTTTTCTGTTTTGGAAGTAGCTTCAACAGCTGAGTTTTGTAAAACATTTTCTCCACACAGAGAGAGATGGGGTTGCAGGGTGGACTTGACATTAACAGGAATGAAAGAATACTTGGTGAAAAGGGTTGCTATGACACACTGAGGCACTCCACCAGGAAAAGGATCAATGCCTTGAAAGCTTTTTTTTTTCATACTACAAGAATGTTTTGTGAAAAAAAATTTTGAACAAAAGGGGTATGTTTTGTGCAAGAAGCACGCTTCTCTGCTTTGCGCTACATTGTTTTACAGAAAAGGCTGTTTCACAAACAAATTTTCACAGAAAGGTCTTCCAGTACCCTTTAAAAAAATTCTGAAAAAATGCACAAAAACTCCTGATTCTGCTGAGTGGGGAGAAAACATTTGAAATGACTTATTCTTGCATTTGAGAAATTAAAAAAAAAAACTTCCTTATATATTACCAAATTTAACTATGATGTGATGCCAAGGCCTTTGCCATGGAAATCCTTTGTTATGAATCTTTCTGTCTTCCACACAAACTCTATACATGCAATTAGACACCAAAACAGCAAGATGTGGTGAGCCTTTGCTGACTCTCCAGCCCAACCAGCAGAATTCCCAGAAGATGTTTTACAAACATTTCTTTCAGCTCTCTTCATCATACCTAAGATACAAGATACAACTTGACCTCTTTTCTTGTAAAGATCACAGCATCTACCACAACTGCATTTCTCCTCCAACCCAAGATTTCAATTCACTTCAACAGTTTGGAGTAAATCTCCAAGAAAATTATGAGGGGATGAAGAGATTTTGGATTGCAGAGCCACTTTCAGTCCACCATCACCCCATACATCGACTGGTAATAAATTTACTGAGGAAGTCATGGGGATCAGTCTTAATAAAAGACTCCAGCTTTCCTCTGAGGGTTCATCTTAAGACTTTCAACCAGAAAAATACAAACATTGTCTGCATTTGCAGAAAATGCTGCACCAGAATTTATCAGAAGCCTGGTTTATGATTCAAGACCTGATAGTTCCCACTTGCCCCTCCCCACTCCAATCAGGAACAGATAAACTAACTAGGAAAATAGGTAGGAAGGCACATTACTACATCTGAACAAGCTGGAAGTCCTGAGCTGTTGCTGCCCTAAGAGATAAACTACATGCTGCATTAAATATGCAGTGCACCAGTTAAAGTTACTACCTGTTTTAGGCACAATTAAGCACATAGGGGCTCAGTCTTGACTGATTCTACTATGGAAGGATTCAAACATCCCACATTTCTGTTCCACTCCATAAAATTTGTACCAAGGGTATTATCTTCCTGTTTCCTAGTGACTCTGCAGGGTGGCTGAAGAGTGTGCCTCTCCCTACCTGCTGGAATCTAACTACCATGAGCCTCATATAGTCAGTTCTTGGAGATGATGAAACCTGTAAGCCCACATCATCTGGAGAACCACAGATCCCTCACCGCTGTATTACATGGTGTGACATATAAAACATAAATTGGGGTGGAGAATAAGGGCCTCCTGATGTTGCTGGACTGCAGCCCTGACCATGTGGGCTAGGGCTGTTTGGAGTTATAGTCCAACAGTGTCTGGAAGGCCTATCATTCCCTATCTCTGGTATAGGAACCAAGGGAAATAGCCAGATGGTGGACATGAAGAGAACTTAGTGAGTGCTAATTTGTACTGTGAAAGTTACAAAGGACTTATCCCATTTTTTGCTGGTGGGGTGCAGGAGGATTTCTGTCCTGAAGTTCTCTTAGTACTCAGCAACAGCAGTAGAAGAAATACTGTATATCGTAGCATTTGATTTGGTGGATCATGAACTGTCTTACTTATCACCTAAGGGGAGACTCAAAAGTTCACTCTGGTGAATCACGTGTGAAAGGAAAGCGTAGAAGGAGAAACTGGGGGTGCAACCTATTTTTCTTCAGTTCTAATATGTGGTCTTCAGAACATGTTGTATCTTTTTTTTCCCCCAAAAAAGCCACATGTCCTTCACTTTGGCTGTTTGCCTTTTAAACAAGGCAGTCAATTTTCTTTATTACAAAGATAGTAGATTTCTCCTCTACTCTCATGGCAATAGTACAAAAAAAGTTAGGACAAAGGTAATCAAGCAATCCTGTTGCATGCATGTTTGCTTGGAAGTAAGTCCCACTAAGTAAAGCTTTTTACCCATGAGTAAACATAAAAAGTCTTGGGGCCTTTCCACACTACACTGTTATAATGCTATTATTCCACTTTCAACATCCCATGGAATCCTGGGGCTTGCAGTTGGGGAGGGGCATTTAGAATTCTCAGCCAGAGAGCTCTTTGGTCTCAGTAGACTACAAACCCCAGAATTCTACAGGAGGTTAAAAGTGCAATAATAGCACAACGTAGTGAGGAAAGACCCCTGATCTACCTGCTTTGCTTTTCTACTGACTGTTGGAAATGTGTTGGTACATAATAGGGAAAGGACCCTATCCAAATCCGGATCCAAATCCTGGGAAGGCTCTGGGAATCCACAAATCTCATGAATCTTGAATCTTTCAAATCCTTTTTTTAAAAAAGGTTTTAAAAAGCAAGGGAAAGAAGGATAAGCTTGGGCAAGACACACTCTCTCAGCATTAGCAAAAACCTCAGCAAAGGCAAGCCTTCCTCTGAAGAAATCTGGCCAGGACAATTGTCATAGTTTTGCTGCAGGATCTCCCCAGACTGAAAATGTCATGAAGGCCCTTTGTACACAGGCAGGAAAATGTGGATTAATCCCACATTTTCCTGCCTATGTAGACAGGACCACTACAGTACAGAGATAATCCAGGTCAAAACTGGCTTTTCTTTGCATGGCTCCTTCTGGCATCCTGGGGTTTGTAGTCTGATGATGCACCAGCACACTTTGGCAGAGAAGGCTGTGACACTTTGTAAAACTCTAAACCCCAGAATTGTGTCTGAAAGAGCCTTGCAAGTGAGCTATGCAAAGGAATGTTTCAGCTGTCCTTGAAATCTTAAGCCTAAGTGCTGAACTTAAATATGAAATGTTCACTTTAAATGTCTTGGAATACAACCCTAGATGTAATTTGTGAAATTGTTAGCAAAGGCCATTATTACTCCAAGGGAAAAATTCACCTACTTGCCATCTTGTGCATCTAGTCTCCAAAGTTTTCAGGGGTCCTGGTCTCCCAAATTTTCAGGTGTCCTGGTCTCCCAGGTTTTCAGGCATCCTGATCTCCAACAAACTGTTTGGGTGGTGGACTTGAAAGATTCGGTTTGCCTATTCTGGCACAAGGATTTGGATTCCCAAATCTCTAATCCCTGCCAAGAATTCAAAGATTCAGTTGGCCCATCCCTAGTACATAACATTCCATAGTTTCTCAGTCAGTTGATGGCACCTGTCCAAATGACAGAGTTGTTGTGGCCAATTTAGCACTTGATTAGGGTGTTGTTCAATAGTATGACTTGCCTGTGTGACTTCTGTGGCCTGGTCTGCATACATATGAATATCATTTGATTTCATTCTAGAGCCAAGTCTAGAATCATAAATTGCAATCATGTAATATTCTGCATGCATGAATCACCTCACTGTAGCAGTCATCAACTAATGAATTGGCTACAACATTTATTACCTTTACTAATTCCAGCCTTCAACGAATGCTGCCTCTTTTCTAGCCCAACCAGATAGCACTCATTCATGGTTATTGTTGTGATGTTACCATAGCCTACCACCCCTCCTACAAGATATGTGATTTTCATAAATTGGATTTATTAATGACCAGACAACATGATAGGAGTCATTGCTTTATCTAGGCAGTTTGTCTTCCATTGTGTTCAAAAATGCAAAGAGTCTGAAGGAGTGAAGGAATTAACACAAACCCATCAGCTGACTCTTTGCATTTTTGAACACAATGGAAGACAAACTGCCCAGATAAAGCAATCAGAGACCATCTTTCAATCTTAGCCTACAGAGATCTTCCCTATACCTCCTAACTGACCAAACGTTACAAGATTGTCGGGAATCCCATCAATGTTTTGTCACTCCGGAGTTAAAGCAGTCATCCCATTCCAGACCCCTTTGTCAGTCCTGTGGGAAAGCCATTACAGCTTTGTCAAGGCACCCCTTTAGAGTATGAAATATGGTATAAAAATCTTAGCTTCAACCTCAGCCAATTGTAGTGTGTAGAACACAGAGTGCCACTCCTCCATGCTACCCTCAGATGCTGTTTGAGCCCCTCCACTGTGACCTCCTTTTTCAAGGCTGGTAACTGTCACCTTTCCAGCCCCTAATCTCTCTCTATCCAACCTTTACTGCCTCACTTTCCAATAGCCTTGTATAGTTCTTGAGAGTGTCTGATTTCTTGTATGTTTGTCAATTCTAACAAAATACTTTGCTTAACTTTAACTGGGATCCTCTCTACAGTTAGTACTGGTATACGTAGATGAAAAGAGATCCTGCCGTAACCCTCCTCTCACAGGCCTCCTTTGAACTATAATTTCCCCAAATTCTAGGAAGATGCTGGCATTGTGGTAGACGCCAACGTCCCCGACTTCTAAGGGTAACAGTGACACCACCTTGAGAGGGGCTCCATTGTTTTCTAGTTCAATCTGAAATACTTTAGGAACAAGTAACAATGAGTGACTTTCGATTATGAAAGGCTTAGAAGCTTCCTGGAATAAGTGATACATATTTTCTGCAAACTGTGCTTGCTGGTCAACTGGGGAAAAATTACCAAAAATCAAACCCTTTTCTCCTGAATCCTAAAGAGAGTAAACTTGTAAAGGTTTCTGGTGTGTTTTTCCTCTAGATATTATCTTTGAAAGATATTTCCAGTGGGTTTTTTTCCTCCTTCTTTTTCACTGCAGGGATTAAGTAATGAATAGCTTAGCAACTATGCTTATATTGCCATCACATGACAGAGACGTGGTGGCAGTGAAGGTCAATCTGCTATAGGGTTAAGTCAAATGACAATAAATTTCTCCAACACATTGCTTCTTGTCTTAGTGCTTTATCCAAACATTTTCTTTTCAGCTGAAAGGCAGGGTGCAGGGGTGCAGTTTAAGCATCCACAATAGGCTTGGCCTGAGCAGGGGAACAGGCCAGCTCACCCACCTATATTTTCCTTTCTTTGTGTGGAGAGCAATATTCCGAAACAGAGAGTATGTCTTACATGTGGGGTTCTCCCTGTGAAGCAGAACTCTGGCAGGGAGGGGGGGAATAGTCTTCTCCATTACACAAAGAGCCTCTAATGTGTAGGGAACAACAATGGAGACAATTGGAGCTATTTTTCTCTCTGTTCTCAGGCAGCCAGGCTACATATTTCAACTAGTGACCTGGCCATGGCAATTTCTCCTACATTCAAAATGTTTAAACCTCACATTATTTCTATTCTGAATATGAAGAGATGGCTGAATATTGGCAAATTCTTTAAAATGGAAGCAAAATGAAATTCTTCCCCATAATATTAGCAGCAGTTATTCACAGTACACAAAGGGTCATAA
Source organism: Ctenosaura bakeri (assembly GCA_948474755.1). Taxonomy (NCBI): domain Eukaryota; kingdom Metazoa; phylum Chordata; class Lepidosauria; order Squamata; family Iguanidae; genus Ctenosaura; species Ctenosaura bakeri. The sequence continues at coordinate 322,648 of CAOLHI010001528.1, forward strand.
TGTACTTGCTTGTAATATTGGTGTTAAAAACAAGAGGCTGTCCAGGACAGAAAAAAAATGCAGCAGTGCTAATTTAGCACTTCTCACTTGGCTGAAAATAGAGGAATTCTGTCTACCTGTATTCTCTATTTCTTGAAGCATTTCAAAGCCCTTCTGGGTCTGGAGGAATGAATCTGTTAGTTTCAGCTTCTCCCATTTCTGATTTTTTAAGATTAAATCTTCACTGAAGTTCAACTTTCTTTTCATAGGATGTCACTGGAGATCAAGAGGGGGATCAGCATAGATGCATCCAGTTGTTTTCCTGCAGCTAGTTGCACTGCAAAGATGACATCTGCAGGGAACCCTACTGAAAATCCCCCAGAAGTCCCTATGACTGCCTGGAGCAGCACGTCTACCTGTAGGAAAATAGCTGGGTGTATCTCAGCTATTTTCATCCCCATTCTCAAATGACACAGAAATGGCTGTGTTGGAGGGCACTTAAAAGATGGAGTTGGGGAGGTGGGGTAGCACCAGAAGACAGAGTTGTGCAGATGTAGCTACACACACCAAACATGCATCTCCCAAATCCTGCTAGTGGCTCCTATAGAAATTATGCTTACAAAAAATACATCTACAATTGAACTGGAAATCACAGTGCAGTTATGCAGGGGGAATTAAGATGAGGTGAAGGTGTCATTCTATTGCAAGTGGGGAGGGAGATATCCACCCTGGTGGCCGCTGGCATGGTCCCTGTGGCCATAAACATAGTAAGTCAAACACTGGGATGTTTCAAGTGTGGCTGGCTCTCTGGAGGATTCAGGGTCCCCTCTCACTACAAGAGTGGTAAAATCCTGCTGCTGTTAGAAGGGGTGGAAATTATAGGGCTATCTTGTGTGACACTGTTATCTTTCAGCAGTACTGGAGTCTCCTTAGGATTTACGGAAATATTAGATCAAAGGAGGCCTGTGAGAGGAGGGTAGTGGCAGAATCTTTTCACCTGTATATACCAGGACTAACTGTAGAAAGAAAGGTTGTACAGAGAGAGGTTTTGGGTGGAAGAGGTGATATTTACTGGTCCTAAAGCAGAAGATTGAAGAGGAGTGGTTCATACAGGAGTTTGAGGGCAACACAGAGGAATGGGAGTCTGGGGTGCAGCATGATACCCAATGTGCTAGCAAATTACCTGAGGCGCAGCTGGGGTTTTTATACCCTATTTCCTACCCTGAAAGGGTATGTGTTAATTGTTTTCTGGCAGTGCAAACAAAGGGGTCCAGAATGGGTTGATTGTCTTAACATTAGGTGACAAAGCATTGGTGGGAGTCATCTCAATGTCTTGGTTTGGCATGGTAACTAGGAAAGATCTCTGTGGGATATGCTTAAAGCAGGAGTGCCTGTCTGCTTCACTTGGGCAATTTTATCTATTTTATTTGGAGGTTGAATTATTGAGAAGATTATCCCAAACCCATTAATCTCAGAGATTTCCATCTAATTCTCATGAATTTATGACCTGGCCATGGTGAGGTCATTCTTCTACTGCATGTTTTCCAGCCAGAAGTATCTAGTTTTATCAGAAAATTGTATTTCTGTGTCTGTCTGTCTGTCTGTCTGTATGGCGTGGTAACTGCACCCCTATTCCACCTGCCTTTCCAGCCTTCTCTGCTTCTTGCCCACATGCAGGGTTTCCTCCCATCAAGGACTCTATTCATACTCCTATGGGAACAAGAGCTTCTAAATGGGGCCTTACTCTGTTGTCACTGGACATGCCCTGTCATGTGATTGGTGTGATTCTTCCCTCACCTGCTGCTTATTGCATTTCCCTCCTCCCTTTCCATTAGAATCTAACCACTGCATGTGTGTGTGTGTGCATGCCTGTGCACATACATGTGTGCCTGTGCATACCTTTTCTAAATGCTCAGCATTGCCTGAGTGTTTCAAGTGAGATTGTGCACATGAAGTTCATGTGTCTTGCCAAAGTTCAACGTGGATGTGGTACAGAGGGGGCAATGTATAGTCCCATGCTTTTCCCTGTGTTGTGATGGTTGCACTGGGGAGTGGAGATTTACATTATAGTGGATTTGCAATTAGGTGCTATTGTGCAGATGTGGCTGCTCTAAATATGTTCAGAAACTTATGTGATACCCAGTGGGGTCTGGTGTGGTCATGGGCATGGTGGATGTGCTTCAGCACCATCTGGGACTCACTAATTTGCAGAGCACTTGAATCAGTTATTCCACACCCCATGAAAATCTACCTTTGGCACTTGGCTTGGAGCTTGTCTTTCAGTTGGCAGATCTTTGGAGATTTTATATGAAGTCAAGGCCCCCATTACCCCATAGCTCCTTTCTCAGTCCAAAGCATCCAAAGGGCTAAAAGCCCTCAAAAGTCTTACATGGCGTGCTGCTTCTCTTGTTGTCATACCATATCACTTCATGTTACAAGTGTGTTACCATGCCATCCACCCCCGCCACTCCATGATATGATTGACAATGAACATTATTTAATTGGCACAAAATATAAATCATACATTTATGACTGAAAAGCCATGCTGGCAAAGAGGACTCACTGTACACATGCAAAATTAGGTCAGATGGGACCTCGAGACATGGCCAGGTCATAAGTTCACTGAGGATTAGTCAGAGAAGATAATCCTCTCAATGGCCCAAGCCTAGAAAACAATAGCCACTGAAGCTCCCAGACAAAGCAACAATGACCAATGTCCTGTAGCCTCCTTCCTGCTGAACTTTCCCCTTTGTTTTCTCATCTGCCCAGACATTAAGAAGCTATCACGACTCACATCAATGCTTTGTCACCTAATGCTAAGACCATGAGCCACCTCCGGGCCCCTTTGGTTTGCTCGGCCAAAGAGCCATTATCACCTTACCCTTCAGAGCAGAAAAAGTGTATTTAAACTTGGGCTCCAAACCTGATGATTCATAGCACTTTGGATGCACATGGGTGTGTCACTCCATCTATTTGCTCCCTGATTCTTATGCTCTGGACTACCCTCAAGCTCTCATGTTTGAGCCACTGCACCATAACTTTCTTTTCTTCAGGGCTAGTAAATATCACCCACTTTGTCCTAACTCCTTGCTATCCAATTTTACCTCCTTTCCTTCAGTTAGCCTTGTATCATTGTAAGATTGCTTGAATTTTCCATGTGTTTGTGACTTTCCTCTAATAAAACATTCTTTTAACCTCCAACTGGTGTCTCTATATTAGTATCAGTATACCCAGGTGAAAAGATCCCAAAGATACCTCCTCATCTCTCTCAGGTCTCCCTATAATTCCCTATCTTTCCACGGAGACATTTGGATCACGGATGGACCCCTGAGTCACCCATCATTTGGGGCAACAAGATGGCAATCAGTATTTAAAGCATTTTTTATTGTTGTATGCCTTCAAGTTATTTCCGACTTATGGTAATCCTAAGGTGAGCATCTCATGGGTTTTCTTGGGAAGATTTGTTCAGAGTGGGTTTGCCTTTGTCTTCCTCTGAAGCTGAGAGAGTGTGACTTGCCCAAGTGCTTGAGCACTTATCTCCAGAGTCACAGTCCAATATACAAGCCATTACAACATGTGGGCTCTCTTAAAACTTTCTGCCACCTAGATTTCTCTCCAAATTTTCATCCCAAATAGAAGGTCAGTGGGAACTATCAAGAAAAGAGGAAAGTGAGACATCCTGACGAAGTTTCTTTCCTTCAAAGCAAACTGTTCAGCCTTCAGAAAAGCAGCTACTTTTGTATTGCCTAGAGGCTTGCCTCTGGCTGCTCTTCTGTCTTCCCTCAAAAGAAAACTGTAATTAGCAGGGAGTCTTCAATGAAGATGGAGGAAGTGGAAGTGGCAGAAGTTCAGATAGGGCATGTCTTTTCCCACCTTTCTCTCGTGTGACCACAGCCATAGCAAACACAGCAAAAACAGTGTACGCTTTTTAATTCAATATTTGTTACGGCAAATTAACATGCTGCCAATATGACAATTAAATGGTTGTTCCTGACATTAGATGTCAAAGCTGTTTGGTGTTGCAGCTTAAATTGCAGTGCTGAAAAATGCCTTCCATTTTGAGCTTTATGCTGCACTGCATCTTACTCTCCACCCCCACCCCAATCCCACTGCATTGCTAAATTCAGTTCCAAGTCCATCAGCTCTTTTTCATCCTTACAGTAATCCAAGGCATCAGGAACCTTTCAGATTCTTTTGTCAAACTTTTCCTGGTTACAAAGCTTGCCGCAGATCTAAGAAATGTGGAAACATCCCATGCTGGGATCATTATCCCCTCTGATGCTGAGCGGCAGCTTCTCATTCTTTTCTTTAATTCTCATCAGGTTGTTGTTTCCACTTCTCTGTGTCTGTTGCTTGCAGCTAGCATGATCCTCACTCACACAGGTATCGTGTTCGCCCCATGGCAAAACAGCAGCGTGTCATGCCAAGTTTCTCCAGTGATGGTTATGTGATTGTTAAATGTGACTTTAATCTGCTGGTACTTTCTCAGGTGCCTGCTGCCTCGGTAGGAAGGTGCTGGCGACACTTCAGCATGCATTGCCCCCCTTCTGGGACTGGAAGGGCCATTTTATATCCTAATAGCTAAAAGCCATTTTTTTAAAAAGCCATTTTAGATTTTACAAGGAGGAAGCAATGTGTGCATCACTTTGGATAGTGATACTTAGGTGTAGAGCAGGTGAAGAAAAACAGAGACGGATGTGTGCACCTTGATTCTACTGACTTCTAACATATACTTATATGACTTTCTTTAAATGCATAAATAAATTGCTTATTTCAGTGATTGACCTGGGATTGTCAACATGCAACTTCCCCTCCCCCCACCCACAACCATTTTTTCATCCCAGACCCCATCCACCTCCCCACTCCAAATTCAGTGGCATGCTGCCAATTTTCAATAGCGTAGCAGCACAATAGTCAAAAAAGGCTCAACAACTAGATTGTGCATAGCTGGAACCTTTACATTTGAGTAAGGGCTTTTCTGCACTTTGGGGAGGAAATGGGGCAGTCCGTTACTCACCAGACTGGCATGTTCTCCCCTGACGATCCACGATGGTCTGGAGCAACGTGTGCCTGTGCTACACACTCTCCAGCAACGAAAATGGAGGCTTCCAGTTGGCGGAGGCTCTTCACCAACCGGAGAAGCTTGCCAGCCAGAAGCCCGCCCCCGGAAGATCTGCAGACTCGCACTGGCACGAGCTTGTAGATCTATACTTTACAGAGCGACGGACTGGGGCATGCCGCGCTATTGAAAGTCCTCTTTTAATTGGTCTTTCAATAGCACAGGTGACCACCAGTTCTGGGCGTTCCGGAGCGGGCTGAAGTCCGGACAAACGGTAAGTAGTCCGAACTCAGTTTGCCCCTAAATGCGAACGTTCTCGCAGGAGGACACACTGGCCCATTTTAAAAACCAAGTGCGGAAAAGTCCTAAATGTATATAGTATGCTGATGTTCCATTGATTACATTGTAGATGAAACTGAGGTGAGCAGGGATATAACTGCAGCCTCCACCTTCAATCTGCCGAACAGTCACCGTAACTCAGAGTCCATGTACCTGGAGGAAATATAGGGTGGGTCAAAGTGGGTGGGTCAAGTGGGCCAGATAAGTGCTACCACTGCAGGAGGCTGATGCCACATGTATTTTTTAAAAATCTACATTTCTCAATTAAAACAAGCTCTTCTTTTTTCATACCTGGGTAGGCGCCAGAAGATGTTGGATTGCAACTCCCATCAATCCTAGCCAGTATAGCAAAAAAACTGAGATGATGAGACATTCGCTCATAGAATCAAAGATATGGAAGAGACCACAACAGCCAGTGAGTCCAACCTCTGCCATGCAGAAACACACACTCAGAGTACCCTCAGCAAACATCCATCCAGCCTCTGTTTAAAAACCTCCAAGAAAGGAGGATCCACCACACTCTGAAGCAGAATATTCCACTGTCAAATTGCTCTTACCTGATGTTTAGATGGAATCTTTTTTCCTGTACTTTGAATCCATTGCTCTGTGTCCCAATCTCTGCAGCAGCTGAAAACAAGCTTGCTCCATCTTCAACATGACATTCTTTCAAATATTTAAATGTGGCTATTATGTCACCTCTTAATCTTATTTTCATCAGGCTAAATATACCTAGCTCCCTAAGCCACTCCTCACAGGGCATGGTTTCCAGACACTTCATCATTTTGGTCACCCTCATCTGGACATGTTCCAGTTTGTCAATATGGTGCCCAGAACTGGACACAATATTTCAGGTGAGGTCTAACCAAAGCAGAATAGAGTCATATTATAATTTCCCTTGTTCTTGACACTGCCCTTATTGATGCAACCTAGAATTGCATTGGCTTTTTTAGCTGCTGCATCATGTCCAGCCTGTGGTCCACTAAGACTCCTAGACCGCTTTCACATGTACTGTTTTCAAGACATGTGTCACCTATCCTATATCTGTGCATTTCATTCTTTCTTCCAAAGTGTAGTACCCTACATTACTCCTTGTTAAAATTCATTTTGTTAGTTTTGGCCCAGCTCTCTGATCATTCAAGGTCATTTTGAATTCTGATCCAGTATTAGCTGCCCCTCCTAATTTGGTGTCATCTGCAGCTTTGATGAGCATGCCCTCTATGCCTTCATCCAAGTCACTGATGAAGTTGAATAGCACTGGGCCCAGGACAGAACCTTGTGGCACCCCACTAGTCACTTGTCTCCAGGGTGAAAAGCAGACATTTGTGAGTACCCTTTGGGAACGGTCAGTCAACCAGTTTCAGATCCACCTGACAGTAACATTGTCTAACCCACATTTTACTACCTCGTTTGCAAGGGACATAAGTTCTATACCCTGCTATAAATGCTAGTTGGCACACCACAACCACAAAAGCCTGTTTTTTAAAAGTCTGTAAGTGAGTGAAATCAGTGCTTTAGGTGAGGCTGTTGAGCCACCAGCCCCATTCTGCCCTTGGCTCTCATGCACAGTTGCAGTCTTAAAGGAACCCCAGACAATATTGGAGGAATGAAATGTGTTTAGCCCCTGGACATTCAGTTTTCTGTTTAGGTTATATCTTCCTGCTCCTATCATCTTTTCTACTGCACAAATAGTCTAGTTTTTCCAAACTGCTGATCCAGACTTGTCAGTGTATTTTTCTTTAGCTTTATAAATGAGGCTGTTGAAGTGAGAGTATTTGTCTCTTCTGTTGAGGTGAAGGACACAGTATTAATGGGCTTTATGGGTAAGTTTTGCTCCATTTCAGCCACCCAGGTTGTTAAAGAGAAAGAAATGAGATAGTGAAGTGTGTGTATATAATATCGACACTGCTGACCAAGGGAAGGGGGCAGGGAGGGAAGGAGATGGAGTACAATAATATGACAGATGTCTCCCAATCCACAAAAGGAGAAAATGAAGGCAGACCTTTTTATACCCCTCAGAGGCAGTGGTTTACATAGGCCATTTCTGCACTAGCCTGTTATAGCGCTATGCTTCCACATTCAACATCCTATGGAATCCTGGGGTTTGCAGTTTAGGGAGGGGCCAGTCAGTTGCAAGGAGTGGGGGCTGGAGGCTGGGGGAAAATGTTCAAGATTCTATAACAAGGTGCAAGTCTCTGCCAACATGTTTATAGGAAGTGTCAGTGGCTGTTCCCTCTGTCATTTGCTTCCTCTGGTGTGCAACAATCGTAGGATGGGGCAAGCTGACAATATAGCTTCATCCTCTGTCCACTGATCATTTGTGTGCATATGGAGGGGCTTGTTCAGACTGCTTCTGCATGCAGAGGAAACAAGGAGCAACTCCATATAGCATAAAGGTGCTCCTTTCTCTGTCATTGTTCAAGAGGATCTAGTCAACCCAAATGTATGCCTGCAGCTTATCAGTGCCAGAAAAACAGAGCTGGATGTGACAGTCCTAAAGCAATTCTTACACACCAGGGTGAAGGGCTTGCGGAAGAAAGTACAGATACCTCCCCCACCCCCAGGGCCTGAAAAAGTACATACATAGCAGTAGCCTCTAGTTATGCCTATATATGGCCATTTCCACACTACACTTTTGTAGTGCTATTGTTCCACTTTCAACATCCTGTGGAATTCTGGGGTTTGTAGTTTACTGAGGCCAAAAAGCTCTCTGGCTGAGAATTCTAAATGCCCTTCCCCAAACTGCAAACCCCAGGATTCCATAGGGTGTTAAAAGTGGAATAGTAGCACTATAACAGTGTAGGGCAGAAATGGCCTATGTCACCAAACACATACTGGCCAACACATGGGGAGTGAATGTATGTTTCTCCCCCTCCCCCCGCCAAGACTAAGGGCATTGTGGTACAGTTACTTATCCAGTTCAATCCAGTAATGACTGACAGGACTGATCTAAAGAAAAAGACCATCAGCGAATCTTACCTGGACCTTGGATCTTATACAGGCCAGCCTCCTAGACAGTTCCTAGGTGGTAAATTAGATGCCACAGTGCCAAGTTGCACTGGCATAACTAGACAGATCTCAAAGGACTTGGCCCTGGTTATATCAAAAAGCTGTCTTATCAAACTATCTGTTCATCGATAGCCAAGAGATAGTTATTCTCAGTGGGCAACAGCTTCTCAGGATCTGACTGAGGAAGTCCTTCCAACTAGACCTACCAGGGGCTGAACCTGGGTCTCTCTGCATGCATTCTACCTCAGTGAACTCTCTTCTATCCCTTATGGTCCTGCCTGCCTTTCTCATACTACACTGCTGTGGGTTTTTCAGAAGAGTAAGTCAGTTTCTATGCCAGAAAATGGGTCCTGAAAGATCTCTGTCCACTGACTCCCACCAAACTGACCCCCTAAAGATGTTGAAACTAAAAGATTGAGTCTGATTCAAATATGATTAAATGAGCAAAGAGACCAGGTCAGGAGAAACCAAGAGAACAGGCTTCATTACAAAAACTTCATCTAAAGTAGCAATCATGCAGTCCTCCAGACAGAGTTGCATCCAGACTGTATTCCTTACTAGGGGCTATGCTGGTTAGGACTGCTGGCACTTGCAGGACAAGAAGATCTGGAGGACCATATGATTCCCAGCTCCAAACTAAGGCCTGGGATAGTTACTTAGGATGCTATGCTAACGTTTGTACATGCTGGGAAGAGAACTGACTAGCAAAGGGAGCAAAGTAACAGCTAAGAGCATTAGTCTAAGTCACACTGTTGCAAGAGGACAGGCTCTGTGGCAACCCTAATTATCTGGCTCCAACACAACTATCTGGACTCCTGTATACCCTCCTTCAATGCTTTGAGCAAACTATTATTTCACCAGTATTCACTTCCAAGGAAACTCTCATAACTAGGGATGGGCCAACCGAATCCACGAATCTTCGAATCCTTGGCAAAGATTCAAGATTAGCAAATCCAAATTCCTGTGCTAAAATAGGCAAACCAAATCTTTCGAATCCACCAACCAAATAGTCTGCTGGAGACCAGGACGCTGAAAACCTGGGAGACCAGACACACAAAGAGATGGCAAGTAGGTGAGTTTTTCTCTTGGAGTAATAATGGCCTTTGCTAACAATTTCAGAAATTACATCTGGCGTTGTATTCTAATATATTTAAATTGAACATTTAATATTTAATATTTAAGTTCCTTTAATATTTAAGTTCAGCACTATTTTCTGCACTGAAAATCAATGGCATGTATAAATGCTAGGGTCAGTGGATCTGATGCCTATCAGAAGTAGTGGGGCAGAGGGCAAGGTCACACAATCTCATCTAGTGATTGTCACATGTAGGCAATGTACCTCCTTCTACAAGATATGCCTGCTCAGGCTGCCTGTGCCTGCTCAGGCCACCTCCCTCCGCAAGGTAATAATCTCTATTTTTTGACTTGAGAGTGGAGGGTAGGGATTGAGAATTATTGAGACTGGACTAGAGATTTCACTTGAAAGTCCCTTGCAGGTCCTGAGACTGGACTAAAGGTTGGGTTTTTTCCCCCAAAGTGTCTTGTTGCAGGACTTGAGACTTGACTTGAGACTGCAGGGTGCAGAATTGAGATTGGACTAAGGGCCGGTGTTGTTGTTTTTAAGTGCCTTCCTTGTTGCAGGACTTGAGACTTGACTTGAGATTGCAGGGTGCAGAACTGAGACTGGACCAGAGGCTGGTGTTGTTGTTGTTTTAAGTGCCTTTCTTGTTGCTGGACTTGAGACTTGACTGGAAAGTACAGAGTTCTTGAGATTTCAAGGACAGCTGAAGAAGATTCCTTTGCATAGCTCCCTTGCAAACCTCTTTCAGACACAATTCTGGGGTTTGGAGATGGACAAGGTGTCACGGCCTTCTCTGCCACAGTGTGCTAGTGCATCACCAAACTGCAAACCCCAAGATGCCATAAGAAGCTATGCAAAGAAAATCCATTTTTGACCTCGATTATCTCTGTACTGTAGTATGTGGCCCTGTTTACACAGGCAGGAAAATGTGGGATTAATAAACATTTTCCTGCCTGTGTAGAAAGGGCCTTCATGTCATTTTCAATCTGGTGAGATCCTGAGGCAAAACTATGACAATTGTCCTGGCCAGATTTCTTCAGAGGCAGGTTTGCCTTTGCCTAGGCTTTTGCTAAGGCTGAAAGAGTGTGTCTTACCCAAGATTATTCTTCTTTCCCTTGCTTTTTAAACCCTTTTAAAAAAAAGGATTCGAAAGATTCAAGATTCATGAAATTCGTGGATTTCCAGAACCTTCCCGGGATTCAGATCCAGATTTGATTGTTACCCTGTATGTTGGGGGTCCCAGGAGAGGCGACCAAATTACCAAATAAAAACACAAGATGGGGGAAATTAGACTCGAGCACTCTCTTAAGCTAATGAGAGGCAGGGTAACTTAGCTAGGGTCTTTTAACCCTATGTCTACGGCGTCAGGGTGGCCAGAAAGTTTTAAAGTAACAAAGATGGCAATTTTATTAAAAGACAAACAACAAACAAGACAACACATGCATATCACTAACTGGAAATAGAAATGGAGAGTTTTCGGGGGAGTTGGTAATATGACACCTTTTCACGTAGTCCTGGAGAGATGCAGAGGTTGAGGGGAAGAAACTCAGCGCGGTTCGCTGAGGGGGCGACTTGCTGGACAAACTGACAGCAAGGCAGGATAGCAGTCCAGAGTGTTCTGAGGAGGGCTTGGAATTGGGGACTTTTTATAGGGTGAATTGTGCCTACAGGCCATGCCATGCTCGGTGAGAACAAGGGAAATTTAGAGCAGGACAAAGGCGTTGGAAAAGGTCAGGTTTTACATGATCAGCTTAGTGCTGGATGACAATAATATGGCCAGTATGCAAATGGCTCAACATAAAGGAATGGCTCGGCACTCGGCCAGGCGTCTTTGTGTAAAGTCACGCTGAGCAAGGTGGGTTTGCAAGAAGGATGGTCCCTGAAGCAACAGAGAGGCATTAAGTTGCCTGCCTAAATGAGGTTTGGAATGTACAACCATTAACGGCCGTGCCTATTACGTGCTCGTCCGGTGACCCTTGCAAACACGTGGAGTAGGGTGGCAGAGAAGGGTCGAATAGAGGCCAAATTATTTGATATCAAGAGATATCTAGTGCTCTCACCAGACATAGCATAACCATGGTAACAGTCTCATTCCTACTCATAACATATTTGGTGGAAGTGGCTGAAGCTGAGTGGGGAGTAGGTCCCTGGCTCAAATCCTTAGCACTGCCTTTTTTATATTTCAAAGTGCAGTTACAGAGGGCAAGTGGGGGCACAGGGGAGTGAATAGGGTCCTAAGAGGATCATAATGAATAGGGTCCTAAAACAAAATTGCTTTCTTCTTCGCTCACCCACCAAGTTCTAATTCAGATTTTGCTCCTCACATTGACAATATGTAGGAAAAAACATCCTGTACACTAAGTCAGAACTATACAGCAAAGGAATTGTATTGTTTCATACTCAGTTTATGAGGCTGGAGAAATTCTATAAGGCCATTTCCACACTGCACTGTTATAGTGCTATTTTTCCACTTTCAACATCCTGTGGAATTCTGTGATTTGTAGTTTACTAAGGCCAAAGAGCTCTCTGGCTGAAAATTCCAAATGCCCCTCCCTAAACTGCAAACCCTAGGGTTCCATGGGATGTTGAAAGTGGAATAATAGCCTTGTTACCATGTAGTGCAGAAATGGTTTCAGTTGCCAAAGCTGAGCACCCTGGTGTAGTTGTTTGAGCACTGGGGTTGGACTCTGGAGACCAAGGTTTGAATGCCTACTCGGCCATGGGAGCCCACTGCATGATCTTGGGTAAGTCACACTCTCTCAGCCTCAGATGAAAGCAAAGGCAAATCCTCTCTGAATGCATTTTTGCTAGGAAATCCCCTGATAAGTTCTCTTTATGGTCACCATAAGTTGGAAAGAATTTGAAGGCAAAAAACAACAAAAGCTACAATCAGAGCTGACAATATTAGTTTGAATGGTCCCAGGCTCTGACTTAGGTATAGCCAAGGCTTTCAGTTCCATTTTCTCTCACATTCATCTTTTGGTAAACTTGGGCAAATTTGACTCTGAAAAAATGTGATGAAACAAAAATCTCATTTCTCCCTAAGGCACTGGGAAATATGTTCATTTCAGCTTCTCCTACAGATGAGGTTTGCTAATTTGCGTAAATTTTAATAAGCCGAAACAGAATGTCCAACTGCTCCTATCTGACTCAATATAATAAAGCATTTTTGTATAACTGATCCCAATTCTAGCTGCTTTTCATAGGTTATAATTAAGATTATGCCACAAATAATTTGTGGAAGTATCATTGGGAAACTAAAGTGCCCAGAAAGGAATCTTCTCTTTTTCTGATAGCATTCCTCATGCTCCTGTAATATCAGACATGGCTACAACATTGCTGTAGCTATTTCTGCCAATTTTACCATCCTCTCCACAAAAAGAACCTACCTCTTAAAACCAGAGAATGCCCCCAATTCCAGGATTTTTGAAGCACCAGAGATTAGGGTTGCTGGCAGCCATACACTCTCACACATTGATATGGTGTAATTAGCAAATATTAATTGGCATGCAACTAAGTTGTATACACTTATGGCTGAAAGGCCACATGGAGAAGGTATGCTGGCTGGGAAGATGTGTAAAAGTAGGTCAGAGGTGACCTCAGCAAGGCCAGGTCATAAATTCATTGTGGAATAGTTGGGAAAGCCTGACTTAATGGCTCTAAGTTAATCCTCTCAAGTGCCTGACCTCAAAAAAAAATAGTCAAAGAAACTGCTCAGGTGCAGCAGGCAAGCTCCCCTTTTGTGCACATTTCCTTCCAAAATCCTCCCCAGTCATATTACCGAACCAAAAGATTGAGAGGTTGTCAGGGTCACCATCGATATTTTGTCACCTAACAATAAGACCATCAACCCATTTCAGACTTCATTGTATTGGTTCCAAACTCCATTGTTTACTCAGCTGGAGAGCCATTTAAACCCATGCCCTCCAGCTAGAAACTGGGTATAAAAACACCTGATTTTGAGCAGCCAGATGCAGTATCTCACTTGCTGAACAGCACACTGTTGTTCTGATTCCCAAAAAACTACTATCCTTAGGTGCAAGTCTAATCCACATCACTGCTTTTCTTCACTGCTCTCCAGATTGGTAATTATCACCCCCAAACCCTGAAACTTTGCTTTTAATGTCTCCTCCCCTTTCCTTTGATTAGTTCTGTGTGAGCGTGTGGGTGTTTGGACCTTGTATGTGCATGACTGAATTCTCTTTAATAAAACACATTTTAGTTTACTTTTGGAATCTCTGACTGGTTCTTCCGTGCAGAAGGCCCTGTAAAACACTGGTGTCAAATCTTGTTACGTTACCCCCTCTCACAGTTTGAACTAATCTTCCCCACTTTTACAAGGAGGCGCTGGCATTGTGGGTGGACCCCTGAGTTACCCACATTTTGGGGTAACAGGTTGCTGGGAAATGATGACTGAAGCACATTCCCTGTTGTGGCATTTGTTGACAAGGCACCTTGAGAGACCCCCTGAGGTTCTTGCACAGTTGTTTGACTCAACATGCTTCACAACCAGCAGAGCACTGCAGTCATTATTTCCTCATTCCTCTGTCTGCAGCATCTCAGAAACCCTTTGTCTGGGTGTTGCCAAGTTTAAGAGGTAGGTTTTTGAGATAACATTCAGTCATTAACAGCTGTACATGTGAATCCAAAGGTTATGAAATTGTAAATCTAACTTACAATCTTGTTAATATTGAACAGGATGCCACCCTTGTCTCTTAGGAAAGCATAACGTCTCCTGAACTCAGCTGGACAATTCTGTCTCTGAAGTACAGTAGGACTTAAACACACTCACCCACACACACCAGTGACAGAGAGAAAGCCTCATCAGAAGCTGTAGAAGCTCCTGATTAAGCTTTCTAAATAACAAAGGCCATTTCCACGCAGGGTAATAAAAACGGTGTAGTGCATCCTCCACAGAGGACATCTGCACCTTGGAGCAGATTGGGTCCAGGCTACTTAGTGTATATCCACATCTCAGTCCGCTCTGGAACAACTCCAAGTGGTCCTCCAGCGTGCTTTTGAAAGACTTGTCCGGTCTTTCAAAAGCATGGAGCACACCACTGTGAGCCTGCTCCCTTGTGCGATCTGCCAAGGGCAGGCTTTAGGCTGGTGAGCTTCAGCGGTTGGTAAAGACCCATGACCAACCAGAAGCCACCATTTTGGATGCCGAAGCAGAGTGGATTGATGCCCACGCACTACTCCTGAGCAGCTTGGACCAGACCGGGGAGCCAGAAGATCCGGTAAGTAGCAGCGCAGGGCAATTCCCTCACCCCGTGTGGAAATGGCCAAAGTTTAAGTTAAATCTAATGAGGCATAAGAAATTCTCAGTACAGTGAATACAAAATCATTTGTCTCTGAACCCCTTTTAATTTTTGCCAGGTATTTTCTGGTGGAGTGGTGTGGTTAATTAAATGGTGATTTCATATTTTTTATCAGTTGTGATTGGGCACTCACTGTTGCTAATAAAAGAATTTTTGTGGAAGGGGAAAGCTGCTATAATGCTAAGTGGCTTTGCCCACTATTCTTTAACACTAGAGAGGCACATTAAGGCTTGAACTAACAAGAAACACCTGCAAATCATTTGTTTCATAGTTGTTAACTGCCATCCAATTGACTTCAACTTATGGCAACTCTATTGGTGAGAGACTTCCAAGTCATCCTGTCATCAACCGCCCTGCTCAGGTTTTGCAGATTCAGGGGCATGCCTTCTTGGATTGAGTCTGTCCATTGGTCATGCGGTCTTCCTCTTTTTCTACCACCTCTTAAGCATTACTGTCTTTTCTAGTGAGTCATGTCTGTTCATAATATGTCCAAAGTACAACAGCCTTAGTTTAGTCATATTGGCTTCTAGGGAGAGTTCAGGCTTGATTTGCTCTGGGATCCATCCATTCATCTTTTTTAGCAGTCCAAGGTATCCCTAGAAATCTCCTTCAGCACCACATTTCAAATGAGTCAATTTTCTTCCTATCAGTTTTCTTCACTGTCCATTCTCTGGTAAATTCTAAACCCTTACACAAGTGTTCTCCAGTGGTAGCTGGTGGCTCTGACATTTGTGGGTTGATGAATATATTATTGGGGAGATGCACTTTGGGTAGCTCTTCTAAAGTCCTGATTAAAATCTGGATTAGATTCACTTCTCCACTGACTTCAAAAGCCACCACCTGGGGCTGATGTCTTCATTAGCTGCTATGTGAAAATGGAGCATTCATATGTCTGACTTGCATTTGCTCAGGTGATAACTAGCAACTGTATATAAAACTATGGTAACCTCCAAGTAAGATCCAATAAGCAAAGTGGGATTATAGTATGCATGTATACCATTGTACTCTAAGATTGGGGGGGGAGTACAAAGGTGTTATCAAACATCTGGCTATCCACAAAACTATGGATGCAGGGATTTATTTCTTGCCATTGATGGTTTTACATATGCTTATGTATAGATCCATCCCATTTCATTTCTGCCTGTAACTCTCTCTCTGTGTGTGTGTGTGTGTGCATGCATGCACAGTGGCTATCATCTTATTAGTGACATACACAGACATAACTGAAAGTTACACCTGCATATTGAACTTTTTTGGCCAGGGCAGGTGGAGGAAATCAGCATTTCCATTCACTGCAGTTTCTTCCCCAAGCTCCTTACCTGTTTTCTGGCTGGGAGGCTTCCTCCATGACGTGGCCATGAGATGATGGGGAGAGGACAAGGAACAGGCAGGCAGGCAGGCAGCCAGGTCTGTTCCTGAAGCCACTCACAGGAAGAAAAAGTAATCCTCTTGGATCTCTCCAGATCCTCTAGAGACCCAGGAGGATGACATCACCTTTCCGCACCTACCTGTCTGCCCAGCTGTCCCTCATTCTCTTCCATGTCCTTTCCCAGCCCTTGAATGATTCTGGGCCCTTTCCACACCAGGCTATTAAAACGGTGCAGAGTGACCTCTGATGGAGGTCTTCTGCACCATGGAGTGGACTGGGGCAGACTGCTTTTTGTAGTTCCACACCTCAGTCCAGAGCGTCTGGAACTGGTCGCGCAGCGCGCTTTTTAAAAACCTCTTTTAAGAGGTTTTTAAAAAGCACGGAGCACGTGACTCTGTGTTGCTCCATCACTGCGCTCCGGTGCAGATTTGCAGGCGTGCACTCTTGCGTGCCTGCAGATCTGCTGGGAGTGGGCTTTAGGCTGGTGAGCTTCTCCGGTTGGTGGAGAGCCTCCACCAACCGGAAGCTGCCATTTTGGATGCTGGAGCAGTGCGGAGTGACGAGCTCACGCTGCTCCTTGTCCCGACGGACTCGATTGGACGGAGAAGAAATCCGGTGAGTCCCGTTTCTGCCCGATTCATGCCCAACATGTGGAAAGGGCCTGGGAGCCTCACCAGAAAACAATGAAGTCAAGGATATGGGGATGGGAGAACAAGACAGAACTGTACTTGGCACAACTTTATGATCCTCAAGTGTGATGAAGGATATCAGATAATAAATTCAAAAATGCATGTTTGCTTACAATACAAACATTTCTAAATGTATCAAATGTCTTAAAATTATCCCTGGAGGCATGCTGAAAGAAGTCTTCAAGCAGTCTCAAGAAAGTTTAGAATATTTTGTTGTTGCTGCTCTTATTCTTGTTGACTTATGCAAGGCTTACTTGACCTGGCTATTTCATTTCATAATGTTAGGCTTGAATAAAGAGTTTGCTGAAACATTAATCTGCTCTTCTTTTTTGTGGTATAGAAACTGATTTCTATTCTGGCCATATTAATCCTGCCTCTGGTATCAAATTATCTGTTGAAGAAGTAAAGTACAGAAACATAAACACTTCATTAACTGAGGGCCTTTCCGCCTTACACTGTTATAGTTCTATTATTCCACTTTCAACATCCTGTGGGATTCTGGGGTTTGTAGTTTACGAAGGTCAAAGAGCTCTCTGGCTGAGAATTCTAAATGTCCCCCCTACCCAAACTGCAAAGCCCAGAATTCCATAGGATGTTGAAAGTGAAATAATAGCATTATAACAGTGTAGTACAGAATGGCCCTATGACATATCTATACTTTGTCCTGTGTCTGTTTTTCCTTAGCATATACCAGAAAAAAGAATAATATGATCATTCAAGCAAATCCTTGATCAGATGTGTCTAAATTGCCAAAGGATGGGGGTCTAAAGAAGAGAGTCCACTGTGTTCTCCTTTGGGCCCAAATGGGTGGTGGTTGTGGAAATGCTCTGTGCAGATACAGCTGACAGGCAGACTTAGGCTAAATGCTTCACACATGTGTGAGCATATTCTCGTTAAAAATGCATGTGTTATCCTTTCTTGTCAGCTCTAGAAAATAATCCCTTTGAGTGCTTTTTTTTTTCCTCCATTGACTTTAATTAAAGTTGCCTTAGGTTAAGGAGTACCATCAGCTCATTACAAAAAAGCAAAATAATAATTTGTTCATGGGCCCAAATATCCTTTTGCTTGCCTCCGGCTCGCTGTGGAATTCAGACATTTTTGAGTGAGGGAACTGAACAGTGCATATATTATTGTTGTTAGGTCAAGCCTTCTTTTGGCTAATTTAGGCAAGGGGATTTTAAAAAATCATTAAGGAACCAGTGCTCCATTTCAGGCATATTCAGACAGATATTAATGTACAGCAGAGAGAGGGATGTGTGCTTTGACTAACCTTCATCAAATGCATCCCCTTCCCAATTTCCCTGTGTTGACAGGGAGAGTCCAAAATAAAAGTGTAACTACATCTGGCTGAATGTGTTTATAGTGCCAGTGGTGGAGCTTGGAGTATGTGGAGGGCGGGCAGGAGGGGAATGGGGCTATGACATGAGGGGCATGGCCACTGTGCACGGGGGTGTGGCTGCAGTGCATAGGGGCATGGCCAGGGCACGCGGAGTGTGGCCAAGGCACACAGGGGCATGGCTATAGGCCAGGATGCCCCCAAAACTTTGCCGCCCGGGGTGAATCGCCCACCCCACCCCCACATCCCTATGCAACTGTACAGTGCTTTTGGAATCATCAAGTGGATGTAATCAGAATTCCCAGCTGTGTGGAGGACTGCAACAGCATTCTTTCAACTGACTGTAGTTACAGCCAGGATGGGACACAGAGTGTCCTCATCTTCCCTCCATATTTAGAAAACAGAATTTTATAATGGCTCAGCCTCTTGATGCCACTTAGACTAGAGCCCCAAGCACTAACTCAGATGTCATTGGCTACACCTCTCATCCACTCTTGCCATTGGTGATCTTGGCTAGGGTTGATGGGAACTGCAGTCCAACAGCATCTAGGGTCATATGTTGCCCATCTCTTCATTAATTATACCTTCTCTAGGATGTCTTTGAAAACTTTAGGTAAAGATTCTGCCTATGGAAAACAAAAACAAAAAATCTCACCCATTTCCCCATCTAAGATGTAGGCATTTCTGCTGAGCCATTAACTTACAAGTCAATCTATCTAATACCCATCTAATATTCATGTGAGATTGTAGAAAAATGTAAATTTTCTTTAGCTTGTGATTTAACTTGTTCTTTGAGGGTTCTTCCTCTCTCTGTGCAACATGGGGCACACCACAGGGTGATCTCAGGCCTTCTCTCCCTCCTATCCCTTTTCAATTACTTTAAGGATGTTAGGGTTGGCAGGATTTGGCTCCTCTGAGCATGAGCAGAGTGCTATCTGTGAAGCAAGACTTTGCTGCAGCAGAGAGTCCCAGTGAAACAGAAAAAATTCCAGAGGCTCATTAAGTAAGACTTAGAGTACTGATTTATTGCCACACTCTAAGATAAGACTTAGCAAAAACATGCTAGCTTTCCAGCATTTAGACAAAGAGGAAAAACAGAAGATAAAGGAGAAAAATCGAGCAGCATCTCCCCTTACAATCAGTATACTGCCAATGGCGTGGCAGGTCCAGCGAGGGTATCTAAGTGGCAGCTGGTCAAGGCAAACACCAGCCTTTTTATGCTTCCTTGTCACCCTGGAACAAGTGAGGTGACCCAATCAGTGCTCTGGCATGTGGCCTTCTCTAATACACAAGACATAGCCATAATAATCCTGTTGGCCTTGCACCTGGCTCTCTGGCCACACCGCCTCTTCCTTCTGCTGTCCACTCATAGGAAAACCTTGCCTGCCCAGCAACATGCAGAGGGCGATCTCAGGCCTTCTCTCCCTCTTATCCCTTTTCAATCACTTTAAGGAAAGCCTCCCTGCCCTCAAAAGCCATACCAAAAAAAATAAACTGGAAATGGAAGTGTTAACAGGAGCTTCCCCATCTAACAGGTGATCCCATTTAAATCAACAGGGGTTGAGAGAAAAAGGTACTTCAGATAGGAGGATGAAGATGAAATATACAGCTGGCATCCTGTTCAGGAATTACAATGGTACAAGCTTGACTTGTGCCATTTCAATTCACTTTTACATTCATTGTGTGGGTCTGAAGTTTCTTCTGATCGCACAAGAATGAAAAGTCCCCCCAAAAGTTACAGTTAAAGCAGTGCAGCCACTACGGCTTCCTCCAACATAGCAATTTTTTATGATGCCAGAGACATGAGTGGGGATGTATCCAACCTATTTCCAGTAGCATTTTTCTTTAAAGGAAGGTAGAAACTACTCTTCTACCACCCGGTGCCTTTCAAACATTCTGGCCTTCGACATTCATCAAGCCCACTGACTCAGCATAGTTGCAAAGATTGGGGTTTCTAGTCCAAAAGATCTGGAGGGCCACAGGTTGGAGAAGTCTACTACAAACGAAGTCCTTTATTGTATTTTTATCTCATCTCACATTGCGAGATCGCTGGGGTACAATCAGGTGAAATAATGTAAAAATGTAAAACAATAAAAACAGTTTAAACATTTTAAAAGGAGATTAATGATTGCATAATTTTAAAAGTTGAAAATGAAACAATATAACACCATGTTATCCATTTTAATTAATTTTAATTAATTTATTAAATTTTTATTAAATTTAATAATGGTAATTAGCTGCTTAAGAAAGTATGAGTTGGCTAGCTCAAAGGAGTAATTTTTTTTAAAAAAATAACAGTTTAAAAAAACACAAAGAGAAAACTACCTGGGATAGAAGGGGAAACTCTAAAACCATCTGGTGATCCATATCTCATTTGGTATGTTGCATTTTTTTTGTTGTTTTTGTATGCCTTCAAGTAATTTCTGGCTTATGGTGATCCTAATGCAAACCTCACAGGTTTTCTGTGACTGAGAGTAAATGGTGTGCCCAAGGTCAGCCACTGGGTTTCCATGGCCAAGCAGGGAATCAAACCCTGGTCTATGGGACATAGTCTAATGTTCAAATCATTACACCATGCCACCTCTTGTGTTGTATTTACATCTACTAAATTCCATCCTGGCCAGGGCTTCCATGCTTGTAAGTGCTCAGAGGCAACATAAGAATGGGTATAGGGAGTCAATTCAGTGATTAATGGCTGCAAACAATGAGGTTTCTGAACTCTGACTCTTAGCAAGCATTTTTCACTGTACCAAAGAGCCAGGAGCAAAGAAAATGGAAAGTGAACCCCCAGTCTGCAGCCACTGTGTTCTTTGGGATTCCGGCTATCAGGACTGCACCACCATGCAGAGCAGGCTTTATGACTTATTTGAACCAATGTGACATTTGAGAAATATAGACAGCAGACTCGTAAAAAAATCTAAAAAGATCACCCTGTATTTGTTTACTTTGATGGTGAAAAAAATCACACACTGCACAGTGAATTGTCAAATGTGAAAAATTTGATGCTCCTAGCTTCACAAATGCACAGCAGTCTAATGGAAATGTCAGGACATTTTTTTCCCCACGGCGTTGTTTTGCATGCAGGTGAGAAAGAAACAATCACAGATCTGTAGTCCCACCAGCTCAGATTCTCCAAGGGCTGATTCACACATTTACAGTCAGGCTGGCGATGGTGTTTCCAGTGGGGAAAAGACACAGGATGCACAAAGGAACATGAGTGTCTAAACAGTTGTGCACATGATGCAGGTAGCTGCCAATGTGCCTAGTTTTCTGGCAGATGCCTATCGGGTGTTTGGAGAAATTTATCTTCATTTCACATACTGCTTCCCTCCACCCTACTGCAAATGGTTACTGACAGTGTCAATGCAGCAAATACAGCTTCCCTTGTAGAGTGTGTGCCAACCAACCTTGAGTGTGATGCCATTAGAAAGTGAAAGTCAAACTGAATTCTTCAAAATATTTGAGGAATCTCTAGGCAAGTAACCCTCTCCTGCCAATTTAAATGCAACAAATAAAATTTCTTAAGAGCTGTGTGTGTCACAAGCCTTTCTCTAACTTTTGATGCTGTGTTTACTGCAAGGTTCTGATACTGGTATAGTGACCATATACTGGTATAGTGACTGTAACTGCATCATGGTGCTCCATTAGTGGTTTTTAAATGGAAGTTGGATGGCCGTCTGCCAGGTTTGCTTCAGCTGTGGATTTTCTGTTTTACCAGCAGATTAGATTTGATGAGTTCTGGAGTCTCTTCCAATGCTACAGTTCTACGATTCTTTTACTCCATAAGGTCTACCTATTCCAGCCTCTTTCTCCTGCAGAATGTGGCCAACCAGGTTCACCCACTAAATTTATGAGTCACTTCTCACTGCTGCAGACAGCTTGAAACAACTTACCCAAATACAAAAGAGTCACTATAACAAAGAAATGAAAATCAATATAATCCATCACCACTGTAACAAGATAATAACAGCTATAAATATACAATCAATAAAAACATCATTTAAAAGCATTCATCCACAATGCCAAAATGTACACACCCTCTGGAACTTCTGGGAAATGTACAAACAGAGTATAACACCAACCAATGTCTCCCAGAATTCCCCAGCACCAGTTATTGAGAGGCATGGTTCCCCCGCTCCTGAAAGCAGTATGGCATTTTCATAACTGAAAGCCATTGACACCCTTATTCTCCATGTATTTGTACAAAGCCTTCTAAGCTTGTAGCCTATCTCCACATCTTGTGATGGAATATTCCATAGTTAGATTATGAAGAATAACTTCCATCTAGCTCTTCTGCTGCTCCAACTGTCCAGCTTTATTGTATCATCATCTTGATGAAGCGAGTGTGCATCTCTGACAAATAGCAGACTATGTATATGAATGCGGGTATCCACCCGTCCCTGCATATTCAGCAGTATGTCTATACACTTACATCATTTCCACACAATTACGCCCTCCTGTGTCATCCTGTTGTAATCCCAGCAGTGCCTTTGCCAGGAAGAAAGCAGGAGGAGCACTCCCCTCCACACTCAACTGGCTCCCTGTGGAAGAGAGCGCAAGGGACATGCATCTACCTTCCACTGTGCAGCCCGGCTTGTTCCCATGCTGTGATGGGGAAGGAAGTGCCTTCATCGTGCTTCCTGCCCTTCTGCATGGCAGGTAAGTAGAGGAGCGTTGCATGATTGTGGGAGCTTAATGGATTTACTCTGTGACTTATGGGGATGGGACAGCAGCAGGACCACAATGATATTGTGTGAAAGCACAATCTGCAGACTACCATCCCATCCCTGTGGTGGCCTAAGTTTAGTATCGTGAGATGTGTAGGGCTGCTTTGAGAAACTTTGAAGTAATGTATGGTCATTGACTGCTGGGTGACCAAAGTGTTTGACATCGTTTCATCCAATTTCCCCTCTAGCAAAGAATATCAAATGGAGAGCCAAACCACTAGATGTGTACACAGATCAGTTTGGCTTTATGATTTGGAAAGTTTTGGCCTTATGATTTGGAAAGCATCCTCATTTGGATATAATGTACAGATTGGACAGCCAATGTTAAAAGAATTGAAGTGGGCAGTTATATCCATCTAAGCCCAGGGCTTTGAGAACTTAGCTCTTAAAAGTGTGGGTTTGGATTAGTTTTTATTCTTTCATGATAGTGCTGAATTAATGTTCCATTCTTTTTTCTTTTTTTTCAACATTTCTACCACAGTCAAACACAACGTAATACCTGAGACTGTTGAATTTTGGCTGATGCATTTGGGAAATTATTTTGTTTCCATTTTTTTAAAATAATTGGTTAAAATGTGCATTTTTTCATATTAGAGATGGAAAGAACTTGGGATTTATTTTAAAAAATGAATGTGACAGAATTTCTATTCCCTAATTGAAGAGCTCTGATAAAACTATTCTTTGCAATTAGAATCTACAACTGCAGCTGCAGGTCACAAAATTACACCCCTTCTTCTCCCTCCTTCCTCTGCCCATCTTGGAGATTTCCACAGTCTCCATCTCTGAGTCCCCACAGCTTGGAACTGCGAATTAATTTTCAGGAGTTAAGGTTCAGGTTCAATCTGTTTTGGATAAGCCTCACTTCAGTTCAAATATCTCCTGAATATGGATTTTAGTGGGCTCTAGATTCAGGGTGTTTCCACGCTACATGGTTATAGTGCTCTTATTCCACTTTCAACACCCTGTACAATGCTGGGGTTTGCAGTTGAGGGAGGGGCCTTTAGAATTCTCAGCCAGAGAGCTCTTTGGCCTCAGTAAACTACAAACCCTAGAATTCCACAGGGTGTTAGAAGTGGAATAATAGCACTAGCACAGTGTAGTATGCAAAGGCCCGCAGTATTTGGCACATGTCTACAACCCACATTATCTTGTGCAAATTTTGAGCCTCATTTCTGGGCACCGAATGCACTCCTGGCATCTTTCCTAAGAGAGGGGAATTGGTCTTTAATTTTAAATTAATCTTATTACACTGAAGAATTTAAGATTAATCTTTCATTCTTCCTGTTAATTTTTGATTTACTTCAGCAAATGCTTTGACTGGACATTCTGAATTTAAGGCAGCTCCTCCTGAAATTATTTATTTATTTAAATATAAAAGTTCTTGTGAAAAAATGTTGTGTGAGGATACTAATTTGAAGCTATAGAATGCCTTTCTGACCACTTATATCCCAGTCTTTCCATTAAGTTGACATCCATCCCAACTGCCACCATCCAAGCCAAGGAGGAAAATAAGAAAAGGCAGGCACATCTCCATCATGCCTAATCCCAGAAGCAATTAAAAGGTCCTCCTTCCATCCCAAATGCCACTGTCTTGGCCTAGGAGGGAGAGAAGAAGAGGCAGTATCTGCTAGACATAGGCCAAGCAAAGGTTGAAAAAGCAGAGTCTGTCTATGTTCCACTCTAGCCACTACACAATCTATATGAACTAATTCCTTTGAGAATCTGGATCGAGTATTGGACCAACCATTCTTCTTGTATATATCACGTTTAGCCACAACACATATGAAGAACCCATATATAACACAAATGGAATTCAGACTAATCTTGGGACATTTCAACACCAAACCTCATTGCCACGATGATCTGTCGCGATCCCAACATTGCCAGTGTTGGGACGGGAGTGGTTTTGCACTGGTCCCTCCTGCACGCATCCTTCAGCAGTGGAGGAGTAGCGGCATTAACACCGCCCTGCCTTCTGCATTACAGCATCTATAGCAATACCTTCTCCCCACCCTTTCCCCACCCCATGGCACCTGATTGGTTGCCTTTTTCCAGGGCCTTTTTTTTTTTTTTGACTGGGCAGCATCAGACGCATCTGTGCATCCATGCATCGGGGTCCTGGATTAGTAACAGGAGTTGGCACAATCAGGAACCATACGCCATCAGGTAATGGGCCAGTCACGCAAACATGGGTCAATATCAGACTTTTTCTGGTATCAATGTAGTGCATAATACTGGTAGGTTAGGAGCAGTTGGCGGCAGGATGGTGACACATTCCTCACAATGTTTTGTGATGATACCACTCCTAGGACTGTGATCCATCACTGTTGTGGGCTGACACCATGATGTAGAAATGGCCTTCAAATGTTGGTGTGGTATAATATGTGAACCAAACAAATCATGAAAGAAGGGAAGTTCCAAGTTCAAATTCTGTCTCAATCATGATTTTACTATGCACTCTCAGTTAGTTTTAGGCAACACCCTAGTTTTGAACATAGCAATGAGTATGAGCTTAGTTCCCAGGCTATTTGTAGGAAATTGCTGAATCCTCTGAGGTTTTAGGAAAATTGTTGTACAAAAAGAAAATAAGAAAATAAAACAGGTCTAAAATACAGACAATTAACTGCTAGAGATTGAGCTTTCACCTGAACAGACATTTTCTGTATGCCTGTCCAGAAAGACTCCCCTAGATAAATTATTACTTCACCTTTGATGATGATGCATGATGCTAGTTTGGAAGAGGACCCACTAGAAGAGATGCAAATAAGTATGGTACATTCACAAGGGACAGGAGAAGCAGAATTAGAGATGGAAAAACTGCTCTTTTTTCCCCTACTTGTGGCCTCACACAAGCAGAGCAGACAATGGCCCATTCTGCACCTTCCCTTCTTCCGTCGCCCTGCGGTTGCGATCCCAGTAGTGCCTTTGGCAGGAATGGAATATGACAGGGATGCTCCCCTCCACACCTGACCAGTTCCCTATGGAAGGAAGCACAAGGGACATGCCTCTTCCTTCCATAGTGCAGCTGGGCTCTTTTTCATGCTGTGCTTGGGCAGGAAGTGCCTCCATCACACTTCTATTTCTTCTGCATGACAGGTAAGTGCAGGAGTGTCTCATGATTGGGGGTCATTGACAGAGAACATCTGTCAATGATTTACGCCACAATCATGCTGGCCAGCAATGGGAGAAGAGTGAGACCACAATGACATCATGCAGAAGCATTATTATGGTCCCGCTCTTCTTGCATCCCCATGCCAGAAGCCATGTCCATGTAGAAAAGGCTTATGTGTTGTGAGTGATTTCTCTTCCCCGGTTTTGCAGGCTTCAGAAAAACTGTCCCCCAGCCCCTTGGTTCCAATGAAAGAGAAACAGACTACACAAGTTCTGGGATCATTTAGTTTCCTCCTCTCCATTTCTAGTAAGAGGAAAATTCAGCTAAAAGCTGATTGTTAGTCCTATTAGAGTAGACCCGTTGAATCAATGAATGTGAACTTAGCAAGTAAACCCTTATATAATTTCCATTGGTTTAATAGGCCTACTATATAGTCTGGACCAAAGCCTTCCCTGACATGACCCTTGACTGCTTGCTTTTCTCTCTCTCTGACATCTGAGTCCCAGAAGGACCATCTCTGAACCATGGAGGAGGCTTACAAGATCATATCTTTCACTAAGGGAAGAGGTAGACTTCTCTCTGTGCTCTCAGATGGGAACATCTGCAAATTCCTATGGACCTCCAGGAATCACAGTATTGAGTTCTTCATAAGCTGAAGCTAGTTAGTTGATAAGATGTCTCCTGTTTTGTGGATCTGAGGGTTGTACATTTGGAGGAGCCAACAGAAGCTTGTGGCTCCTGGCTTTCCATAACTCAGCAAGTGGGAAACTCCAGGGCTGAGTGCCACACAACAGTAGTGTGGATGTGAGAAGGGAAATAGACTTGTTTACACTGCAGAGAAACCACCTCATCAAGGCCATTCTCTTCCCGGCACTAGATAACCCTACCACAAGGGGAACTATAATTAAGACATAAATAAACATTGGGGATTTACTGTAGTAAATCAGCTTTTAGTTTACAAAATGCAAGATGTGTCATAATCTGGCATACTTTAATAATAAGCTTTAAATAATATCCCTGCAAAAAATATCACTGATAATAGAAACAAAATGAAATTGCAGTATTAACACAGCTACAATAGAAAATAGCATATCCACTCCCATATGGAAATAATATACTGCTCGTGACGTTCAAATCAAAAGAAAGAATTATATGATACAAAAGAAGTCTTAAGAGTTGTGTGTTTTCTTTTGACATGCAATGAACCCATAAGCTAATAAGTAGGTAACATTCTATTTTATTTTATTTTTCCTCAGAGTCTTTTGGGGCAAAGGTCAAATATAACTAAAGCATTAGAGAAACTGACAAGTGAAATAAATAACATACTTGGCTAAGCAAAATAAAACAACTAGGATGATGACTTACTCTGTGTGTGTATGCACACATGTGCGCGTGTTAAGAGAACAGTAGCTTTGGATAAACAAGAGAATACTCTTCCCCTTCCCAAGGTTTTTTTGCACATTATAAAGACATTTAAAAAAAAACTCTGTGTCATACAATAGGTTTGATTTTTTGGAAAGTCAGAAAGAGCATGAAGACAATACTCATGCATTGAGGATAAAAACTTTAAAGGTGGGAACAAGGTTTTAGAAAGCCATTATGACCCTTTCTGCATGATGCACCCAACCCGCCATTGGGATGGGAGGATGGGGCCAGGATGACACTTATGTGCAACATTGTCCCAGACCCATTCTTCTCCCGTCCCTAGCTGGCGCGATCACACCACAAATCATTGATGGGTTTTCCCCATCAATGACTAGTGATCGCACCGCCCTCCTGCCAGGTACTCACACTTACCTTCACTGTGGTAGTCCTGGAAATGCAATGGCTGCTCTTCCTGCCCCAGCACAGCTTGGGACAATACCTGGGTGTGCTGTGGCAGGAAAAGGCATGGCCATCACACTTCCTGGTTCCTGGAGGCAGCTGGTGTGGAGAGAAGCATTCCATCACACTCCTCTCCCCGGAGAGCCACTGCCATCATCGTCACCAGATGCCACTGGGACAGAGGTAAGCTGTGGAAGAGGCCTTTTTCTTATATACTAGTATGGAGAATCTGATAAATTTAGCATACAGTGGCCCCTTGGTATATGTCTAGGTTTGGTTGCAGGACCTCAGCCTCCCCACCACCCCGGTACAAAATTCATAAATGCTGAAGTTCCATTATGTACAATGGTGTAGTAAAATTGGGTCCCTTATATAAAATGGCAAAATCAAAGTTTGCTTTTTTGGATTTTTTTTTAAATAGTTTCAATCTGTGATTGGTTGAATCCATGGATACAGAATCTGCAGATATGGAAACCTGATCGTATATATGTCTGTACAGTTGGGGGGGTCTGCCTCTGTTCTGGTCATAGATCTTTGTAGACTGACAGTGACAGAGCTTGGAAATTTGCTTTTACAAATGAAATTAGTTGTCATTAACATGAGAACCAATGTGGTGTAGTGGTTTGAGTGTTGGACTATGACTCCAGAAACTAGGGTTCAAATTCCCATTCAGTCATGGAAACCCATTGGGTGAACTTGGGCAAGCCCCACCCTCTCAGCCTCAGAGGAAGACAAAGGCATCTCCTTTGAATGAATCTTGCCAAGAAAATCCTACAATAAATTTGCCTTAGAGTCCTCACAAGCTGGAAATGACTTGAATTCACACAACAACAACAACAACAACAACAACAACAACATCAACAGACCAAAGAGCTCTCTGGCTGAGAAGTCTTTTTTTTTTTTAAGGCCTCTCCCTAAACTGCAAACCCCTAGATTCCATAGGACATTGAAGTGGAATAATAGCACTATAACAGTGTAGCGTAGAAAAGGCCTTTGTCTCAGCAACCACCACAGAGCATCTGGCAGTAGCATGAGGCCCACCACAAGCTAGCCACCACTTGGACTATGTGATATTCTTCCTCCACCATTTTGTAAGGCCACACCACTATAACTATAAAGCAATTAAAAATGACAGTGATGCCAGCAAGGGAGTGCAGTTATGCCTTTTTAAGCTTCATTTGCAGTTAGTTATATGTTTGCTATTGGGAGAAAGAACTGATTATGTGTGACCAGTTATTTATAGCAAGTTACTTGCACATTCTGAAAAGTCACGCAAAAAATGAAGACATTGATGAATCCCAACTGGGTTCAAAGATATGAATTTAGTTCTCTGTAAAATCACGAAGCTTTAAACAATGAGTAACTCATCCCATTGATTTCAGTGGGAACAAAATCTAAACCACTTTAAATGCAATCCTTTGCAATTCAATGTGGACTTAATGTCAGAGGGCCCACCAAGATAGGCTCCTTATACATGTTAGCTTAGCTGCTCTGGTGCCATATTCTTCATAGTTTTCCTGTTTGGGTGTTGGGAAGAGTAAAATGGACAGATCCTGGGAACCAAGGTCAACTGGTACAGCCTGGTAATGTGGTTTGTTGGAAAGAATGCAGAACTCTTGTGGGGGGGGGGCGGAGAGTTCTTAAAACTGAAACCTGTACTGCATCATCAGTTCTGGCAAAAGTGATGTCTCTGTGCTGCGTCTGATATTTAACAAAACCTTGCTGGAATCATCCATGAAGTCTGATTATTCATTTAGATTGAGACAAGACATTACACTTAATAATATGTGACTTACTTCCAAGGAAGCATCCAGAGTCTTGATGTAGCTACATCCCAGAGTGCCCTATCTTAAAAACTACTAGCCTGCTTTGTCTAAGAAAATTCTCATCAGGATGTGGTGGGCATGGATTTGCTAGCCCAGGAAGTCAAACCCCTACTGTTCAGGACATATTCTCCATGCTTCCAGAGTTTGATTGGTAAATCACTCTCCAGTTCTGTGATGCTGACCATTTTCCCCATATACCGTTTTTACATTGGAATTATATAGCAGAAATTACATACTAGGAGATATATTTTGGAAAATCCTTGGGGGCAATTTCACCCTCATGTGCTCTGGGTTAACAAACACTTAATTTTGTATAAGAAGTTCAGTATGTTTGATGACCATAAGGAAAATTGCCCCTAGAATGTCTTATATCAGGAATTAACACTTCAGCATCTATAATTCAGAGCATAGCCACTGGAGATAATACTCCTTCCTGTACAGTTATCCATTTCCATCACCTTTTGGTAAGCCATCCTATGTTCCTGTGGCAGACATGAAATAATGATATCAAGCACAGATACCTTCAGAATGCACTGGAATATCTCAGCAGTGATATCATCATTTTACATCTGACTATAGGAACATAGCCAGAAACTTCTGCAACCCCACCCTACAAAACATGGGATAGTCCCTACAAAACATGGAATAGTCATGCAGGCAAGGGGGGCTCCAAGAGCTGGTCAGTAAGTTGAGGGGCTTTGAACACTGCAGAAGGAATGCCACAGCTCCCAAAAACTTCATGTAGACATGTAAGAGAAACTCTGCATGCATCCAGCCCCTAAGCAGAAGAGTCCTTTATGTGTGCAGGTGTAGTTTTCTTTAGGTGTCGTGGGGGATTGTTTTTTTCCCTTCCTCCATGTGCAGCACCCAAAGCCCCCCTCCCAATTTATTTTAAGACCCCAAAGACACCTCGCACACGAGCAAGCAGGATCAGAGAAGCATCTTGCAGTCCCTTCCAAAGCCAATAAACAATGGTCATTTCTGCTCCATACAGATATAGTGCTATTATTCCACTTTCAACATCCGATGGAATCCTAGGGTTTGCAGCTTAGGGAGAAGCCTTTAGACTTCTCAGCCAGAGAGCTCTTTGGCCTTAATAAATTATAAACCCAAAAATCCCACAGGATGTTGAAAGTGGAGTAATAGTAATAAAAACTATAACAATGTAGGGTGGAAATGGCCAATGATTACTGAAGTGCTGAGACCCCGGAAGGATCCCCATGGGTCTCAGTGCTGATGTCATCATTTTGTTTCTGGCTATGAGGAGGTTAGCCAGATGTTTCTCTGATCCTGCCTGCTTGTTGTGAAGTTGGGAGAATGATATATGAGTCAACATACCATAAGGCCCACATGTGTGTATTCACACTATGCTGAAGGGATGTTGAATTGTGGCCATGACATGTCAACACACAACTCTACTTGTCTTTTTCAGATATATCCCTCCCCCATGCACACATTTTCTGAACTTGAAATGAAATTTTTTCAGGGTAGGATTGCTCTTATGCTCTCTTGGTAGAGAGCTGATTTATTGTTTGTTCCTGAAAATGTAAAATGATGCCATTTATAATGATTGTAATAGAGGAAATTATATTTTATGGAACAACTCAATAAGATCGTACAGCCCTGTGTAATTATTCTTATAACTTGTGAATCAATAAAGCAAGAGCTTTTAAAAAACAAGTTTGGCTTTAATTTGTTCTGTTCACCAAATACTTGGGAAGGAGAAAAATTTGATTGATAATTGGCACAGGAATGTAATTTGCCTTCGCGATGCTACATAATATGCAGTCCTGCTCAATAAAACATAGTTAAGGATCCCCATTTTTAGGTTAGGTCCAAAAGTCTCTCACACATTGATGTTCGGAAGTCCTATGGAATTACACTGTGCAAATTAGAGTTCTGAGAATTCATAGATGACATCTGCCTCTTTATCTTGCTTTAAAATACCTATACTCTTCTTCCTTCCACCCATCCTTCACACATAAGTATCCTGAATGCAGCAAGACTAAATGTAAGCTTTTCGGCAATTGTTTCTTAAAACAAAGTGATGGAGATCCATTGTATGCAGAATTGACGTATATATTGTACATATTTAGCACAATTGTGACTAAAGATGCTCAGATTATAAAAAAATGAAATATGCTCTGATTATAAAAAGAATTTTTAAAACTTTGAAGTCAAGATGGACACTATACACCTTTGTTTACATCATACTCCTCTCCCTTCTTTTTGTTAAGTAATAAGGAACCTGACTGGGTCAAGCACGGTGTAGCGTTTTGAGCACTCTGGGAGACCATGGTTTAAATCCTTCCTTGGTCACAGAAACCCACTGGGTAACCTCGGGCAAGTCACTCTCTCTCAGCCTCAGGAGAAGACAAAGGTAACTCCCTTCTGAACAAATCTTGCAAAAAAGAACCCTGTGATAAGTTTGCCTTAGGGTTACCCTAGCTCTGATATAACTTGAAGGCACACAATAAGGAGCCTGACAATGCTTGGAATGTTGCCTTTTGTGAGTACTTGTTATTGGTACCGCAGTTCAGGAAGATAACTTTCTGAGTTAGTCATCACTACTGAGTTACCATTACTGTTACTAATATGTCATTGGAAAACAACAAGAAAATGTCCTCTGGTTCCACCATGTAGCCAATTCAGATGCTGCACCTTGAAAATGCTAAGAAAAATGAAGACATTACTACGTGATCCCTCTGGCTGGAGCACAAGATAGCCACCCTTCTGGCCCTTCCTCTTCCTCTCCTATTGCTCAGACCAAGACCATTTCTGCACTACACTGTTGTAGTGCTATCATTCCACTTTCAACATGCTATGGAATCCTGGGGTTTGCAGTTTAGGGAGTGGTATTTAGAATTCTCAGCCAGAGAGCTCTTTGGCCTCAGTGAAACACAAACCCCAGGATTCCATAGAATGTTGAAAGTGGAATAATAACACTACAACAGTGTAGTACAGAAATGGCCAAAATCAGCACACATGGAGTAATGAATAACAGGGAGACAGACCAAGCCTGTTCTACTGAAAAGTAATGAATTGCACCCCTGGCCAAACCAGGCAAAAAAATAACTTAGTCCCAGCTTATTACTGCAAAACAGTAATTCATCACTAAAGTAACTCACTAGAATATGTGTTGCTTCCTAGATCTGGAGCCCAATATGGCAAAGACTCAGTTCAGACTAAACATACCTCTCTGAAGCAAAAGGCTAAGCTCTCTGATGATCTCTGTAAAAAAAAATCCAGCTCTTTCCTACAGCTCTATTTATTGATTTATTTATTATTTTAAATTCTGCAGTTCTGCATATATAAACCTGAAACAGATGAAAAGAATAAGATATACCTAAAGCCACAGAAATATGAGACCCAACCCAACCATCAATAAAATACTATTAATGTAATACAACAGTTTCCAGAGGGGTTTAAGCAACTCATCAAAAGGAAAAGTGAAGGCTAAAGGGAAAATGCACAGAAAAGGATAACAACTGTAACATATTCATGCTCAGAGCAGTACTGGGCTTACAAAACACTGTTTAAAAATAAGATGATGAATAAATAATATGCAAATCTCTATATAATATTTTTAAGAAGTTTTTGTTTTTTAAAGGTAGTCTGTGTCAACCATGAATGGTTGGGCAAGTTTGATTGCTATTCTAGGGCTTGATTTGCCAATATTCAAGTTTGTAATTTCAGCTGGAAAGACAGAAAAAAGTCAGGTTCATCCCTCAGATGTGTACTGTGCTCAGCTCTCTTAATGTGAAGTTGCTCTTTGCTCTTGGTTTATTAGCAGCATCCCTCCACTGGCTCTCCATCAGCCACTGTGTATGGATGTGACAAAGAGAATTCAACCCAGCTGGTCTCTAATAGCTGTGTTCACCATAAAGCTATTCCCTACAGGCAGGAAGAGTGTTCTGCAGTAATTTCTTGCCACTGTCACTCAAGCTTAGCTTTTAAAATGTGTATTATACTCTGCGTATGCTCACATTAAGGAAATGTACACATGAATGTGACTGCCACACTGAATAGGAAGCAAGAAAGTTACAATGAAAAGGTAATGAAAAGGAAATTAAAGGCTGAAAATGAAATGGGCTGTGGAAGAGCTGCTGCCACCATTATGGGCTGATCGGATTTGCACAAGCATGCTTTAGAGTTAATGCCACCAATGGGATATTGTTACTCCAAAATGTGGGTGACTCGGGGGTCCACTTATGATGCCAGTACCTCCATGTTACAAAGGGGAAATAATTAGCTCAAAATTAGGAGGCCTGTGAAAGGGGGGTAACAACAAGATCTTTCCACCAATGTTTATGGGGTCTTGCAGGAAAGAACCAGCCAGAGATTCGAAAGTAAACTAAAAATGTGTTTTATTGAATTCACTCAAGCATGCACACAAGATACAAACAGTCACACATCAACACAAGAGCTAACTACAGGATAAAGGGAGGAAGAATTATGGATAAAGAGGCTGAGGCTTTGGGGCTATCATTACCAATCCAGAAGAGCAGTGAAGAAACAGCAATGTGGCTTAGACTTGTGTGTCTAAGGGCAATACACAGCTGGGAAGCAAACTGCCAGAGAGACATTCAACAACTAGTGAACTGCAAATGTAGTTGCCCAGAACTGGGATTTCCATACTCTATTTCTGTCTCTGAAGGTGTATGAGTTAATTGCTCTTCAGCCTAGTGGACAATGGAGCTACAACATAGACAATGGGATCTGGAATGGTGCTAATGGTTTCAGTGCGTAAGTGATGAAGAGGTAATGACTGTCATAGTAGCCCTGTGCTTGAGGAAAGGTCAAGACGATGCAAGGAAAATGCCCAGAAATTAGGTAGCCGGGTTTAATAATCACTCTTGGGTGGGAATATTGGCTTGACCATTGTATTTCAACTGAAGAGATTCAGCTTTTGCCTAAGTCTACTATAACCAAGGATGCTTCATAACCTGCCTGACAATGACTTTGGTTACACTTGGAGGTAGGTGTAGGCTGACCTTCCTTGCAGTCTCATGTTTGCAGTCAGTAATTTTCCTCTGTCAGTTTAGACCTTCCAATCATTTCAGGCTGTGCTTTATATCACTGTCAATTAATGTAGTTTGCCAATTAAATAATGTCTGTCAATTAAACCACATCAATATTGGGGTGTGCACAGGGCAGTAACAATATAACAAAAAATATAAAATAGATGTGGCTTCTGCACTTTTTCTTATGCCTGTAACTTCAAGACATCACATGACACCCTCTCCAAATTATCCAGTTTGGATAACTGTTAAAGATACAAGGGCATTTTCTCATTTCGACTTCAACTGACTTATTTCCTATCCTAATAGGGAAGATTAGGGACTCAAAAGAGAGTTGAAGGACCTCTTGCCATGAGGATCTAGAATGTTGGCCATGAGAAAGTCTGGGTAGAATTAGTTGCCAAGGGGATGAATTCTACCCCTTGCTGTGACAGGATGTTGGAACATATTGGTTAAAGGAACTGAATGTTTTCTCTACGACAGACCACCTTCTGCATAATTTATCACCAATGAAACTTGTCTTTAACAGTGATGTATGTCAGTTTTTGGTACTAAACATAGCCTTAGGAAGGCTTGGTACCACAACTAGTTCCAGCTCCATGTGACCCTCTATTGTTCCTTCTGACTGGCAGCCAATCTTCAGAATGTCAGACAGAGAAGGGTCTTCTCATCACTACCATTGGTTACCTTAAAAAGACAAAAACAAAAAACTGGAGATGGCAGCAATGGAATTTGAGAATTCTTTTGTTCAGAGTATATTTCTTCATTGAGCTATAGTCTCTTCCATAAGCTCTCAACGACGGCTGACTGTCAGGAGTGAGAGATCACCAGGATGCTCATGCAGACCTTCTAGCATAGGAATTGTGTGCATATGAGTGAAGGCATTTGGTCCAAACACATTTTCATTGTGGAATTCACTGGAGAGGCTTGTGGCCAGGAGTAGCTTGGTGGCTTCAATCTCGATGATGTAGCAAATTTGTTTTTGTCAAAATTTAGAGATACCATCCAGGATGCTAAATTTTGTCAAAATTTAGAGATACCATCCAGGATGAGGATAGGATTCAACACCTCAGATGGCTCCATGTAAAGCCTGAACCAAAACTCAGAGTAGATTCATAGCCCTACTGATATCAGAGCCAGTAGCTGTGATGGCTCATACCATATTTGGGAAATGAACACTACACTTAAATTTCCAACAAAATAAACCTGGCCCTTTATTTTTTCTTATTTCCAAATGAAATGAAAGCTAGTGTTAGAGTAAAAAGTTCTTTCTATATTAAGAAGAAGAAAAACAGCATTTATATATTATGCATTATATATGTATATATACCTTTTCAAAATAAATTGAAGATTTTCTGAAACACTGTTTCAACTTATAGATTTTTTTGAGAAATAAGAAACCCAATGATGTAATAGTCTGTGGTTATGGCAATTCTAGTAAGTTAAATTTAGTTAGATCTGTAAAGGTAGAGTAATACACTTTCTATTAATTGATTTTTCATTTTCATTACATTTGGGGGGTCAGAGCTCTTTTGTGTCTTGATTAGTTAGGTTGTGTTTATGATAGTAGATCAATGCTTTAGTAATGTGTCTTTTTAAAGTGTTATAGTTTTAGTTTAGTTTAGTTCAGCTTAGTTTAGTTTTAGCTTTATCTCTCTAGATAGATAGATAGATAGATAGATAGATAGATAGATAGATAGATAGATAGATATGTAGATCTATACACATTAGCGTATTTACCCCCTGTTGCCTGGGGTTTCAACTTTCCTCTTAAGAACTCACCAAACTGTCTTCTCCATTTCCTGTAACTTTGCTCCATATTTCTCAATGCAATCTGTATTCAGAGTTATTTACATACACAGGTTGGGTTCCTGAGGGAGTACACTGTCCTCCTCCTTGCTACTAGGCTTTGTGTCCATAGCAACCAGGATATTTCTGTACTGGAAAATATTCCCCATATTCCCCAATCTAATCTTTATTTGAAGTTGTTAATATTCAGAGGTTGGGTTCCTGAGCGAATACACTGTCCTCCTCCTTACTGCTAGGCCTCAACTCCATAGCAACCAGACTATTCCAGTATCTATAATTTATCCCCATATTCCCCAATCCAATCTGTATTCGTAATTGTTAACATATAGATGTTGGCCTCCTGTGGGAATACACTGTCCTCCTCTCCGTGGTCTCTGCTGCATGTAATGTTCCTGCTTTTTCCATCATCTTTTGATTTTGGGTGTCATGTTGATCTGTGTTGTCTGGTGATGTTGATGTACTGGCTCTTTTTGTTTTGCTTTTTGCTGTCTGTTGAATTTGTGCAATGGCTTTTTTCTGGAAGCATTTTTTGTTTTGAATTTCAGCTTTAAGATTCCTCGCATATGGAACACATACAATCTACTGTGTGAGGCAAGAAGACCTTGTAACTATGTTGTGTATGTCACTTTAATTTTTCTCACCTATGCCTCCCAAACATATAGCTTATGTACATGAATTATCCTGTTGTGATAAGTTAGTTATTCTTCTCTGGAGAACTGCCACAGGAAATTTCAAAGTTTCTTTGTTTGCTGTTGAAGCCATGGTGAGGGGAAAATTCACACAGTCACAGAGTTACAGAGCTAGGAAGTAGTCTGGGGGGTCATTTATTCCAACCACTGGGCAAGGCTCTGCTACAGTATCCTTGACAGATTATCATCCTATCTCTATTAGGAAACCTCCAATGAAAGAGAACCCACCGATCTCTGAGGGAGGGCAGTCCACTGTCAAGCAATTCTTCCCATCATGTTAAAGAGACATTACAAATATGGAGGTTTGGGGTACCAGGACTTTTGCTTGGATTTGTTTCTCTTTTCAGTTTTAGCACTGACTTCTTGCCACCTGTAGAAACCACTTGCCACCTTCTTCTTCATCAGCCTCTGTGAACAACGTCTTACTGTTTCTGGGCTGTCTAAACATATCTAATTTTTTTTTAATTTATTTATTTGTATCCCACCTCTCCATATGGATCGAGGCAGCGAACAACTTAGAAATAACATGTATTTCGATACATTTTTCTATACATGCCCCCAACAAGCTGAGTACTCATTTTACCAACCTATGGAAGGCTGAGTCAACCTTGGAGCCCGGCATATCTCTAAATGTTCAGAAACTCTGTTCTTACCTATCCTCCTCCAAACGAAATTATTCTTGGCACTTCCAGCGTTAAATTGAATTTGTTGCTGTTTTGGATGCCAATGCATTTAAAGCAGATTTCCAAACTGCTAAACCTATTTTGAGGCAATAATTCAGCACCGTGACCAGGTGATGTATGGGGTAAATGATGTAGAGATAAAGGGGCAAAGAGATCTTCCCCTAGCATTTAAAAAAGGTCATTGGCCATGATGGCTTACAGGACCAGACTTTTGGCTTTAGCCTGCATCCAGTGTCACAGACAGACTTGTTCATGCAGCAACATTCTTCCTCTTTTTCCTCCATTTTGCACTACTAACACTCCTCCCCATAAAATCTGTTATAGAACATCTTCTAATCTTCCAAGGAGCTTCAGGGATAGCTCCACGGTGGCTTCAGGGATGGAGGTGATCCATTCCACCTGTGGTGCCCAGACATTGTCCAACACAACACTAGGTTTTCCTCAGGTTTACAGCAGCGAGAATGTTTTCCTTTTTCTTCTGAAGGAATATAAAATGCTGAAGAAATCACACTAGGTGATTTGTGTTTCCCAGTTCTCTAATCACAAGAAGGATATTTTCTGTTTTATCTTCCTTTAATCTGCCAGATAGCTGAACTCGTTGTACCACAGTCTGAACACACTTTGAAAACCTACTGCAGTGCAGTGTGTTCTCAAGTTTTAAGCCTCTTATACATTTTGGAATTCAACTCACAGAATTCCAGTCAAGCTGAGGCTTTTCAGAGTTGAAGCCGAAAGCACCTCAAGGACCAAACCCTGTAGAGAAATAAGAGGGAATTATACCATATGTTTAATTGTTGTAATCTTTAGTTCCTGAAAGGTGTTAAAATCATAAAGTAGAAACAGGAAAGAGGACTTGAAAGGATGGATTCCAGAAAAAGTTATAGATATTCTTGTAGACCAAGGGCGTGAAAAACATGGTCTGAAACCCACATGCATCATCTGTGCCTGTTTGTGTGGCTATGGTCCAAAAACTCCCCCTCCCCCACCACAGTCCAAAAACTTTTGGCCCCAAACTGTTCCTAAATGCCACCAGGATGAGGAATTTTGCTATTTTTCCGACCCCTTGGGCTGCTTTTAAGTCCACAAGAAGCGCTTATTATTGCCAAGAAGTGACCCAGAAATGACCTTGAAGAACTCGGAGAATATTTGGGAACAGAAAGTGAATTATTTTTTTGCAGGAGTGAAGCTCTACAAGGCCTCTTAGGTGTGGCCAATGAAGCTCCAAACCTACAATAGTTGCCCACCACATTTCTGTCACACTTTCTTTCCTCCTTCTCCTCCTTATTCTCTGTTCAACTGACAAAGGGAATAGAAAGTTGCTCGGTTGGTCAGATTTTGAAAATAGCAACGAGGCTAGCTTAATATCTAACTGCAAAAAGTCCTGAGGGTGGAAGTCTGCCAAAGTATGAATGGCTGAGAACTTTAGACAAAGGTTATCAGGGTTTTTCTTATTATTTTGGTGGCTTTGGGAATTCCTATGGCCATCCAATGTGGTCTCATTTTCCTTAACACTAAAATGAGTCCCAAGGAAGAAACCCCTTGTTTTTATACTGAACCATCCTTTGTTAACACCTAGCAATGAAGGAATATTGTGTTAACTGTAACTTTCTTCCGATGATGATGATGATGATGATAAGAAGAAGAAGAAGAAGAAGAAGAAGAAGAAGAAGTAGTAGTAGTAGTAGTAGTAGTAGTAGTAGTAATCAGTTTTTAAGGGGGGATGATTTTTCCTTTTTGTGAAGAGAGCTCTGTGTACATATGCACAAGCCAGTGAATTCAGCTAACACGGGAACCCACGTTTTGGGGAATCACAACTAAATACAACAGTTGGAAAATCCAGTCAGTCTCTCACTCTTTGTAGTGAGCCGTGGGGAGAGTACAGTTTTGGGGATTCCTTTCAGGGGGAAATATCCACAATTCTTCTCCCTAACGCTGAAATCTTTTCGTGAAAATAATAGTAATAATAATATTATTTCCCAAGTTTTTCCTGGTAAGGTCTCAGGGCAGCGTACAGTAATTAAAAAAAATAGTTAAAAGTCAGGGAATATAAAATTTAAAACACAAATAATCAAATAGGAATTAAAACAAAGTTAAAATACATAATTAAAACACAAACATTCATGAATTCCACATAATTAACAATAACCAGCACCTTTCATCAGCCAGGCCATAATCACATATTGAACGCCTGTCAAAATAAATATGTCTTTGCTTGTCTACGGAAAGAAGGAAGGGAGGGTGCTGGTCTCACTTCTTTGGGAAAGGAGTTCCAGAGCCTGAGAGCAGCCACTGAGAAGGCCCTCTGCTGTGTTCCTACCAGATGCCCCTGCGAAAGTGGTGAGGCAGAGAGAAGGGCCTTGCCAGCAGATCTCAAGACCCAGGCTGGTTCATAAGGGAGAATACAGTCCTCCAAATAACCTGGACCTCAGCTGTGTAGGGCTATAAAGGTCATCACCAGCATTTTGATAAATAAATGTTCAAGAGCTTAGATGTTATAAAAATCATTTCATCCTAATTGTGGTCTCTAAGATTATTAAATAACACTTGCGTGTATTTTACCTTCTCACCCTTGGGAACATGAGCTTCAGATTCCTTCCTCTACTTCAGATTCCTCCCTACTTTTCTGCTGTTTCTTCT
This sequence comes from Ctenosaura bakeri, assembly GCA_948474755.1. Classification (NCBI taxonomy): domain Eukaryota; kingdom Metazoa; phylum Chordata; class Lepidosauria; order Squamata; family Iguanidae; genus Ctenosaura; species Ctenosaura bakeri. The sequence goes on from CAOLHI010001528.1 coordinate 363,155, forward strand.
GAGAATTGTGTATGTATGAAAAATGTACACACATAGAATCATAGAGTCATAAAGCTGGAAGACACCCAGGGTTGGCCATCGAGTCCAACCCCTGCTATGCAGAAACATACATCAACAAATGATAATCAACAAATGGCTATCCAACCTCTGTTTAAAAACCTCCAAAGAAGCAGACTCCACCACACTCCAAGGCAGCATATTCCACTGCTGGACAGCTCTGACAGTCAGGAAGTTCTTCCTGAGGTTCAGGTGGAATCTCTTTTCCTGTAGCTTGAATCCATTGCTCCTTGTCCTACTTTCTGCCTGTTTCTTCTTTTATATGGACAGCCTTTCAAATATTTGAATATGGCTATCATGTCCCCTCTTAACCTTCTCTTCTGCAGACTAAACATACCCAGCTCTGTAAGCCGTTCCTCACAGGGCATGGCTTCCAGACCCTCCACCATTTTGGTCGCTCTCCTCTGGACACATTCCAGCTTGTCAATATTCTTCTTGAAGTGAGGTGCCCAGAACTAGACACGGTATTCCAGATGAGGTTTGACCAAAGCAGAATAGAGCGGTACTATTACTCTCTTTGATCTAGACATCATAGTCCTCTTGACTGCCGCATCACTCTGCTGATTCATGTTCAGTTTGTGGTCTACTAAGACTCCTAGATCCCTTTCACACATGCTGTTGTCCAGTCAGGTCTCTCCCATCCTATATTTGTGCATTTCATTTTTGATGCCTAAGTGTAGGACCTTACACATGTGGGTCAAGAAATTATATGTGTTAAAATGGACACATAGAGACAAGTAAGTGCCAAAAATATGTCCAAATTTACATCCAGACGTGTGATGAGGGGAAAGTTTCACAACCCTAAACTCTCATGCATGCTGTTCAGAACTTAGGCAGTCATGAATTTTCAGTTAAGATGTCGACACTGGTGGCAACCTGAATTGGCTGTCGCTGGAACCCGAATAAGAAGAATAAGAGAATAACAACAATACAACACACTAGCCCAGTATAAGGGGCGAAGAAACCCACTAGTGGATTTTGCAAGAGGATTATGGAGCAGCTCACAAGTCCCAAGAGGACCCAGCACTGGTAAGAGAAGTGGAAGGAGTTCCAGCGTGGACACGGACAGGGACAGAGAAAGACGCCATCGGGCTCCAGTCAGGCTTGTCCTGAATAGCTCTGGCAATAACCATTTTTTAACTTTCAAAGATCGAACATGTAAGTACCCAATCCAACTCCAAAGTTTATAGATTGCACCAGGGGAACGTGACAGTTTCACATCAGTTAAGTATACCAACCTATACCAAGTAAAAAGACTCTTAGAAATGAGAAACCGGGCAACAAAATTATGTCACAATCCATTTGGAAATGTGGCAATTGGCTCTAATATTTAGACAGAAAACTAAAAGAAACAAACTAGCAGCTATATTTGCATAAAAACAAAGTGATTGTTGTGAACGTTAGTTGGAATTTACTGTATAAGTAGCGACAAAAATTGAGGTGAACGAGAACAAAAGAGAAGGGAAATGGCAAACAGAAAGGGAAATGGCAATGTTGATTAAGAATAATGGCGGAGTGTGAGTAAAATAAAAGACAACCAAGAAGGGAGAGAGACAGAGGACAGAGAGTGATGATAAGCTGTTGTTTTCGGAGAAGGGGCTCTTTAGGAATCAGACTAAAGAAAATTAAGAAAACTAAGATATTGACCTTCTCTTTGGACTTTGAGTTTGTCAGGATAGATGAAGACTTCGAGATGAAAAGTGTAATTTAGGAAGAGTGACTTTTTATTGTGATTGAGAGAGGAGGGGGAATGGAACAGATTTGCTAAAGAAATAATTTAACGCACTTGTTTGACACTGGATTGTTTTCTTCTCCCTTTGGGTATATGGAAATAAATTATTCCTTTGGACACGTTGTCTTCATATGGATTTTTCAAAAAGGATATTTTCGACAGGTCATGAAAACTGCTAAAGGATTAACCTCTTGAAGCAAGGTGAAGAGATAAAAAGACTGAGAGAGAAACGCAGTGCTTTTAAGCTTTGACAAAACACTGAATAGAATATTGAATATACTTGCCTACAAACAGGAAAATCTTTGGTTCTGTGTGGGCGATATTAACTGGTGATATTTTAACAACAGACTTAACAGAGAGTTTAGGAATTGATTATATATGTTAAATGTCAAATGAATTCATAATGAACTTATGACTAGATGATCAATATATGAATTGCAAATATTGTTTAGATTAAATATTGTATACAATAAATTGAAAAATTGATTAGAAATTGATTATCAGAGTACACAAAGAAAGCAGAAATATTAATATATTGATATATTATTTAAAATATTGTTTAGGTAAGGAAAGAAGTACTAAAGTTTACTGGCATGCTAGAAATATTAGAAGGGTGGGAAAACTTTTCCTGTTGCTGATCAAGTTCGGTATACTAATTCACCATTGATTATTCTTAGAGACCTATTGTTGACTTATTCTCATTGATGAACTGAGCCACTATTAATGTACTTCTACCTTATGCTAACTATTAAGGATTAATTGTAAGAAAATAAAAATAGTTTTTTGGGGGGAGTTTAAAATTTATTAACTATATATAGTAATATAAATATAGTTGTGTGCTCAGGGCTGAGAGGTGTTGTGCAAGGAATAAACTAGGCCACACACTGAAGCTGGATGAAAGTAGGCCACAACTTTATTGGTTACAGCAAAAACAGAGTTGGCTTGTGCATGGGTCTGGATCCCAGCATCGGCCAACCCTCCTGTTGACCAATGAGACTGAAAACCCAAAGCCAGGACTGCCTGGAGTCAGGTCTCAACCACCTGATCCCCCCCAGTAGTGCAAGGATGCAGACACCCAATCCATGCCGTGTGTCTGCTGCCAACCCTCCATCCCCAGGCCCCAGTGACCTGGGGATATAGCAGACCTGGATCCAGGACCCATGCCAACTGCCTTACAAGTTGTGACAATGACAGGCAAAGACACAATCTAACTACAGTACACAGGATACAACAAAAGAAAATGAAGGGGAGTAAGTGGGAGGGATGACATGCAGAGAAGAACTAAGCTGTGGGGAGAGGAGAGCCTAGCTAAATACAAAATACTTGGACCAGAGGGAAAACTCCCTAGAGCTCTGGCCAGGGCAGAAACAGCCAATCAATTCAAACCAGCAGGTTTGAACTGATTGGCTAGGAGCTGTTTCCAGCTGTGCAAAGGCTTCTGGGTATAAGGAACTACCCAGCCAGGCTGAGCACATGGCTGGGAAGCCACATGGCATGGCAGGCCAACTGAACAGCCCTGGGGGATGCTGTGGAGGCAGCACCGCCACCACCAGCCCAAGCCGCAAATGTGCTGCCTGGTAAGTCAGGCAACTAACTAATATATAGTATATATGCAGTAATATATAGTATAATTAAACATAGTAATATACAGATAATAAGCTAAACTAAATTGTTGGTTTTTCTGTTAGATCTGATAAGAAATTCATTTTGATGTTGATTTGATTGCATAGATTGATTGCATAGAAATGCATTTTGGAACAACTATAAATTATTAAGGACAATAGAGAAAGGGGAAAAGAAAAAAGAAAAGAAAAGATCTCGGTGAAAGGGTATAGCAACAATTCAAAAAAAGATAATACAAACACAGCTACATCCAAGGCTGTTTGAGAGAACAGCCTTAACAGGGGGCCCAACAGGTTCAAAAACAATGGACATTTCTAAACTAATAGAAGAAATTCAACAAATAAGGATTGATATGATGGAAGAACTGAAAGCAACTAGGACTGAAATTAGAACCACAAGGACAGAAACTAAACAAGATTTAAAAAAAGAGGTTGAAAATTTGAACCTGAATTTACAAAAAAATAATGAAGAAGCTGTCAACTATAGATAAAAAAGTAGATGATCTACAAGAGAAAAATTTAAGACTGGAGGAACAAATGTAACAAATGAAG